>JANHMN010000015.1:7389142-7410887 GCA_030674055.1 Rhabdomys pumilio | reverse complement strand
CTGTAGATCTGTAACCTGTGATACCTGGTCCATACGGACAGACGTGTCCTCTGTAGAACTTTAAACAGATTCTATTTAATTTTGTAAACAGATACAGAATCCAATTTAGCTTTTGAGAGATAATAATTTACGGTGTTGTGGTAGTAGTATTTTGAAGTTGGGAGATGGAAGACTGCAAGGTTATTCATCCTCATGCTGGGTATGGGGGAGACTAAAATAAGCCTTAGGGATGACGGGATCTAACACATGTGGAGCATGTGCGATGCACGGCCCGCCTCTGTGCCTCCTCCTAACACATGTGGATGTGTGATGCACGGCCCGCCTCTGTGCCTCCCTCCTGCCAAGGCACAGCAAACTATCCCTGGGTGGCAGCCCCTGGTGGGGTTTCTTTGGGTGTTTCCTGCTCCTTCGCCCTAATCCATGAACACAGTGTAACACTCATAGGCCTCCCATGCAAGCATCTTAAACTCTGAATTTCAGATTTTAAAATATGTTTCCTGTGTTGTCAGCACTTCTCTCAGCTCTTCAGGTCACAGCTTTATTTCTCAGATCTCCTAACTGGTGTGAAGGACATACCCCACTGGTTAACAGTTCTCGTAATCCCTCAAGAGAGAGGGAGGGAGGGGCACAGAGGCAAAGTACATTGCTTCATTAACAAGTCAGAGGATCATCAAACAGAAAGAGTCTCTAAAAGAATGATCTAGAATTGTCCAGAATGTAGAGTGTTGTGAGCAGTAAGTAAAGCTTTCAGATGTGAAGAGGCCTTTGTTTGTACAGGTATTCGGGACTTTCTACTGTGGTGACACAAGAGTGCTGGCATGTAAAAGCCTCTTGCTAAGCATGACAAAATGTCCGGTATAAAACACTACCAAGCCGTACAAAACACAGTCATACTTAGTGCTTACCCTATAAATACCGAGAAAGCAATCCTGGGCAACACACTAGCTAGCGGAACCCAACAGCCACAAAAGAATCAAATGCCATGAACAGGACTCCTCCCTGAGTGACAGACTGACTCAGCAAAGAACATGGGCTAATGTAACATGTGACGTCATCAGATGAAGACCTTTGTGATGCTCTGAATGGATGCAGAGGAAACATCTGAAGACTGCAGGAGTTCTCACAGCGGCTCCCCAGGACTGCTCAGGGCGAGGAACAGCAGGGCCTGGCCTTTGCATTTAGGCTGACCTCAACTCAGCATCACAGACCCTGTCAGAGGACCAGATCTTACAGGCAGGCGTTCTAAAGGACACACAGCCCACCTTGCACGAAATCCGAGGTATCATATGATGGCAGCAATGGTGCAGTCGTGGCATCAGCACAGACAGGCCAGCTGTGTCTCACATGATCTCACAGTCACCTTGAAAGACCATTAAGAAAATTCTACCCATAATTGCATCAGAAAGAAAACATTCAGGAACATGTACTCATGGAGGAAAAAGACTAACACACTGAAGACTACCTAACACTGAAGAAATCGCAGAAGAGGCAAGTAACAGAACCGGACCTGCTTCTGTGGATTATGACATTTCTTACTGCTAAGTGACAACACCACTCAGACCATCTGTGGAGTCTTGTGATCTCTCAGGAACTCAGGGGGAATGCCAGGGTATGCAGAAGAGCACAGCAGATTTGGATAAGAATAAGCTGGCCATGCACACACGCTTGTTCCAGAGCTTACTAGCACATGGCAGTAAAGCAAACTGCACAGAACTGGGGTGAAGACAGACAGACAGACAGACAGACAGACAGACAGACAGACAGAGGGGAGCAGGATGGAACTGAGACCTCAAACAAACCCTGAAACATCTGGCCAGATGATTTAACAAGAGAAACAAGATCATTTAACAGGGAAAACAAAGCAAAACAAAACAGCCATTCAACAACGGGATTCAAAAAATGACAACCATTTAACAAAAAGTAAGACAGTTCCCTTCACACTACACATAAAATAAGATCAATGCTTTAAATTTAACAGCTAAAACTATAAAGTTCTAAGAAAAAATAGAGGGTAAAGTCTTCAAAATCTTACATTTGATATCAATTTCTTAATTGCGATTAAACATACCAAAACAAGAGACTGAAGGAGAAACTGGGTTTGAAGCAAACACTGGTCCTCTCCGCATTATCTACAACTGTCTTTCCTTGTGTAAAGCTTTAGTTGTTTAAAGTGGTTGTTCAGTTCGCTGACTGAGTACCTCCTGGGCTGAGCTGCAGGACGGATCTAACAATTCTAGGAGAGTCTGTGAGTCCAGGTTGGGTTTGGTCACCTTGACACAAACCTAGATAATCTGGGAAGAGGGAATGAACCTGATAGAACCCTCTGGTGTGGCTGGAGGCAAGCCTCGGGCATCTTCTTCATTAGTGATTGATGTCTGAAAATGCCCTTACTCTGTGGCAGCCCCAGTGAGGATGCCCCAATGCTCCCCATTGATGCACATGCTGCCTTTGGGAGCAGGATGGATTTTGTTACATTAAGAAAACATTCATCTACTCATTTTCTCTGTTATTTCAAAATTAAGTATAGATATTGATTTTTGGCAGATCCCTTCTCTGTATCTCGGCGTGACTGACCAAGGACCATTTTTCTCAATGGTCTCTTAGTGTGACTGTGTGAGTGGGATATATATACAAAATGATCTGCTTCTGGGGTCAAATGAGCTTCTGCTCTGTCTACTGTCAATGTGCTTCTGGATTCTGCGTGGTGATATGACAGATGTGGACACTTTCATATTAGCATTTTTACATAATTAGTATTATGATCGGGCTGCACTTGCTTACAAGGAAGTCGCTCTGAGGAGGAAGGGAGCCCACAATGAGAAGAATGGGTCTCTACCTGTCACTTCTGGGGTATCACTGGCCCATTGTGGGTGGGGCATCTCTAGGGTGCAGATAAGCCTTAGTGAACCTTTCTTTCCCTAGTTCTTTTTGGTCATAGTGTTTTACCACAACAACAGAAACCCTAACTAAGGCAGATGCTGTAACAACCAATGTCCCTGAAGGATTTGGAAGAGGACAATGAATGAACAGGCCCAGAGGCAGCACAAGCCATCAAGAGGCTGGCAGACAGCATATTCCCAGCATCCCCAAGGGCCCAGGGAGAGAGCACTGTTGCAAATCCAGCCAACGATATGAAGCCACGGTGTGAAGGAACGAGCGGCTTCTGAGGACTTGGACCACATCTCTGATTAAATTCTAGATCTGCAGGAGGTGGGAAAGATCTAGCAGCCCGTGGGGAAAGCGCGCCATTGTGACCAGCATGTGAGATGGAGTCCACATGACAGGAATCAACTAGCCAGCTCTGGCAGACAAGTGATGAGGCAGGCAGAGGGGACATCATTGCAAATGCACTTCTGAAAACTTTCCAATCTTGGTAAAAGCCACAGACCACACTTCAGAGTCCTGAACAGAAAAAGCACGAACACTACTACACGCAGACCACAGGCAGACCTCACCCATGGGAAAACAACAAAGAAGAAAGGTGAACACGGAAAGCTAGCACAAGGAGGCTCCCACGGAAAGGGGGCTGTCTAAACCAGAACCCACGGCTCACACTGGCATTCGGTCTCTAATGTCCACTGACTGGTGAACAAATGAGGAAGCTGGGCATCAGATGAACGGATTGCTTGGAAGAAAAGGAACAGCGTGCCGCATGGAACACCCATGCAGACGAGTGTCAGAAAGGTCGCGTGTTCTCAGAGAGCCTGGTAAGAAACGGACCTGGGATACGACTGGACAAGAACACTCCAGAAGGTAAGACCTCAGACACAGTGAGAGCAAACAGTGGTGGATTGTGGGAGAGTTAGCAGGAGGGAATGCAAAGGTTCCTGGGACACTGGGGTAGCAATGCTTCTACAAATGTAAATCAAAACTTACCTATTTTATATCTTCAATATGAACACATTAATGTTTACTGATGATAGCCCAATAAAACCTTTAAAAAAGATGTACTTGAATCATAATTAACATATTACTTCTTTTAAAGAAAATGATTCTCAGGTGAGAGAGAACTTTCCAGAACAAATGAAGCATGGACTATGACAGTGTGCTCTTTAGCACAAAATGTGTCTCCAGTTCTGGGGGTGGCCCTTGGCAGAAGCAGTCAGAATGCCTAATGTGCCCATTTGAAATTAGAGTTAACATCAGGAATTCACCTAGTAAGTTCAATGAAGTTCACTGTGTGCCTTTTGTGGCACCCTACGGGGACTGTTTCTGAGGGAATGTGACAGCGCTGTATCTGGAATGTCTATATAGCACAGCCTAGATTTACAGATTAACGCAGAAGGCTGTCTAGTTCTGGGCATGGGGTCTTTCTGGCTTCTCAGTGCTGGTAGGAGTGGCTGAGAGGATGGATAGAAACTGCCTCAGCAGGAAAACGGCCACCAGCATAAACTAGACGGCCTCTCATTACTCGTTAGCAAACAAGAAGGCAAGGTCATGTCAGAAAGCACTTTGGCTCAGAGAAGAGTCGGAAACCATGGGCTGCAGAAGAGAGAGAGAGAGGACTTACCACTGCATTGCGCTCCACTCTAGCCTGGACCTGGTCAACTTTGCCTTCTATCACTCGGGGAAATATTGAAGAATCTGCTCCTTTGCAAAACAGATAAATTTCTCCTGGGAAATGAGCGGGAAAATAATGTTAAATTTAATTACTACATGGGGAGACAAATTTACTTTTCTGTTTTCTTTTTTTAAAAGACTAATTTGTTTATGTATATTAGTACACTGTCGCTGTCTTCAGACACACCAGAAGAGGGCATCAGATCTCATTACAGATGGTTGTGAGCCACCATGTGGTTGCTAGGAATTGAATTCAGGACCTATGAAAGAGCAATAAGTGCTTTTAACTGATGAGGCATCACTCCAGCTTTTTAACTTCTTCTTAATGAAAGCAACCAAGTCCAGTGTGGAGACCATTTTAAAGGCCATCACAAAGGAGTAGTTAATATATTAAGACCTAAAAGAAGTGTGATCCATGGAACACACTGGCCTTGTTTGATTTCTATTGCCTTGGAACAATGAGGGCTCTGGATGCTCAGACTCCCAGTGAGAAGCAAAATACTTCCTGGCACTAGGGTTGGGCAGGTGGAGTGAGCATGACAGAACAAGAGTGTGCTGCTGACCCAAAGGAAGTGTTCAAACGTCATGAAATACCAGAAGGTGAAGGTGTGATTCCTCCTGAAAGTGGGTCTTCCATGGACAACCCATCCTTTGTATCACAAGGGTCATGGGACACTCTATCTTCCAGCACATCTCTAGTCTTGTCCTCAGGGCTCTGAGCACTTTTGTGCTGGATATTTGTGCTCCTTTTCTCAGCACAGAGAATTTTCTCCTTCCAGGTCAGAGACATTAACAGGCAGCAAAGACTCGGCTGAGGCACTGAGAAAGCAGCTCAGTCCACATGCTCTGCAGTGTCTCAAGTCCAGCCCTCAGCTGCCCTGCTCTGTGAAACACGAGCTAGGCCCACACTCGGTCATCCTGCTCAGCAGCAATGCAATCTCACGCCTGCAGTGTATGCAGCTTGTTGCTGAATAGAATGTTTGGGTGTAGCTACAGAAACATCACAGTAAGCCGGGAGTGCTGGTGTACATCTTTAATCCCAGTAGCCAGAGACAGGCATGTTCCTAAATTTGAGGCTAGCACGGTCTACAGAGTGAATTCCAGGACAGCTAGAGCTACAGGGAGAAACAATGTCTCAAAAAGCCAAAATAATGATGATGATAATAATAATAATAATAATAGTAATAATAACAACAATAACAACAACAACAACAACAACAACAACAACAACAACAACAACAGCAGAAAAGTTGTTGTGCATCCCAGCGGCAGCAAAGCTATAGAAAGGACATAACTTGGTTTACGTTCCCAGGAAGGTAGGATACCCAGATCCCTTATAGAGACAGGCTCCTAAGCCCCTAACGCCGAGAATGCTTGGAAGTGTGTGGAGACTCAATCTAGAACTGTCTGGAGTGGGAAGAAGAAGGGCACACTTCTGGGGTAAAGACTGGCATCAATTTCCAAGGCACAACTATTTGACAGACACCCGCTTGCGCTGTTTCCAAACTGCGGGAAGTATTACTGCTGAAGAAGCCTACACAGGGACAACACTGGCAACAGACGTGACTGTTGTTCAGTGTCTCCTGAAAGTGCAGAAGAGGGACGGGCCCTTCCAGGAGGGACCCCGCACTAGGCAGGAAGAATACTAGGCAGCTCCCAGTTGAATGCAGTGGACACCTGGGCTATCTAGGAAGGCATTCCAGGGGGAGAGGTTGCCACTTCACACCATGATCCAGGAAGGGGAAACACAGCTGGGCAAACAGTTTATGGGTGGAAAGGAGATGGGTGGCACAGACTGGGGACACAGCCACAGTGCAGGCTCTGACACCGGAGCCTTGTGAGTGCTGTGGAGCAGCCAGCCCACTGTGAGGGCAGGGAGGGGATGAGACGCATGTCTGCTTTTGTGGGAGTTCCTCTGGAGAGGCTGACACGGGGCTAACTCAAGGCCTTCTAGACAAGATGCTGTCAAGGAAGGAGCTGCCCCAGTGCTACATGGTGGGGAAGAGGCAAGTGTCCACTCACATGGAGATCACATGTCAAGATCAGGAATCACCTGGTCAAGGGACCCCACTGTACCCACTCCTTCACCATCCCACACTCTAACCACAAACCAGAATGTCCAGCTTCCAAATAAATATCCAACCAGACAGCCAAGAAACCAGGGTCACTAGTTAGTATTCTAAATTCTAGTACAGAAATACCTGAAAACTCATACTGTATGTCCTTAAATACAATTAAACCATGAGCTGCCTTTTAGATGTGTGTGGAGCACAGTAGCAGGATGCTTTTAGATGATGAAGTGTTTATGGCGGCCAGCCCTGTACTCACTTTTTTCCAAGGTTGTTGCTATAGAGTTTACCTGTGTCTTTTAAAAAGTGGGGTAAATGGAGAGGGGAGGTAGCTCAAGTGGGAAAGAATCTGTCTTGCAAGTATGAAGACTTGGGTTCAATTCCCAGAACCCATGTAGAAAAAAAGGCTAGGCAGGGTAGTATGCATTTGCAAATTCAGTGCTGGAGAGACAGGGCCAGGATTTCTAGGGCTCCCTGGCTAGTCAGCCTAGCCTACTCAGTGAATTCCAAGCCAGTGAGAGACCCTGTCTACAGTTAGCAAACAAAAAAAGAGGGGCAATGCCTGAAGAATGAGACCCAAGGTTGACCTTTGGCCTACACACAAACACTCATATGAATGTACACACACACACGCACACGCACACGCAGAATAAATCATTCTTATGTCCTAAGCCTTTAATGATCCAGAAGAATTCACCATCAGAACATAACCACCATTGTACTTGTAGTAGATTTCAGTCACACTAACCACCGCCATGTCATATTAGAGAAGCCGTTCCTGTAGTAGATTTCACAGTCACACTAACCACCGCCATGTCATACTAGAGAAGCCGTTCCCGTAGTAGATTTCACAGTCACACTAACCACCGCCATGTCATACTAGAGAAGCCGTACCTGTAGTAGATTTCACAATCACGCTCATTCTCCTTCGCACAGAGTCAAAGGTCAGCACTTCCAGCAATTCAAATCTGAAACAGAAGTGAGACATATTAGTCTCTGATGCCAAATGGGTGCTGAGTCTGAGTGGTTGGCAAACGGCTGCACAGCAGGAAGGGGGCATTTCCGCCTCTCTCTGGGCCCCGTCCATACTGTGTGCAGGCCCTCTGGGATGTTCTGGACCTCAGAGAACGTCCACCTCTAGCCTTGTGCTGGGATTAGTGCTTAAGACTGGTCACAGGTCAGTCCAGCTCTGATTCCTCCCAGAAGAGTAATAATATCTGTATATCATAGATATATGGAATCTGTCTATCTATCTATCTATCTATCTATCTATCTATCTATCTATCTATCTATCTAGGAATATACAACTCTCACACCATGTCTGCAAACCTCTCAGGGAGACCCACTGGGGCAGAGACAGAGCACTCATGGTCTCTGAAGCACTGTGGTAGGCAAACCTGCCTCTCACACAGGGCCTGGGAGCCTCATTTCCTTCTTCTCCAGTGAGTGACACAACATGCAGACAGCTTCTCACCTCTCTATGTCATTCTCTCTGTTCAGTATTTCCATGTAATTGTCCTTCAGTCTCAGGTAAGTGAAACCAAGCCTGCAACAGAGAAGGAAAAGCCAGTGCTTGTCTGACAGCTAGACAAGACTCCTCCATGGGGTCTTCATCTCACATGGAGACAGACTTTCTTGGAGGAAACACTTTCAGTGAGACAGGTTGCTCAGTGCATTATAAAGCCAGGACAGGAGTTTAGATTCCTTGGCCACTTAAGACAATGATCCAAGAATGTGCACCCCTACAGTGAAGAGGTGCCCTCTGTGAGTGCTGGTAGCTGGTGGGAGGTCAGCCCCAGGTGTCTGGACTGCATTCCTTGCTCCTAGCCAAATTTTGGTAGCTGATCAGAGTCGCTCCTCCACAGTGTGAACGGTCACCAAAACCACTGGGCTGGAAACTGAACCCAGGTAAAGTGTCAAGAGTGGTTGGCCAGGAACACATCACCTCTCATGAAGTGATTAATATGGTCACCACAGGAGAGAGCTCCTCATACATAGAGTAATCCTGCCCTCCTCTCCTCTCTCTATGCTGCCATCATTTTAGGGCACAGCAAGAAACCCACTGAGATGCTGGTGCCTTGACCTGACTTCCCAGTTTCCAAACTGTGAGAAATCCATCCTAGGTCTGTTTTATTTCTGTTTTATAAATTATGCAGCAAAGACAGTCTGCCCTTGGTCAACCTAGTTATCTGGCAGGACACGGGACCATGGTGGCTCTTCATAGTGATACTGCCCACCCTTCCAGCCATGGGCACCTGCAGGACAGCGAAGAGGGGCCTGGTCTTGCCCAGCTTTACCAAAAGATGGACAGTGTACACCCCCAATCCAATGCCAGCTGTCACGGCAGGCAAGTGCTGGGAGTGTGAGTGATGGCGGCCCAATGAGAGCTGGCCTCAGCTGACAGAAAGGTACAGTGATGGCGGGACAGACTGACTTGGCTTTTACTCCCCGCACGCCCACAGCTTCACTCTATGAGCCGGTGGTTCTCATCTTCCTGACACTGCGGCCCTTTCACAGCTCCTCATCTTGTGGGAACCCCAACCATAAACCGGTGGTTCTCACCTTCCTGACACTATGGCCCTTTCACAGCTCCTCATCTTGTGGGAACCCCAACCATAAGACTATTTTTGTTGCTTCTCCATAACTGTAACTTTCTATTGTTAAGAATCGTACTATAAATATCTGATATTCGGAATTTTTGATATGTGACCCACCTCCAAGGAGTCGAGACTCAGGTTGAGAACCACTGCTGTAAACGTTCCCAAGCCTGGCTCAAAAGCTATGTGTGTTGGGGCGTCTTGGACACCTAGTGAGGGTAACTTCAGTCACACATCTCTGCAACTTTCCAAGCCGTGTAAGAAAAGCAGATTTGCTTAGTCACAACACAGTGCTCCTCTAAGAGGTGAGAGGCATAAGAATGCTCTCCCATTGTCTTTAGTCTGGGGAGGCTGCACACGTTAGTGCAGCAAAGAGGGGACACCAAGGGTTTACTCTTCCATAAGAATTGTGAGCTAAGAGCCTTAGAGATGTCCCCAACCTGAACCTGTGCCACGTCTGGAGTGTTTTTCTAAGTATCTGTTTAACTTGCCACACCTGATGCAAGCAGAAAGAACTCCAGGAAGACTCCTCATTAGTGTAGCATCCAGGATGAAATGATCCAGGCCAAAGAAAAAGCCGAGGAAGGGAGAGCCTCAGGTCCAGAGGCTGGCTCTCCAGTCCAGGTGACAGGGAGAGCTGAGATAGCTAGCCTTGGTGTCTTAGGCTCAACAACAGGGTTTGGGGACGGGGCTCTGTCTAGACAGTTGCAAGCTCAGGAAACACAGCAAGGGCTTGTGGTGCTAGCCAGGAAAGCCACTTCTACAGAGGGCGCAAGGGACCTGAGGTCACAGAGGGGGAAAACAGGGTTTTCCAGAACAAGTCTTGAGTTGGGTACAGACTCGTTACCCCAACAGTCTCTGAGAGAGCTAGACTCAGTATCATGACTCACCTCTGCACACCTTCGACCAGTGCAATCTCATCAGGTGAGGACGATATGTACACACAAGACTTTGCATCTGGAGATTTCTGGGGACCATCGACATCGTCCCCACAATGGTCATCTTTCACTTGCACAGTGTGGCACAGGCAGATAGCCCTGAAAAACAGCTCTTCCCGTTCCTGCAGAGACAGGAAAACTGTAACATATCCTTCTGCAATGGGAAGAATGTGAACAAGACAAGAGCCTGGACAAGCCTGCAGAGCAGAGACTAAGCCTCCTGGGGTGAACTACTTTTAGTTTGTCTCAGTGGTTGCAAAGGAGAAGCACATGTGACTCCTTCATGCTCTAGAGTTGCCATGGCAACTCATATAAGTGCTATCAGGCAATGAAGACTGAAAGGGTTTTGTTCATCGTGACATTCCAAGGAATAAGCAAGGCATGGCTATGAGCTCACTCAGGAACGGCCATGTCATGGGGAAAATGTGTCACCTATACAGTTGGCACACTCACTCCTGAATACCCCACTCTCCTGTTCCTGGCCACAAGACCTGCCTGGCAGTGGCAGTCTGCTACCAGCCAAGGACCCTGTACTCCACATGACTTAGCCCTAGCTGAGTGCCTGCAGCCTGAGGCTCAGCTGTAACATGGCCCTGGAAGCAGAAGCTAGAAGTCCTGTGCTAGAGCTGAATTATTGTGCATGAGGTCGCAGTAGGCTAACCCAGATCTGAGCTCAGCTTACTCAGTACTGGCTGCACCTTGCAGTCAGAGTTAGAAGATTCTGAGGTAACTAGTAGCTGGGCAGCATAGTGGCCAAAGGTAGGCTTCCCTGACAACCAGTGTGGTCCATGGGAATTGGGGTGGGGACAGGAGGGTGTGAGGCTGCAGGGCATCTACTCCTTTATGAGAAATGATGCCAGCTGGAGTTCACCCTGAAAGAGCCTGTGGTCTGACTGTGAGCAGCTCATAATCGTTAATACTCTCTCCTGTCTCCGCGGATCCCTCAGGCTCTGTAGTCACACAGCCCTTAGTCTCTGTACACAGGTGCTGTGATGAACCCTCACTGGGGATAAGATGACTTGAGCACGTGTGTGTGCCCTGCACATGTGTATACAAGCACAGCGTATGTGTACATGTATCTGTTTGCATGTAAATACATGTGCATGTCTGGGTGTGCGTGTGCACACGTCTGCATGCACACGCAGCTTTGTACACATACAGACTGTGTATGTTCACATTACTTTTAGTGCATGGCCAGCTCCACTTGCCCTGTTTTTTTGTTTTTGTTTCCCAGGTCAGTTCTAGCAGAGGAATCACTGTCAAGCCTTCCTGCCCCTTGGTAGGGGACACAGCACCACAGTGGATTCAAACCATGACCTCACCAGAGTCCTGCAGGGGATCTGTTGTATTGTCCAAATGAAAGGGCTGTTGTGTGAGTCAAAGCACCCCAATCCTCAATCGTGTGGCAGAGCCATACCCTCCACCCCGAGGACCTGCAACGTACCCTTCCACAGACACCTGGGGAAGAATCGATCATGTCAATGCCAGAAGAGTCAGGAAGGACCTGCCCATTGCAGATGACGTGGGGTACATAGACGTGGCCCTCGATGCAGCACTCCTTGAAGGCCATGTTGTTTTCTGTCAGGGTGCCCGTCTTGTCAGTGAAGATGTACTCCACCTGGAGGTACCACACATCCAAGTTAAGACTCACTGGCCTCTCTGGGCTCCACCCTCATTCAACTGCAAGCCTCAGAATAAGTAAGAAAGTCCAAGGACTCGATTACTCTAATCAGCTAATGCAATCGGCTCTTCACATTGTAAAGTTTTATAAAACCACACTGACTGTTATGTAGCTCAGGTTAAAACCATGCACTCAGGGGAAAAGAGCAAAGTACCAATGCATTTCCACTGCTACTCCTGCTTCTGACTCTCACCGCAGCACATCCACACGCTGATGTGTGACCGGATCAACTACCAGTTACTAAAGAGAACCCAGACCACTAGGCCACAGTGGATGGTTGCAGAGCTAAGAACTCATACTGACCTGTCCCAACTCCTCATTGAGATCAGATGTGTTGACCAGAGGCCCTTCTCCCATTTCCTCATCAAACATGTCTTCATCCCAGGTGATAAAGTAGGAGCCCAGGAACTTCTGCATCTCCACGGTGACGTACATGGATACCGGGATGATGTAATTGAAGAGGACCATGAAGGCCAGGAAATCAGTGAAGGCCCTGAGGAACTGGGAACATTGGCTACATAAGGAAGCTGTAGGTCACCAAGCAAGGACAGAAAACCTCAGAGAGGCCATCCATCACCCTAGCCATATAAGCAAAGATGAGTATTCCCAACCCAAAGACAAAGAGCTACTTGGAAACTTGTAGCTCCTTGCCTGTCATGTCTTGTTAAGATCAAGAGTGGAACTGAATGGCTGGTATCTCTGGGAAGAGCCTGGGACAGGGGATCACACTAATTATACCATCAGGGATGCGGAGAGGCCATGCTAAGTAGAGACCAATGGCCACTTTTGATGTTCATGACGTCCTTCTGTAACAACCACCGAGCTCATGAAGAGATGGGATCTTTCTATTCAGTGATTTTTGACTTCAAAATCACAATCCCCCAACCCACTCCCTTTATCCTTGCTCTGGGGTTACAGGCCTGCACTGCCACACTCAGCTCAGAACGCCTTTCTGTACAGTTAGTTATCAGGGAGAGACAATCTGACCAGATGGAGCACAGCCTCACACAGGGTCTGTGCTTGCACGCAGGGCTACATTTGCACACCGCCCTCCGCACCCCTTGGTGCACACTGCCCTTCTCTGAGGTCAGAGCCTTTTGTTTATCTAGTTATCATAAGAAGCAGTACTTATCTCGACGGTGGGTATGCTGAGTTTTGGAAACATCAAAATGATTTTGGTTCTTATACATTTCCTGCGGAAAGGGATATTTTCCAGACTTGCACGTTCTAGTACCCAAGTCAGCAGGCGGTTCACACCCGCCTACACCAGGTGCCAGTGAGGGCACTGGTCCTCAGCTCTGGCAAGGCTCCATCCTGCCTGAAGCAAGTCACCTCTGTAGTTTTCTGGCATCATCGCTTGGTAAGAACGGCCTAAGGGTCACTTCTTTACACAAGGGACATGCCTCCTACCAGATTCCTCTGGCGCTCTGACTCGGTCTTCTGGTTGTACCACGGCTCGTCTCGGAAGGGCTCACTCTGCCACACGTACTTCAGCACCGTGTTGATCAGGGCCTTGCTCACCAGGATGCAGAGGTACACGATCAGGAATGTGTTCATTGACCTAGAGGAGAGAGCCCAGCCTTTAGAGGTCACTCCGGTCCTTTCTCACCCAGCAAGGCCCTAGTATGCAGTGTCCAGTCTGACCTAGTCTGACCCAGTGAGACCCAGTGAGATGAGACTCCAGCTCATTCACAGCTGTCGCTGCCAATGCTCAGGACACAGGACCAGAGCCACAGGATGGGAAGAAAAGCTGCGTGCTGCCAAGTGGTTGGTGAGCCTCTCTGAACCATGGGGACTCGCCTGCTTACAGAACAGGAGCAGCCAGAGCCAGCTTCACTGACCATCAGGCACCACCAAAGGAACTTAGAACTTAGTGATATCCCTCTGGAGTGACAGAAGGGAAAACCCAGAGAAGGGCCCCCGAGGGTGGAAATGCCTGAGTCAAGCTGAATCAAGGTGAGGCAGATTAGGGGAGAGGCTCTGTTTTCCAGGTCTGCTTCTATAGCCCATGCAGAGCATCCTGGCTGATGAAGAGTTCATTTTCACATGCCACACAGCGCAGATAGGCCCAGGGATGGCATCCCTAGTCCTTGCCAGCATCCCACACATGGTCACTAACTAGCTCCTGGTGCCTTACTCTCTGACCTCAAACAGGATAACTCTGACAAGGGGCAGAGATGACACAACCTCAGACTCCACTCTCTCATAAGTCTAGTCATTGTCCATTGTCTGTAGGAAAATATTCACTCTGCTCACTGTGACCTCAGTAAAACCACATCAGAACACACATGGTTCCCATCAAGTCCCCCAGATAAAGTGGCTGAACAGTACCCCTAATCTGAGGTTTGCCTGGATCAGTGGGTTAGTGGGGATATGGGCATCTGTAACAGATCCAAGGAAATGACTTAGAGGTAGTGCAGGTAGCATGTTAGCAGAGAAAGGAGGGTGTGGCTATTCACCTTACCAGGAGGAAAGAAAGCAAGTCTCCAGAGTGATGGGCTCTGGAGTTAGCAGCCACAGTCCCTGGAGGAGTGGCCTCCAAGGACACTGTCAGCCCAGAGAATACTACTATATCTACAGGGCCAGTGAGGGCTGGGAGGCAGCAGCAGGGGAGTCGCCTTACTTTTCCACAGCAGATCTCTTCTGGGACTTGGATTGATAGTTCAGGGCCATCTTGGTCTCCATGCCCGTGTAGATAGCCACCCCTGGAAGCAGAAGACTCAGTGATGTCTGCCCACAAAACAGGTCACGTGTCTAACTTATCCAGCAAGCGAGTCCTGAGCTGGCTGCACTCTTTACACTAGGATTTTGCTTGCACAGGATCTAATCTGCACCTTATACTCTTTAGTGCAAATGTTAATACACTGGGTAATCTGGCAGCAGGGCACAATGTATTTCAATACATCTAAACAGGAAACAGCACTGTCAATGGCAGGTGCTAACAGTGATGTGCAGACTTAGAGAAATCGCCTACATTCCAGTGCTCTGTGGACACAGTCACGGACACAGCTTCAGGCTCTGAGTCATGCATTATGGTCCTTAATAAGCCATACCCTTCACTGAATGGCTTTGTGAGTTCAGGTTACACAACACTTATGTCTTAGCAGAAGTTGCCCCTGCACCAAATCTACAACCGCAGTACTTTAAGGCATCTAAAGGCCTCTCAGGGTGTTGCAAGAGTTTAGCTTGCTTAGTGTGTCCTGGAGTTTAGAAATGATTGCCAGTGGTTTACAGATTAAAATATTTACCAAAGATCTTCTCGGTGTTTTTGAGTGTGGCTCCTCTGAGAAGCAGGTTTTCTGATCCCAGTGGCCTGGAAGACAAGACCAGAAGTGGTAGGATGCAGTGGGGTGGTGGTGGATGGGGGTTGTGCAAGACTGAAAATCAACCCAATCTTCCCAGCAGGAAGCTGTGTAAGTGTGTATTGCTCATACTGAAGACTGCCAAAGTCCATCTGCATAAACACTGGACTTTTCTGAGGTGGAGACACTGTCTGCTGGACTGTATCTAGCCCTCTGCCTTCCGGGCCTGCCACTCTCAAGGACTGAAGCTTCACAGAAACACCGGAGAGGCTTTGAGGAAGTAGGTCACCTTCGACTTACTCTCAAATAACCAGGAGCTTGAATGTTTCAATGACACCCTACCAGAGGCCACAGAGCCCTCAGATGGAGTCCCTACCTGGGTCACCTGCAACACTGGGGGCCGTCAGAAATGTCACCTAGATCTGCTAATAAGAGACCTGAAGGGAGGACCAGCAACCTCTCCCAACACAGCTCCACTGAGAAGGTAACTGGGCTGGGACCTCAGAGTGATCTGGGACAGCTAAAACTTTGAGTTCCGCCCATCCTTCAGCTGTTTCTCTGCCACCCTCAGGGCATGGAAACTCCTACTTGGTGTAAGCGCATTTTTGAGTCTGAAGGGAAGCTGGGACTCCAGGGCCCCAGTAACGGAAGTTCAGCATGCAAAGCTTATCTGCAGGTAGTGGCTGGCTGTAAACCTTCCCTTAGTGAAGGAAAAATCCAAAGGCGTGAACTAAATGTGCAAATTCCTGTACTGCTAGTGCCCCGATGACCCAGAGTGTCGGGGAAGAACCTGTCTGCCTTTAATCTATGAGCTTATTCATCGCCCTTTCGAGACAGACAAACGTACACAGCATTACACACTTAGTAGTTCAGACTGCACCCTGCAGGAGGCAGTGGGGAGCAGAGGGAGGCAGAGGGAGGGGGAGGCTGCAAGCTGCTCAAGCCCCTCATGGAGCTGTCAGCAGGTAAGTGGCAGTCCTTTTGGTCTGACAGGCACTGACAGCACAGCTCCACTGCCTGTGCAGGGCTGTCGGCTTCTGTTAGCAACTTGCTGACAATAATTCATGTCACAAGAGTTAATGAAAACAAATGGCCTCACCTTAAATGGGTCCTGAGAGCTCTAAAAATAACTTACTTGACAGAATCCTCTGCTTCTAGTGTGGACAGATGGGAGAGGAAGTGTAAGTGAGTGGACTGGGAGTCTGGATGGGGAGCTGAGACAAGCAAACACCTGCCTCCTGTTTGTATTATTCCAAATATTTATAAACATCGTAAAAATCCAAATGACAAGCTGAACAACATTGATGTTAAAAGGCTAAGCTAAAGCTAGTATCAAAATATACAGAGCATTAGGACCATGGTCCCCAGCCTGGGGCCACAGCCTTGTATCAGTGTGAAGTTCAGGGGCCACAGTGCTGGCTTCCTTGGATTCATCGACGGGCAGTGAGAAAACCCTCCATTTGCTCTTTCATCTGACATCAATCAGCTCGCCACAGTCTAGTCTCCAACGCAGTGAGGAGCTCTTCTTTGAAAACAGAAGCAATGCCCCCACCCTCCTGTAAGCTCCCTCCCGCTAACACTAACCTGCTGGTGGATGGCTACCACAAAAGCAGGGTAAGACTGCAGCACTGGCACCAGACTGGGATCCAGCACTCTGGAGGCAGAGGCGGGAGGACCGGGTGTTCAAGGCCTCTCTAGCTAATTGCAAGATAAAATCTCAAAAAAGTAACACAAACAAACAAACCAACCAACCAACCATTAAAAAGTAAGAAGTAACAGACTGTTCCCTTAAAGCAGCGCCTTACTGAGTCCCATGAGAGTCAGGCCAGACACGATACTCTAGTGACTAGTCCATGGTACTTCTCCCATAAGAAATCTGCCTCTGCTTCAAGGCAAATGTTTCCTTTTGGCGTAGAATGATACCAGGATATCAATAATTTGGAAACTGCTTAAACTGCAAGAAAAGGTCACCTTCAAAACCTACTGAAAGCCAATTCCTAAGCAATGAACCCAAACCCTTCCTCGTCAAGCACAGCAGAGGCAACAGTCTAAGGCACAGAGCTCTCCACTGGGCAGCATGGCAGCATGTGGTGTGCAGACGGGGACATGTGAGGTGGCTCCCAGGGCCAACCACTGGCTGGCTCTCGGACGCATCAGTGCCTGATGGCTGCTCTCTCTCAGATGCACATCCTGACTGCAGGCACTGAGGCACTGACTGACAGAGGCACGGATGATGGATCAGGAGGCCAACCAGCACACAGTGTCTCCTTGTAGGTAGCCAGGTCCCTTCATCCTAGTTGGGCCTGAAAGAAGCCCTGAGCATGTCAACCCAGTAATGGCCACAGGCAGGCTAGTCTGCTGTCAGACAGGCCTCTGGATTAGAAACTTCTGATTTCACAGCCTGTGAGGACGCTGCTCACAGTCAGTTTGGGCATTTAAAAATTCCCTCATTTAAAACTCATGCTGCAGGCTTCTGACCTGGCGCAGCTGGAGAGGCTCCACACTGGTGGTGTCATGTGTGCGGTCCCAGCATCTGCATTACATCAATGTGTGCAGACCAACCCCAGAGTAAATGTAGGAATGTGCTTACGAGGCAGGCCCACCTTCCACACCAAGTAGCATGGCAGGACCCGTCCCGTGCGAACTTCTGTTGTAACAACGAAGAGAGTAAAGCCTGGACTCCAAGAAGACTCACCTCACTATGGGGTCACTCAGGTCGTTGTAAACATTGATGCGCCCCACAAACCTGTCAAGAGAAAGCTCGCTTCATTACAGTCTGCACCACGGCTAGCTCATCCCATTCTTCCTACTTTCTCCTCTTACTCTCTGTGCTGCTTCTCCCCTGGCTGACATGACATTTCTTAACACACAGACATAAAGAAGAGTGAGGCCTCCTTCTGGAGAAGCTGCAGGTCAGCACGGTGCTAGTCTACAACCACAGAGTGACCCTCCCAGCAGTGCACCCGGTCTTTCCTGGTCAGTGCGCTCAGCTTACTTGTAGAGGTCAGGCTGTGGCTGTTCACACTCGATGGTGGCATGCAAGCTGTCAACATCCGCCTCTGTGTGGAAGCCCTTGGTGTCCTGCACTGCGTAGTGAGTCTGCAGTGGAGAGAAAACACGAGCCACACCCTGAACCTCTCTGCACCTGGCTTCTGGCACCCATTCAGAATTTGATCTTCTAGCACATCCTATGGGTCCTACTGTGAGTCTGGATGCAAAGGGTCACGGAAAGACGAGACTGAGCTGTTGCTCTGCATCGTGGATGCAGACCCTGCATCCTCGTCTTAAAACTAGCAGGATGAGGGGCAAGCCTGGGACTTCCTTAAACCTGACATTTGCTGTCAGCCACTCGTGTGGCTGTTTCATGAAAAGAACTGTAGCTCCTAGGAGATGCTAGAAGTATCACTTGGTCTTGTTTTCAAACTTTGCCAGCAAATATCCTCCTGTCACTGCTCTCTGAGGCTGTTCAACTGTTTAAACCACAAGGTCCTTCAATTCTGAACTAAGTGCATCCAAATCCCCAGGAGGCTGCTAGGCCACTACTGTTGGTCTCCCTTCGGATCTCAGGGTAGTAAGTCTGAGCAGGAGGCCCAAGAACTGCACTTCTAGACAGATGCCAGCTGGCATGTGTTGCTGTCCTGGGCCATGTAGCCTGGCTAGCACCTGTGGGACCATGCACAGGTGAGCATGGGGATGTATCTCTTACCTAGGAAGTAGAACCCAGGAATACAGACGTGTACCAGGGTCCTGTCAGAAGGAAGGGTGTCCCTTCATCTCTGCTTACAGCTCTAACAGTGAGTGTTGGGATGCGTGGCACCACGTGACTCGAGTGGACAGGTGGTTACATCATCATTTGTGTTGCTCAAGCTCTTGCTGTGCACTGAGAATCTGGGGGAGGTTCCTAATCAGGGATTTGACAGCCTTTCACAGATGTAAACAGTCCCAAAAGGGCAAAAGGCCAGGCTGAAGTCATGTGACTGGCGTAAGACTCCCTGAGGTCAGTAGAAGCCTTCCCACAATCTGTTCTTTCAAGGAAAGGTTCCACATAACTCCAGCCCCCAGAGCCAAACCAAATGTACAGAAATGCCAGGAACAGTCAGGACCATGGTGCAAATGCATACAAGTGTGACGTGCAGCAGGGGCTACCCAGAACAAAACTGAACCCCTGGGGCTCAGATCTATCCAGACACTGGGCCATTCTGTCTGAGTGGTCACAGTCTCCCTGGAATGGAGTCCTGCTCTCAGACAGGGCCACAGAGCAGGCTTTGTCCAGCAGAGGGGAGTGGCTTACAGGTAAAGCCCTGAGCCCTGTCCAGGTACAGCAACTCAAGTCACTAGGAGCCTCTCCCCAAAAGACCGCTGCTTTGTAGTGCCTAAAGGAGGATGCTGAGTCAGTCTCCTGCACGTACTGCCTAGAAAATATGGAACCAGTGCAGGCCTGTACACAATGGTGCCACGGATGGCTCCCACTGCAGGCCTGTACACAACGGTGCCACGGATGGCTCCCAAAGATGCCACACCTTTGCTAACCCTACGAGAGAGTGTCCCATCTCAGCATGGCTGCCTGCACCTACAGGAATCATTCCTAATGTTCTAGATTCTCAGAGGCTGACACCAGGGCGCTGCCAGAAGCACCAGTTTGCCAGCTTTCAAATCTCACAGAACTTTCTACTTCCAGACTTTTAAGTTAAAAAAAAAAACAAAAAAAACCAACCCTGTAAATTAACAGTACTATATTTTTTTGCTCACCTAATTGTCAAAGTTTTTAAATATAGTGTAGAATTCCATATGGAGTTCAAACAATTAATTATAGTTCCAGAAAATGTCTTACGATAATTTAACAAGATACTGAAGTAACAGACATAACCTGCAGAATTCTGCCTGCACAGACAACTTTCTAACAAGATTATCACTAGAAAAGACATGGATTTTTACTAAGAAAGTGAAACCATTGTTATTCTAACAATCTGTTAAGTCTGAGTAATGGTGGGTGTGTCTGCTCACCTCAGACCTTCATTGTCACAGACATTAAGGGAGGAAAGAAGAGAGGTGAAAATGGGAAAGAACAAAAGGAAAGGAAAGGGCCAGAGGGGAAGACCCCCAGGAGGACCCAGGGAGAACCCTCAGGAGGATCCTGGGAGAACCCCTGAGTGAACTCTGAGAGCACACACATGCTCAGTCTGTACCCAGGATGTCAGTCTGGCTGATACCCTGAGCTGCACCCCAAATCCAGAAACATTACTTTATGGCTCGACTCTCCATCTAAGCTGGCTGTGGTGACATGGCATGTCCCATCTGCCCGGTTGCTGGAGAGAAAGATCAGGTCACAGGGAAAGGTCTCATCTTCCTTCACCATGACAATGTCCCCAACCTGCAAGACATGAAGACAGTATGGTTACTGAGAAGTCACCTTTGTGTGACAGCTTACTGTGGGCTGGAATTCACTCTCCTACTGTGTCCTGTACCACAGTCCCTTAGGATACAGATATGATTCTAACCAAGACCCATGTGGAGGCTTTCTGTTGAAATGAGGCTTTGCTGGGCCTCCGTGGCCAGCTGCAAACCAGAGCAGCTCCAGGGTAACCAGGAGAGCATGTCATAATGAGAACCCAGACAACTCTCTAATAAGATTATCACTAATTCAGACCACAAAGGATGAGCTCATGCTTGATTAAAGTGCTTGAGAGTGAAGTAGGCCTTGGGGGTGGGGGCTCCAATCAGAAAGGGGCTTTCCAAGCTCACTCTGAGAGTTCTCAGTGGCCCATCACTGAGCTGCCCTGGTAGTCACCAAGACAGATGGCTCAACTGCAGGTTAGCCTATATGTGACCATTAACTAAACCAGTCACCTTGACTTGTGTCTTCCATTATTTCTTCAGTGGTGTAGGCATTTCCAGGACAGCTGGGGATCCCTTTACAATCATGACAACTACATGAAACCCATGTCTCATCCTAACAAGGGATCTGACAAGTACAGAGGCTAACTAAGAACTAAATGGGAAGGAAGGGCGGGTTCCAGAGTACAGGAGCATCGTGATGGAGCCAACTGCAGTCAGTCCAGTCATTCCAATCACAGAGAGCTGAGTTAATGTAGTGTGTCATATAACATGCACACGCACACACATGAACACAAACATGCATGTTCACGTACACATGAGCACACACACATGAACATATGCACACTCACATATACACACACATACCCACACATGCGCACATGCCCGAGTACACACACACTTCACTAACAGAAGAGTACAAGAAGCAGGAGGAAAGTAAGACAGCTAACAATGGAGCTGTGACTTAACTTCATTCTTAAGACAATAACAACAGCAACTCAGAGAGCTTAAATGAAAACATTAGGTTAGATTAGAAAGTAGAAAAGTCCTAGCAGCACACTTTTGGACTCCAGGGCTGGGCAAAGCATATTTAATCATTGTGCCATGTTTGTTGATATGTGTGGGAAGCCTGCCCTTTGGAGGGAAATGGAAGAGGAGCGGATCTGGGGGACAGGGGAGATGGAGTAGGAGGGACTGGAGAAAAATGGAGGAGGGGTGGATCTGGGGGACAGGGGAGATGGTGTGGGAGGGACTGGAGGAAAAT
>JANHMN010000015.1:7340940-7379642 GCA_030674055.1 Rhabdomys pumilio | reverse complement strand
TATGCCTGCTGGACTATGTGTTCACACTGGGCAGAGTATGCCTGCTGGATTGTGTGTTCACACTGAGCAGAGTATGCCTCCTGGACTATGTGTTCACACTGAGCAGAGTATGACTGCTGGACTCTGTGTTCACACTGGGCAGAGTATGCCTGCTGAACTCTCTGTGTTCATACTGAGCAGAGTGTACCTGCTGGACTCTGTGTTCACACTGAGCAGAGTATGCCTGCTGGACTCTGTGTGTTCACACTGAGCACAGTATGTCTGCTAGCCTTTGTGTTCATACCAAACCAATGGCTTCTGTGTGTTCACACTTACCCGAGGGTGTTCACTGGCCTCTCTGTGTACACACACTGAGCAGAAGGTTTCTTCTGGCCTGTGTTCACACCGAACCAATGGCCTTTCTGTGTTTACACTGACCTGAGGGTGTCCACTGGCCTCTCTGTGTTCACACTGAACAGCGGATACCCCATTGGCATGTGAGTTTCAGGTTTATACAGTCTCCCCTGGGTGTGCCAATCTTTGGCTTTGTTGCTGACATGAGGATGGCTCACAGAAGTCCCACCTATTCTACATGTTGTCACAAGTCAATGGGACACACTGAGAAGAACTGGGTACTCTCCTGTTTGCCAGGTCCCAAAGCTTCCACCATTATTCAATTAAAATGGATCCAGCCCACATGTCTGTACTTGACTATCCCACAGAAACACTAGGACGAGCACTGGTCTCTAGTCAAGTGGAGTTACAACATCACTTTCCTTTGTGATTGGGACAGGGTCTGTCAAGGATGGGAACTCGCAACGCTATGCAGGATTGCTGGTGTTGAGGGATGTGGGTTCACCGTGAAGGGCCTAGGATGGAGTCATGGGGACAATGGTCCTGCAGAGCTCCACACTTCAGGGCACTTACCTTCCGTGACCACTGACATGTTCCTGCCCCTAAGCTTTAGTTTCCTCTTAAATAAGTTGTAGCCTAAGAAGGCTGCTCAGTGTTGAAGTGACATGGTAAATGTGGAAGTCACTTATCACTTACATAAATACTCATCAATGAAACTGCATCCAAACTGAGGTAATCAGTTTCACAGTAATCAAAAATAGTCTAGCTTTCCTAAACATATGGCGTGTGAGGAGGGGAGCAGGCAATGCATACGGAGCCAGGATTTACTTGGGCAAAGCAAGGATCCCCAGGACCATTCTGCACAAGGCATAAGTCACAGCTCTTGAGAGCAGAGTCTCCCCAGAACACAGAGCACAGGCTATGTCTGTGCGGCCAGAGGCCAGGCAGAACTACACAGGCTGCCATTTCTATCTTTCTTCTTCCATGAGATAGGGATTCCCAGGGATAATGTGGGAACTCTGGCCAAACACTGACCACCAGCAATGACAACCTGCCACACAGGCTGGGGCATAATTCAACTTAACGCCCCTGTGATTCTTCACAGGACAGACAGTGCCGCAGCTTCCTGGTTTAATTAAACTGCTAAGCTGGGAGGCATTCTTTGACATGTCTATGATAGAAACAAAATTTCCTTGGATACACAGACACATTACTATAGACATATTCTACAAAAAACCTTTGTATTCCTGTTAAACAAACTAGCACTTTCCATGCATGTGAGGTGTTATTTAAGCAAAAACAAAGATAAATTCCTAACGATGCCTTATAGCCCAGTATCAGTTGAGGTCCTGGGCCTCTGCCTCTTGTCCAAGAGCCTCACCTTCCTTCTTGAAGTTGAGTGGTACAGGGGCCAGGTTATGTGTGCCTCCTCCCTGAAATATCACTGGCTCCTTGTCACACGGGTGCCTGCTGCTTGTCACACAGGAGCCCGCTGCTCGTGCTGAGCCTGCTGGGAAGCTGGGAGGAAAGGTACTCGAGTGCTCTGCCTGGCCTGGCCTGGCCTCCCTCTGCCCACTCTCTGCCCAGAGTATTGACTTAACTCTGTGGGTTCCTGCTCAAAAGCTTCCTGGTGTGAAGGAGCCTCCCTAGGAGAAACTGCTTCTGAATACCCCTGGGGCCTGCAATTCCCACACACCCTCTCTGTGGATTTCCTTTCCAGAAATCAAGAAGGCTGTGGTAGCTCATGTTCTCCAGGGACAAAGACAGAAGAAACCTGAGAGTCACTGTGGGCAACAAGCCCCAGATGGCTAAGAGCAAAGCAAAGAGGATGAGTCTGTATTTCTTCAAACATGGCCAGGGCTTCTATCGGCTGCAAAATCCTTCAGCCTCTCAGAGAGTTCAGTCAGGTTGCTCTGCTCTTCACAGGCATCCTGTACAGTCCAGATAGAACATGTCTATGGCAGACACAAACACACACACACACACACACACACACTCCATGAGCATATCCAGCATTAGCAGAGCATACACACACATACACACGAGGACACAGATATGGACACACACAGCACGAGCACACGTGGTCTTGCACACGTGGTCCTGCACATGCGTACATGCACAGACACAGAGGCAGGCACATTCTCATGGGTCTGTCTTCAGCGAGAGCTGATGGAGTGTCAGTGTGACCTGTGAGCACAGAGACTAGGAGGTGTGCTTCTGGACAGGCTTTCTCTGTTCTCTTCACTACCAGTGCTAGGTTACCTCAGGGCACACTCATGTGGTGAGCTTTGCTTATGTGTATTTTACTTACCTTGCTGTGTTTCTGGACAAAAGCTATTATAAATATTTTAACTCTGATCTTAAAAAAAAAAAGACCTTGAGAAGCTAAGCTTTTAGGTCATAAGGTCTTCTCAACAGTGCAGGGTTCTGTGACACAAGTAGCTCCTCCAGAGAGCTGTGCATGACAAAATACCTGGTTGTAAATGACAGAGACCTCCTTCTTGAGAGCCTTGTGTGATCTAAACAGACTGACCACACAAGTCTCAGTCTTTGAACATCTGGGCTGACTTACACATCTGTACCTTGCATCTGCTCCATGGCAAACACAGCACAGCCGTGCCACACCTGCAATGCACACACAGCATACATACACACGCATGTCACACACCTGCAATGCACACACAGTATACATACACACGCATGCATACAAATGCACGTGTGTTCAGGTATGTCTGTTCATGAGCAAAGGTGGGCCTCATCCTCTGGAAAGCTATGGATCTGACATTCCCAGATCTCTCTATGTGCAGACTACATTCCCACATCCTGCTGACGACAGAGTACTTCACTCAAGTGAAGGGATCCAGTTGTACTTCTTCCCCCTGACTGTTGCATGCAGCTGGCAGGCCCCGTTGCCAGACACAGAGCCAGGCAATGTGGAGATGAGGAGCAGCAGTGAGGTGTGGCCCAAGAGGAAGGAAGAGGGTAAGGTCTTAAGAAGCCTACCTGATACCCCTCTGTGAGTGGAGAGGTGCTGCCTGCACAGGACTGCAGTGCAAAGCACCACAGCTGCTGGGGGAGCAGAGGCACCCTAGGGAGAGCTGCACAGAAGAGCAGCACCACTGCTGTGCTGCACAGGGGCACCAACGCTGCGCTGCACAGGAGTACCAAAGCTGCTCAGAAGGGGCCATCCCCCGTGGCAGCCTTTTTTAGGCAGCAGCTCAGAGCAGATAGTGAGGCTACCTTGGAGGAGACGATTCTATTGTCGGGGTATCTCTGTGGAATGTAGGCCTCTGCACCCGGAGGGGGTTCCTTGTGTCCCACGTAGATGGTCCGACTGTCCACCCAGTTCTCTTCTCCTGCACACTGTGGAGAGAAGAGCACCGTGAACATGTGCTGAAGCCTGGAGTGCTGATCTTCCCCACAATGCTGTCAGGCTGAAACAGAGACTGTCCTGCTGAGACGGGGCCACAGTCCCACCCTGCTCTGTGCCCAAGTACATTCTGATGAGGGTCACATGGGGTTCCCAGGTTCCCTACCATAGCCAGACATGACTGGCTTAGCCTTACTGGTGAGGAGAGGCTTCAGTTCTGTAGCCAATCCCCCAGGCAGACACAGCATGAGGCAGGGGGATTGTGAATTTCAAATTGTAGAAAGGACACAAAATACATGGACAGAAGGTGCTTGGGCCAGAAGATTAGGGGGACCTGGAACGCCCCTCACTCCTGGGTGATCCTTGCTGCTTGGGAAACTCTTGAGTTCCAGGCTAGTAGAGGTGTTGCCAAGCAACCCAGCACCTGTGCACCTGCTCCAGTCACTTCCTTCTTGGCTCTTTCTAGTCCTTTAGCATAACCAGTCCCTCTGTTCAGGTACCTGCTTGCTGGGGTCATGAAGCCCTTCCCAATTGTCACCCCAGTATGCTATGCTACAAAATGCATGCACAGCGTAGATTCTGCAGTGGGTATTCTGTTTTGTCTCCATGCATGCCTGTGCCTGCACTTTTCCTCAGTAGGAACCAGCTTTGCTTGTGCAGCAGTCTGAATAAACAGCTCACACTGCAGCCACTTCCCCAGGAGCCAGGCACAGTGAGTACCACTGCCACAGGGGCAAGTTTTCCAGCCCTGGGTCAGAAGCAGCATGGCTACTCCCAGGGCAGTGACTGGTCTCATCCCACAGTG
The DNA here is from genome assembly GCA_030674055.1 of Rhabdomys pumilio. Classification (NCBI taxonomy): domain Eukaryota; kingdom Metazoa; phylum Chordata; class Mammalia; order Rodentia; family Muridae; genus Rhabdomys; species Rhabdomys pumilio. The sequence goes on along the minus strand of JANHMN010000015.1, from coordinate 7,375,134 downwards.
AGTCAAGAAAGCACTCCCTCATCAGAATCTAGGATTTGCCTCCTCAAAAGGAGTTTCCAGCTAAACCATATCCAGTAGCCCCTCCCAGTAAAGATGATTTCATGCACAGCCCTTCTTGTTTTGTGGGAAGACTGAGAGTGTGGGGATGGTGACCAAAGTCTTGTCAAGGGCCACATATCCCAAGACAGCCTGCAGGGCTCTACTCCTTCCTCACAGAGACGCTTAGAGATAAGTGCTGTAAACACATAGGAAAGAGAAGACACACAAACACCTTTCACTGCTTGGTGAAATTCCTAGACAACTTTGCACTAAGCTTCAGGAGTAGTCCTGAGTCCCCACTGAGAGTCTGAAGGCTAAAGTCACACCAGGCCTCAGAGGCATCACTTAGAGGAGAACTAGCACCTTCCTATCTACCCTCAGGAGGAGAGAAGGTTTGGGGTAAAAACACCTGCAAGTGTGTAGAAGAGGAGCCCTGAAGAGAATCCCTGTGGCCACGCACATAGCTTCTGGGGAATCTTGCTCCTCCAAGCTGCTCTGAGGTTCTTCTCAGATCACGCTCCTCCTAAAAAGGTCTCACTCCCAGACCTGCTGTGTGTGTGGCTGTGACAGGTGCACGCTTCCTGGCTGGGGAAGGCTCTAGGCTGTCGTAGGGAGCTCTCCAGGGAAGGGTTAACCGCAGGGAAGCATGGGCCAAGACACCGAAGGCCAGGCTCTGCTCTCGGTGTGCTAACACAGCCGGTTAAATATTAATTGCTGCTCTTCCTGACCAAGGCCAGGAGTCGGAACTGCTCCTAGGAATCATTTGACTGCCTGAGTTTTTTAAAAATAAAACCCATATGCACTTGTCTCTGACAGATGACAAATCAGGCTGACCACCAGAGGCTCAGATCACAGCAAGAGTGTTAGTAGTTTTGTACCTTGAGGGTACAAGACTGCTGTTGGGTTTGGGGCCCATCAGAACAAATGGATAATTATTAGCAGCAACTGAAGTCTAGACCAGCCACAGGACCTTGTTCACATGACTAATTAATAAAGTACTAAAAAGAACAGATCAATAAATCTGAGGCAAGTGAGGCAGACAGCACTCCCATGGATAAATGGGTCCAGGCTTCCTCATGTGCAGCATAGGAGCAGACAGAGGAGACTAATAGGTGACAGGGAGGTGACAAGGTGGAAGGAGGACACTGACACAGATCATGTGAACCAGGCAAAAACCCTGGGATAGCAGGCGGTGGCTGTGGATGCAGTACCTGAGCCCACAGAGGCCAGCTAGCATTTCAGGGCCCAGCGAGGAAGCTCTAGAGCTGGGAACCCACAGGCTGCCTGCAGCTGCCCAGGGAGCGCATCCACTTACTGCGGGAACCCAACAGATGTCACGGGGTCAGCCTTAACTGCCTTTGCCCGTACAGCAGAGGCAAGGGGATGGGGTCCTGCCAAGACTTGCTCACCATCACTGTTCCTAGTGACAGTCTGAACCTCCACTCAAGATTGTAGGAGAGGAATATTATAAAAAAACTCGCCGCCTGGGCAGTGGTGGTGCACGCCTTTAATCCCAGCACTTGGGAGGCAGAGGCAGGTAAATTTCTGAGTTTGAGGCTAGCCTGGTCTATAGAGTGAGTTCCAGGACAGCCAGGGCTACACAGAGAAACCCTGTCTCGAAAAAACATAAATAAATAAATAAATAAATAAATAAATAATAAAACAACTCAAACACAGAACGCTGGTGTACAAAATAAGCATCTAGATTAACATCTTTGATATATTGGTGCCAGGCTAATTTTTTAAAAACTGAAAATACAGATATTTTCCAAATAGTCATTTGTCATTGATTCCTCTTCACTGTGGGCAGTGGATGAGGAAGCAGAAGACCACGTAAGCATGGAAGACCTAGTGTGCCTGAGGGGCATGATCAGGGACAGACCCACTGTCTGTGCTCTAACCTCAGTCATGTGACTCTCATAAAGCACAGAGAGGACCCTACTGGTGCAGCTTACATGAGGAGGACGGGGAATGTTCCAGAATACACCAAAGATAAGGCCACTCTAACAGGAAGACATCATCCTGCCACCATTCAAAGAAACTGGAAGGAGTTTTTAAAAACACAGAATTTGTCACCTCCCTTAACCAGTCTCAGTTCCTGTGCCCCCCTCTTCATGGACCTCCGCAGCTTTGGCTGGACCCAGCCCACACTGCATCCCTTGCAAGTCTCTGGGATCCTCTTCCCACCTGAGCTGCTTCTCTGATAACCGTGGACTGACCACACACCAAATACCAATGGGCAGGGCTGCTAGAGGGTAAACACCACGCTCAGCAGGTTCTCCTAGAGGGCTCCATGGTCTGGGCAGGTGTTGAGCTGCCTTTCAGGGGACAGCTCATCCACTGGTGACTCAGAGTCCCTACACGGACCATGGAAACTTCCTTCTAGTGGGTCTGGAGAAGACGGAGCAGGCTACCCCAGCTCAGAGAAAGAAGCAAATGGAGCTCTCAAATCCACATCTAGTCACCATCTCAATGAGCTCCTACAGAAAAGGGACCACAACTGCTTTGTTTGAGGAGGCTGAATAATAGAAAGCGACCTCTCACCCATCCCCACTTGGCCTGCTGTGTGAGAGCAAAGCAGCACTTTCCGATCTCTTCCTCTGGCCTCAAGCCCGAGGTCACTGGAACTTGAGTATTCCTGGCACCAAGGCGTATCACTCAAGCAGGGCTCAAGAGGCTCCCTTGACCCTGTCGTGCAGGCACAGGGCTGGTACTTACACGCAAGCCTCTCTACACTCTCACTCCAGAACCATCAGCGGCCATCCTGAAAGTGGGTGCGGAGCCTCTGGGACATGCACTAGGTTTGTCTCTTCTGGGAGGGAAAGCCCAGGCTGGAGGATGACCTTCACTTCACTCCCAGGGCCGAGATTTGTAGGCAGACCTTGTGGACCACAAAGGGCAGCTATCCATGGACAGTGATGGCTTTGGTACTACACAGGCCTCTGATAGACACACACCAGATTCACACCGTGCCTTGACCACAGGGCAATTGTGTCTGTGTGCACTGTGCTCATAGCCTGGGGTTGTGTCATCTCCATCTCTCGACACAAGCAGTATCTCAAGGCATCTCTTAGAGAAGTCAGCTTACCACAGGGTCTGCTTTCTCCCAAGCCCAGAGACCCTTGAGCTTCTGTATGAAGAGACGGATGAGAGAGAGCAAGCCAGTCATCATCAGTTGTGAAAAGTAAAGGCAGGTCAAAGGTCAAGGATGCGGGGGGGGGGGGGGGAGCTAAATCAAAGACTGACACAGTCACAAGGCCCATATCTCCACAGTCCGTCTTCACTAGTCAATCACCAGCTGCCCCGGGCCAGCTAGAGAAGTTAGCAAAGGAACAGGGGTGGGGTAGGGTGGGGTGGGGGTGGGGGTAGCTGGGATTTAAATAACACACAGGAAGTTGATCTGGTCATTGTTAGTCACCTAATGGAAGCTTCAAATTTTAGCTGAAACAAGCAAACCCACTAACCAAATTACACCATGGCGACAGGACAAACATGTTACTGAGCTCAATTCTTGATCGATTTACAGAGGCAGTTCCTCCCGAGGACAATGCTTAAATTTATAGGTATCCAATGGCAGTCTGCTGTGGTGTCTGCTTATGGCCATAAATGGAAAGCTCCCCTGTCCAGTAGCCCCAACACAGCATGCACTTATGTCAGAGCAGTGTCCAGCCTATGCCTGCCCCTTCACAGTCATATCCTGATGAAGACTCTCCCCACCAGTGTGCCCTCTGTCTCACAGAGTCCAGGCTAGTGCCTGTGAAAATCTTTTCCTTCTATAGGGGAAGAGGGAGTTCTTCACTCTGGAGCCCAGGACTCCCTCAGGTACAGTAAGTACAAATGAGTATTCAGCAGCTTCCAGGAGGCCCAGCGCCCTGGCCCAGGATCTCCCCCCAGCCTTGTCAGGTCTAGACTTGTGGCCAAGGTCCAAGGTGCTCAGTGAGGGGGGAACCCAACATGCCTGCTCAAGGCCCAGAGCTCTCAGGGTGGGGTACCCCAACAAGCCTGCTGCTCTGTACCTCTGAACTGTGGAAACACAGTAAACAGAAACCCCAAATCCATCCTACCACGCTCATCAGAACCAACTTTCCCTCTGGCTATTTACAAGGCTCATGGGGCATTTCTCTGCTACGAACATGGTTTCTAAACACAAAATCATTTAGGTCAGAAAAGTATACTGATTGCCCACCTGACTTAGAAAATAGTCAATCTGAAAACCATTAAACACTCATTGCCCAAGCCATATCTTCCTGGACTCAGAACCAAAATAGAAATAGAAATTGTAGCCGCAAATGACTTTGGCTTGCTCTGGGCTCCCCTGACCCTGTGCAGTGGCAGCGGCAGCGGCAGCGGCAGCCAGCACTGAGGTCTTGGGGGCTCTAGTGGTAGTGTCAGTGGTTAACAGGGGGTGACAGAAGGAACTGCACAGAATGGCAAGCATGCTAGGATAGGGATGGTTTTTCAAGCGACAGTCCAGTACAGCTCAGGAGAACAGCACTTTGCCAAGGTAACCACCTACCTCCTAAGACTGACACACGTGGACGGATGGAGGGCCTGACTGCTGCAGGTACAAATGGCTGCAGCTTCCCTCCAGCCTTGGGTAGGAAGCTGCTGAGGATGGAGGGAGTGGACAGGCTGCCCTGGAGTGCATCACAGCTTCCCACATTGGCCCCAAGTGACTCCTAAGAAAGCACTGACTGCTTAATACAGCTTCTACAGAACCACAACAGAGCCCCACCACTGCTAACTGCTACTGCTGACTGAGGAAAGTTGACAGCAACTGCAGGCCTAGTGTCAGGAAATTGGGAGCTGTTTAAACCATGTATGTGAATGAGTGTCTCTGGGCCACATGCCTGTAATAAGTATGTTACTAATAGTATGTCCATATGACTGTGTCTCACAAACACTCGATCTCCTCAAACTCATGGACCCAGACCTCCTTTTGCTCAGCTTCACGCTGGGTGAGCAGGGGAAGGTGCTAGAGGACTAGAACTTGGTGTCAGACCTGAGCCCGGGACTTTCCCCTCCCCAGCCAGGAGAGACTGGACTGACACTGACCAAAGGAGGAGGCATTCTCTGGAGGCCATGGTGCCTGGTTATCTGTAGAGAACATGAACACTGGTTCTGCTACCCTAGAGCCTGGGCCTCCAGCCCTGTGGCCTCTGTCCTCCCGGCCTTAGAACAGAGAGGGGTTGGAGCCTAGAAGACTGGTGCTGGTGGTGCCCTTGCTTGTGGCCAGAAGCATGAGCTTATCCAATGTCTACCAGGTACGAGTGGTGATGGAAAGCCAAGGACACAGGAGGAGGTAGAAGAAAATATTACCAACGTCCCCATGTACAGACCTGCCCACATGCCATTCAACACGCTACATACAGATTTTCGTGTCCTTAGTAAGGATGCTGCCAACAGGACTCAGCACAGAGCAATAGACCTGGTGTGTGGGCTGCAGGCGATGCCGCTAAAAGCAGCAAATCTGGTCAGGTGTGAGGCCGGGAGCCCACACTAGGTATCCAGCTCCTTATCTCCCAAAGCCACAGTCAACCTGTCCTGAGTGGCCAGGCATGAGAACCAAGGGCCTCTGTGTCAACCTCCCACAACCGACTCCTCTTCCTAGGGATGAATGAGAAAGCTCAGGAAACATGTCCAAATTCAAACCAGAGCATTGTGGGTACACATGTGAGCTTTAAAATACCCTGAAATTATATACCTTCCAATTGTACTGCGGGCATATTTACAAAACACTGAATATATATCTAATGAAGACACAGGCAGGGCTGAGTCAGTAATTACAAAACAGCTCAGAGAAAATACACACTGGCTGACAACACACACAGTGACTTCAGAAAGCACAGTTCAGCTGCAGACAGCTCAGCAATTACCAACAAACCCCTGAGAATCCAAAGCTGAGACTCTGCCTTAGAGACCACACTGTACTGGGGCTGGGCTGAGCCTCGGCTTCGAGGGCTGCCACACCTCAGGTTGCAAGCAGGCTGAGCAGACAGGAACTCTAAGCAGGTTTGTGCGGCCTCCATCACTGGCCCTGAGGCAGCTCTGAGGAAAGCTACATCTTAGGGTTGGAATAAAAATATATGAAGAATGGAAAGGAAACCACAAGTAATCTAGACTCAGCAAAGCCTTGAAAGGAAAACCTGCAAAGCAGATCTGAGCAGAGAAGGCACTGCACAGAGAGCAAAGGCCTAGAAGGTTAAGCAAGACCCCGGCTAACACCATCAACCTCCACAGCGTGGTGATGCCCTAGCATAGCCCAGGACCACTTCAGGCCATGTGCTCATGTCTGAAGGACACCAACAAAGTGGGCCCTGATCTGGCTCAGCTCTGCAAAGGAGCCTTGTCCCTTTCCAGACCCAGCTTCCCGCATCCTGGCACCCAGTTCTGGTCCGGTCCACTCACACTTCTTCCTTCAGGCGGCATGTCACTGAGTTCGGCCTAGGCAGTTCATGCCCATATGTAGCCTGGTGCACAGGAGACCAATGATGGTACAACTACACTCTGGTGCAGAAGCCACAGACTAGTTAAGCAAACACACACCCAAAAAGTGTGTGCTTCCCAAGCCTACATGATGAGATAGATGTAGTATCTGACAGACAGGGAAGCAGAGCTCGGGAAGCAAAGGTGGCACCCAGGAAGAGACTGACTTGGCACCACCTGTTAGATACCAGGCTGCCAAGTGGACAGTGGTCTGCATGTAAGAACCAAGGCATACACAGTACCCTGGTGTCCGTCCCTTACGTTGATCACATGGTGCAGTAGTAGGAGGTGGCCATGTCAAAGTTCATCTGCATTTACTGTATTGGTAACTGGTGTGAGAACACTCAAACAGCAGGTAAGGCTGCTGACAGCTCACTCAACAGGGAGCGAGCTCTAAACGTTCTGCACCGGGACCATGGCTGTGGTGGGCTAACTGGACTCTCTGGCTCTCTCTAAAAGATAAGCAGCTACATATCTCCCCCACAGGGCCCCCACCTTTGAAGCATTCACCCACGGGGTGTCTAAAAGGTAGCCCCTTGCCTTGATGCATGCCTCCGTGTTAACGGTCACGGACAACACACCTTCGTTTCTCAGGACACACGCTGTAGTGTTTTGCTCCATCTGACTCCTCTGCACTCACACATCAGACTTGAGGCTCCGTGCACTATAGCGGGAAGCCGGGAGGTGAGGGCCTATGTGATGTCCCCTCCCACTTTCACAGAGTATCCTCATCACAGAGAAACTGAAGGAAAGACACAGCCCCAGTCTCTGACCTCAGGCACATTGCCAGCGTAGCCATGCCCATACGTGTTGTGGCAATGATTCAGACAATATCCCTTTCCCTTGGCATGCTGTCCTGGGTTGGTAGGTGGGTGGGGAGCTGGTAAAAGAGGGTCCCACATAAGCTGCCAACAGGGTCTCATGACAACAGTGTTCTCCCTTTAAGGAGACAGGAGGTACTCATCAGGGTCACAAGACAGCCGTGCCTACCACCACCTACCTAAGGACCTCATACTTGACAAATCCCCTCCAGTGCCTACAAACCTATCTCTAGTGTATCTCTAAAGTCCATGCTAATGCCTTAGGTGCTGCCCTGGGGCTACGGTCTGTCAGACAAGGGCTTTCAAAGTCACAGTTCAGCTGAGGCAGGGGCATTTCATGCATACTCGTGAACATGGTAACCGCTGCTCCGCTCAGCACCAGGGAAGGAAAGGTTACACTCAGGCCCCAAGCTCTCTCAGCTACAACCTGGCAGCACCCAAGTGAGCTGGTCAACTGGCTCTGCTCTGAAGCAAGTCAGCACACTCCATGGAACTATGACAAAATGTTTGTTTACCATGGAAGTGTGGCTAAACATCTCTTCCTGTGTTTGAAGTTCACTTAGGAGATGCCAGCACACTCTCCTCTTCCTTCTCGGAACTATTTCTTAATCTTGATGCGGTCACACATGCACACTCTGAGATATGCCAATCAAACAAGGAACAGGCCAAATGACTTGCATAAAGGGTGACAAAAGGGGATGGGGCAAAAGACACCGCCTAGTGAGCCTGCAGTTCTGAACAGGACAACCACAGACTGTGGTGCAGGGCTTTTGAGCCCAAGAGAATCTGAGGCGCCCAGTGCTCACTCTCCCAAGCGCCCCGAGGGGTACCATCCTGGAGTTGGTCCAGCTTAAATGGCTCCATGGCTACCTCTTTGCCAGGTGGGGTTCAGGCGAGTGGGAGGAGCAGCCAAGTCAGACACACAGGGCAGGAACACTCACACCATGCACAGACCTCTTCTACTCAGTGGCTTCCTCCCTCAAGAAGCAGGAGACCATGGGGAGGCAAATGTGTCCATGGTTTCCACAGAAACTTCTGCTTCTCAGTTCTGCTTGGTCTCTGCTGATGGGGAGAGGGCATCTGGGCCAAGACTTGCTTAGTGCAAAAGCAGACGAGGCAATGACAGACCTCTTCCTTCCAAAGAGGGTCCTGGAGACCAGCTCCACCGAGTTTTTGCTGACGGCCCCCACAGTTCAGATGAGGCTACGTGGCCAGGGCACCCACAGAACTGTCCTCCTAGGAGGCCAAAGATACATAGGCCTAAGGCCCAGACAGTCACATGTAACAGTGTGGGGAAGGCTACACATCCACTGTGAGACAACGTCAGACACTTAGAGGCACTTACTCCTCACTATTGTCCTCCTCCATAGCCTATGGGTGAGAGAGAAGACAGCAGGTGGCCTACCTCACAGAGAAGGCCAGAGAACAGATGCCACAGGCCCTCAGATGCAGCCACCTCCCTTGCTCTCAGGTTAAAGAATATCAGTCTGCATGATGATGCCACCTTGCAACCAGAAACCAGCAACTATCATGCTGGAGGCCCAGAGTGGACAAGGAACACAGCTGAGGATGTCCTTGTCTGAGTGGAATGGAGATGGGAGAGACTGGAGCCACTGGTAGAGGTCAGTCAGAGTACCACAAGAACAGGCAGCTCATCTGCGCCCAACAGATGAGCCATCCCTGACCTGACTCCTTCACACAGGTGGCAGGCCACCTTCAGCAAGACACTGCCCATAGGGTACAGCTGGTCCAGTTAGGGTTGTCAGCGGTCAAGGATGGGGTCAGTGGAGGGTGTGCCCAGAGAGCCTAGCCTGTGCTAGGCTCCTTAGGGTACACTCTGCACCAACATAGCAAGAATCATCTGTGGTCTGAGACATCTTCTTGCTCTAGACCTCAAGTCCCGACAGTCTCCTGGCCAAGGCTCCTGTGTCTCGGGTGGCACCTGTGGGGCCAGCTTCTCTCTTTCTCTATGAGCGAACCCTGTGGCTTTGTCAGGCTTCTGCACATATCACCTGTGACCAGCCTCTCCCCAGTCCCCTCTCTGAACAAACTCTGTGGCTTCTATACAGAGCAAGGCCATTGTTACCTGCCACTGGGAAGTAGTTGCCTCATCTGAAGGACAAACAGGGGCTGGAAATATGGATGGGGGGACATGTAGGGAAACATCCAGCTAGGCAAGCACTGTATGCAAACACTCCTGGGACCCTTGCCATGGGCAGTCTTCAACATGAACCCGTGGTTGCTCCCATCTCCCATGTGCCCCAGTCAGACAGAAACAGGAAGCCAGGTTCCTTCCGGGGAAAGATTTCTTAGTGTGCATGCTGGGATGGGTGGTGGTATACCCCGCTGCCAGGCTGTTAGGCATATTCAGAGGACAGCGACTCAATGTCACACCCTAGAAGAGTCCTTCCTAGGCCTTGGTGACCCTCAGCAAGATCCAACAGCCACAGCAGAACTGCAGTGTCCCTGGGAACATAAGTGCACATGAAAACCAGCTGAATTGGACTCTGCTTTACATGTGACTTGGGTTACCAGCTTAGGACAACTCAAGCACAGACGATTCTTGGTACATAAGCTGTCCCCAACACCATGAGATGCCCAATGTCCCAGTCCTGCCATGCAAATGCCAACTGCCATAATGCCCAAGGCAGCCTGAGCATCCGAGCTCCCACAGCAGGGCAGGGCTGTCCTGACTCTGAGTATCACCCACAAGCAGACAGTGAGCAGCCCTGCTGGGTGGCTCTGCTGACTAGTGCCCCTATCTCTTCTTCCAGGACCCTAGAAGGAATAGGGGCAAGTGAGTTGAGAAAATGGCTGTGAGTCACCTGGAGTCTCTCCCTTGCAGGCCTCCTGCCAGGGAAGAGAGTCAACAGCTATGCGGGTTGGTAATATACACTTCAGCAGAGTTTGGAAGGCAGCTGGGTCTATGAGGCTGTTCCCACGGAAATGGGCAAGCATGGTTAGCTTAAGGCTTCAGCCTTTGTGGGGATGCTAGGCACTCCTGTGTAAATACAACTGGTTTACTGTATTGAAACATGGCTGAGAGGGGTTTTAAGTTGAGCAAAAAATGTACCCACGATATCAAACTCATCCCTGGTGCATATTTCTCCTGCCATTTCTAATAACGGAGCATTCACACTGGCACCTCCCAGCCTGGGAGCACTCTGCTTGCCTCCTCAGCACAGGAATCCATCAGACTAGGGTGTCTGAATTAGAGTCTGCCTTTCACTATGGAGGAGCTAGGGACAGAGAGGCCTAGGGACTTGGGACGCATCAGTATTTCAGCAGAAACAAGAATGTCCCCAGAACTTAGCTGCTGCTCCAACTGGAAGGACTTTTAGCCTTGCTCAACATCTGTTCCTGAAGGGAGTGGCAGGCCTGTTTCTCAGCCTCCTCCTTAAAACCAAGGGGACCTCTGTCTTGAGTAACCAAGTTAAAAAGTCTCAAGATTTTTCTGTTTTGTTTTATTCTGTCAATACCTAGCTGGGCCTGGTGATGGATACCTGTCACCTCAACTCCTCAGGAGTCTCAGAGGCAGGAGGATGAAAAGTTGGACTGTGTGAGTTGAAGGCTAGCCTGGGCAACATAATGAGACTTTGTCTCAAATTAGAAGGAAAAAAAAGCGGGCTGGGAATGCAGCTCAGGGTAGGGCATCTGCTTAGTGTATGTGAGACCAGGTTCAATGTCTCTACAATTGGAGGAACGAAGAGGAGAACGGAGGGAGAAGGGAGGGGAGAATTGATTGCTACAGATTTAAAATGGACTAAACTGATGGCTTCTTCCTCAAAAGGCTCCCAGGGGTGAGTGGTTCTCACTTCCTGCCTTGCCCTCAGGAGTCCCCTCCCCACATGGCAGGTATGCTTGCTGTTCCAGAGGACATGGCAGAGGCACCAGAGCAGGGACAGGGAAGTGAGAGCTCTCAAACAAGTCTCTGGTCTCATCAACCTCAGGGAGAACCAGTCCAACCCAGGGAACAGGAAGAAAGCTGGTCGCCAGGGAGGCTGCAGGTCACAGGGTCTGAGCTGCATCAGCCGCTGGAGCACAGTGAATACATACTTGTTTGTTATAGCTCCATCTAGCTATTCCCTTGAACTGTTGAAGCAGGAGGTCACTGTTTCACAGTGATGGGGACTGCCAGCAAAAATACATGAATTAAGACAAGAATGACCACTTTAGCTGTTTCTGGCTAGTGTGACACCCTCAAGATGTCGGATAGTTTCTCCAACAGGCTTGAAGCCTCTGTATAGATGGAGGTGGGCTCTCTGGCACCTGCCAAAAATGGCAGGTCAGCCCCATGGATCGTCACACAAGCCTTGGGGAAGGACCAGCAGTGGCTGCCCTGAGGATAGCCTGTCAGAGTAGAGTACCCAGTCTCAGACACCATACTTCAACTCGCGTGCTCACCTCCCAACTTCAGGATAATGGGAAAACACTCCAGAGGTCCAGCATCTGCACCCAAGAATCCAAACCGTGCCAGGCAACAGGCCTGTCAGAGGGCATCCACTGGCGACTGCATGCAGTCTGATCCAGGGCCTTGAGGTCATGTACATGGACAGAGAGAGGAACTAGGAGAGGGGGCTGAGCATTCAGTGAAGAAACCTGGACAGCAAGAGGAAGATGAGGACAAATGGACTGCCACATCTGCCAGGGTGGCCCAGTCAAATATGAGAAGGAAAGCTCAGGCTACCCATGCACCCAATGTTTGAGGTCACACGTCACACTTGCTTGGCAAAGAAGAAAATCGCCAAGGGACAGGCCTCCTCACCGGCAGGGCCACAAATGCTGACACCATCTGGTGTCTTGTTTTGTTTAGGGCACTGTCAGGGGGACGCTGGAAAAGGGGTCTCATTATGCAGCCTCAGCTGTCTGCAAACCCACAATTCTTCTCTGTCTCCGAGAGCTCAGATTATAGGCCTGCGTCTCGAGTGCCTTGATTATGTACTCTAAGAACTACCAAGACGGACCAGTGAGATGGCTTAGTAGGTAAGGTGGTTGCGACCAAGACTGAGATCTGAGGTCAGTCTCGCAAATGGTAGATGGGAAGTAACTCGCAAGTTGTCCTCTGACCACACACACACACACACACACACACAATAAATAAATAAATAAATAAATAAATAAATAAATAAATAAATAAATGCAAATTAAAAAAATTACAGGGTTGGAGCTCAGCAGTTAAGAGCACTGACTGCTCTTCCATAAGTCCTGAGTTCAATTCCCAGTCAACTACATGGTGGCTCACAACCATCTGTAATGGGATCCGATGCCCTCTTCTGGGGTGTCTGAAGACAGTGATAGTGTACTCACATATATAAAATAATAAATCTTTTTTAAAAAAGTTACAACACAGCAAATGAAGCTGCTGCCCATGGTCCCCCTGTTTCCACTGTCGCCCTGGTCCCCAGAGCTCAGCCATCCTGTAGTCTGAGCGGGCCACACCATGCTGGTCCATCTGTCTGTCTACAGCCAGGTTGGAGTGTGTCTACACTGCAGTTCACCCATGTGGCCTCACAGGCACTATCTGTGCATACTAGATGCAGTCAGCAGGTATTACATTTATATCAACAGAAAGGAGATAACAGCTTATCTGCATTGATAAACACACAGGGCCATTCCTTTCAACTGGTGTCCAATACTGCATAGCAGCATAGCAGCAACAGATGATTTGTTTACACAACCCTAATAGACCTATCTGTGTTTTCTCTCCCTCCCCATTTGCAAACAGTGCTATGTAGAGAGGCTTCCAGGCTTCACTAGCTAACTGATCCAGGCTTGTAACCTTAGGCAAAGCTATTCTGCACATGCCGCCATGCAGGGCCAGAGGGCCTAGCCCCCACACTCACATGACCCTTGCCACCTTTACCCTCTGACCCAGACAGCAAGCCTCACTGTCATCCTGTCTGGCTCTTTCGTTTACTGGCTTGTCTGACTAGCTCTTGCTAATGTGGGCTTCCTACCATTCACTCGCATTTTGTGCACACATATACACATGTATACACATGTTTGGATGCATGTGGAGGCCTAGTAAATATTTTTGAGACAATCTCTCTGAACCCAGGGAGCTTGTCTATTTGGCTATCCTGGCTGGCCAGCGTGCCTCAGGTCTCCACAGCACTAGGGGTACAGGCACACTCCAGCCAGGTCTGTCATGTGGCTCTCTCAGGCCCTCTCTCTTGTATGGCAGGCACTTTCCCAACGGAATCCTCTTCTTTCCCTCGATTTCTGTTTGGTTTCCCTTGTCTCCTGGGGGGTTGGGGTGGGGGAGAAGGGTCCTTACAGTTTACCAGAAGCCAGGCACTTAGGACAGCACTTAGTGTCTGGTGGCTCATCAGAGTTTCACATTTGAGGACTTAGAATTACCAAGGTTTCAGAAAACATTTCTGATACCTTCATTGTTTTAAAGGGAGAATGATCAATTTCTCGTTCCCAGAGGCTATAGATTTAGAGGTTGTCTGGCCAGCTGACTATCTCATCACCTGAGCTCATCAATGAAGGAACCATGTGGTAAGCTGAAGTGCCCTACTGAAAATGAGGTTAGGATCTGGATCCTTAATCAGAGCTGCAAGGGTCAGAGAGCAGAGACACCTCTTGTGTGGCCAGACCAAAAGGCTGGGCCTCCTGTGTGACTAGACCAAGATACTAAGGTATGACTCTAAGAACCAAGCTAGAAGAGAAAATTTTTATGGCCTCAATCACAGGAAATTATCCGTGACAGGATCCTATCTGCTAGACTCTCTCTTTTCTTCCAGGGTCTTAGCCAGCAAGGCATGAAAGACCGGCTTCTACATAGAACATGGCGGAAGGTCACCCTATGACCTGGAGCCACTCACAGGGGCTGAAGATCAAACTGTCAAGAGTCATCTTGGCTGCTGTAGCTCTCTGTGTCACATGGCTCTAGAAAATAGATCTAGAGCAGGCCACAGAATCCAGCTGTAGCCACATCCACTGGGCAGGCCACAGAATCCAGCTGTGGCCACATCCACTGGGCAGGCCACAGAATCCAGCTGTGGCCACATCCACTGAGCACAGACAAGCTGTTCCAAGTCCCACCCCTGTAGAATGAACAACTTCAAGTTAATTCTGGGAAAATTGTCTCTCGTTTTTCGCAGGCCACCATATTTCAAACCTCAGCTAGAATTTTATCAAACTATGGTCAAAGCAATAATTTATTGGCAGTGTTAACTCATAACCATATCTGAACAAAAGAGGGCAGGGGCTCAAGACTCAGCAGGAGACACCGGTCCAGCTCCACGTGAGTCGGCTACAACAACTGGCCAAGTTTGAGTTGAGACAGAATCCTTCAACCAGGCGGGTTCAGAGGTAGACCCTAAGACACCGTGCTGACGGCACTGGAGACGCGTCTATCTTCCTCCTGCTGAGCAGGGCTGAAATCCCTCTTACTGTTGCCCAGGCCTGAGCACCTCCAAGCAAAGCTTGTTAAATTAACATGTTGCTGTGTAATTAGACCTCATTTCAGAACTGACTTCCTTTTGTCTGGTTGGAAAAACAAATCTGTTTAATTAAAAAACAAAAACAGAACCACAAGGAAAAACTTAGAAAAACTACTGCAGGCCTTGCAGGTGATCAGGAAACACCTCTAACAGAACAAATGAAGGTGTCTGTCTCCATTTTCCCTCAAATGAAAGTAAACTGCGGAGCTTCTAATGATGGCGGAGACTTCACTTCTGATCTCAATGACCTCTCAGCACAGGGGAAGGGCAGGAAGCGTCCCACTGCCGAGCAGTGCAGGCCACCTGCTGCGCCTGTGCAGGGAGGGTCATGCTAGGATTACACCTAGGTGTCTCCTGGAGTTGGGCAGAGGCTCACGACAGCATTCCCGGGCTCGGAATCATAAGGCAGCGCCAACATCAGTGTACAACTGCCCTCCATGGCTGTTGACGGCCCCACAGTGACAACCAATGTCTCCAGATGAAGATTGGGTGTCCTGGGGATGGGAGGGACGGGGCACAGTTGTTCCCAGTCGCAAAATCTCTGCCTTGGAGCAAGATGGATTCAAGTTTAAATGACTGCACCCAAGGAATTAGATGGCACTGCATGGGGGGGGGGCACTGCAAGGGTGGGGGCTCTACAGGGGCAGGACACTGCAGGGGTGGGGCACTGCAGGGATGGGAGGCACTGCAGGGGTAGGAGGCATTGCAGGGATGGGAGGCATTGCAGGGGTGGGGGCACTGCAGGGGTGGGAGGCATTGCAGGGGTGGGGGCACTGCAGGGGTGGGAGGCATTGCAGGGGTGAGGGCACTGCAGGGGTGGGAGGCATTGCAGGGGTGGGGCACTGCAAGGGTGAAACACTACAGGGGTGGTGGTGCCGTGTGTGGGTACTTCAGGGGTGGATTGGTTTGGGGGGTGCTACAGGTCATGGGGGTGTGCTGGGGTGGGGTAGAGTGGTGCTACAGGGTGTGGCTCCTCGCACAGACATCTGAGTGTAGTGCTGGAAAGGACTCCACACCTCACAGCCATGCACCTGGCTAAGAAGAACAATATGTATTTTTAAATGTTTAAAGAATAAAGAGATAATGAAAGCTTGCTCTTTATTCTTCAAAAAAAGGCATGGAAATGGTGCAGTTTGGAAAACAGTTATCCACGGGGTGTCTCTGAAGAAGCAAACATGAATGCTCACTGCTGAATTCTTCATTCAAAACTGCAGAAAGCAGAACACTGTAAACATTTACAGACTCATGAGTACATAAAACCCAGTCTATGCCCACAGCAGAGTATCATTCAGCCATAGAGGGATGAAGCTCATGCATGCATCCTGCAGACATTGCGCTGACTGAAACCAACCAAAACCAACAAAAACATCTGCTGAACCACTCTAGTATCTCTAAGTCCGGAACAGGCAAATGCATAGAGGTGAAGGGTGAATCAGAGGTTACCAGGAGCTGAAGAAGACGAGGCAGAGACTAGCTGTTTATGGGAGAAGAAAATACTCCCAAATCAGGCAAAGGCAACCAGTGCACAACTGCCAGCGTCTTTAAACAATCCATGGACTTGGGAGCTGAGCCCACGGACATGCTGAATGGAGGGCGTAACATGGAGTAGGAATGGAGATGCCACTCTGGTTTCTGATTCCCAGGCAGGTCCACAGACACCCAAGTTTCTCAGCATGTCCCTTGGAACCCTGTGACACCTCTGAACACTCAGCCCAGGAGGGAGCTGAGGTAGCCAGCACTTCTGAGTCCTGTCACAGCCTCTGAGGAGAGACAGTTGCAGGTACCTGTCCAAGGCGGCCAGCCTCAGTCCAGGCTTCCTCTCTCCCTGAGAGAGCAGGAATGCAGGTCTCCAGCCTCTGTGACATACGTCTGTTCTGCCCCATCCCCCAGCACTGAGCCTCCCTCTCAGCTCTCCTGTGGAACTTCACATGTGAGCAGAGTCTGAGCCAGCCTCCTTCCAGAACGAAGTCTTGCCTTCTGTCTTAGGAAGAAAACGTTTGTAATGGTGGAACTCCCTATGCCCGAGTACCTTTGCCATTCTCACAGACAGGAAGCACTTGGCAGCATTCGCTCACTGGGCTGGCAAATCTCAGAGACACCCCAGTGTTTGATGAATTTTTACATTTTAGTTTGAAGTGTAATCTACAAAACTAAAAATTCTGGGGCCAATTTCCTCTCCAACTGCTGCACCTGAATCCGTGTGCTTGTGAGATGCAACACTGATGTGAGGAGCCTCTCTGTGCCCACATCCCAAGGTACCAAACCCCACTGTGCTCACATCCCTTACGTAAGATGCTCCTTCACTCAGCCTACACACTTCACCTCACACAAGCTGACAGTAGAGGTGACAGTGGGCACTGGCAGCAGCCATTACGGAGCAGCTCTCTGGCTGCCAGTGAGAGGAGTCAGCAAGCTCACTAGGAATGCATGCAATGCACTCACTGTATTCCAAGTAGTCAGCTGAAAATGCTGGAACCGAATGAAAGCCAAGCAATACAGGTTCCACTTGTTCAGCTCCAGTCAGAACCTGGTGGACACCATGGTGCTTGCTTCAGGAAATACTGCCCAGGCAATGCCGAAATGTTGGGAGCCGACTCCTAGCAGAAAGCAGCTATCATCTTTGCAGCCATTTCGAGCCATACACCCTGACAAGAGACTTGTTTTCAACAGCCTACAACAGCTGAGCACACTCTGATAAGCATCTTGTTTATCCCACACATCTTGTTTTGTTGTTCAGTGTCCCTAGCTGCAAGACACATGGTGCATGTGATATCCACACCTGCAAGATGCACGTGGTATCCATGCCTACAAGGCACATGGCAAAGCATATAATACCTAGGATTTCCTTTCAATAAAGGAGACGAGAGACTAGAGACTTGATCAGACCCTCTGTCTTGTCTCCATTCTTTGCGTCTCTTTCCCCTCCATCCCTACACTCTCTCTCTCTCTCTTGCTAGACCCTGACCTACAGACCAGAGCAGCAGCTTGGGCCAGAACACAGTGGCCCCCAAGCCGGGCAGTGTGGGCCTCAACATAGAGGTGCCCAACATGGGGCAGTGTGGTTCCCCAACACAGAGTCATACCAGGCTCTGGAAGGCACATGATACATGGACATGAATGTGTGTGTTACAAACCACAGGACTCAGAGGTCATCTCCCAAAGCAGAAGTTGCAACAGAGGTCAGCAACAGGGTTAGGAAGCCCCTATTACCTTTGCTCTTAACTTACTCTTCTCAATTATTCATCTGTGTAATTTAATTTTCATGATGGACTTAAGACTACTGGATATCTGGCAGCTGGCTATGTAGTCAGCACCATGGCACATCTGTAAGAAAGGCCCCAAAAAACAGGGCCAAGCAACTGAGGGCAGAAGCTTCCAAGACCAAAGTCTCTCCTCATTGGGATGGTTCTCTCAGGTGCTGTCATGTGGAGGGGTGCTCTCGGTGCAACAGGCAGAGAGTGGCAGTCCAGCTCCGAAACGGAACCTGAGATGTTTCCCGATTCAGATCAATTCTCTTTTTCAGGTTTTGGAAAATCCAGCTCAAGATGGGAAAGCATCAGATTAAAGTAAGACCAAGAGCCTGGTTTTGATCTGATCATAACTCTCCTCTTCACAAATGCCCATGCAGCTCACTAGGACACACACGGAAAAGCTCAGGAAGACGATGACCTGCATCAGAAACAAAGGCCAGCGAAGCACACTGGGTGCTCTGTACCTTGTGTACTCTCAAAGTGACAGCGCCTGCATCTGTCACATGTGCAGAACACAGGGAGCATACAGCTGCTTCGTCCTGTATTACTCCATGCATGATTTCCAATATTTCAAACACACGCAAATGGCTTAATGTGCTGCTGCTAAAACTGGCCATTAGTAAATTTTTACTTTTCACTTTTCTTTTGAAGGCATCATGAGAGGACTGGGCTATCATCAGATAAATGTCCTCACCTTTCACTCCATCCAATGACTAGTAGGAGGAACCTCAGAGAAGCCAGTGCTCAATCACTACTAGTTTGGGGAAGTCTTTCCACCCTCTGGAAACCCCACTCACCCCACTCTTCTGTCGTCATGCTGGGAACAGCCCCAGACCACTTCCCTCTAGTCTCTAGACGTCAATGGGATATAGTAACGGGGCAGCTGCAACAGGCCACTGTGCAATGCAAAGCTTAAGCCTGGGAGTGGAAATTGAGTCCTAAGTCAGTAGGTGATACTTGCACATGCAGGCAAATGGCTCAAGGAAAGCTCAGACACACACCAGTGGAGGGTCTGTGCACACTCCTTCGATGGCTGGGTGATGTCTTTACTCCAAAATGAGCACATGGACTTCACACAGCACTTGTTTATATGTTTTCCTACCACACCCGTAGTGACAAGGCTCTTTCGTAAGAATCAGAAGACTGTCAGGTTCCTGACCACACGTCGACTACCCAGAGACTCCCAAAGGAGGCCACTGTGTGGCACAATCAGCACGCTCTTGGGAAGGGCCATAGTCACATTTCCTGACGCCACCGCATGAAGACTTGCAGCCAAGAATGGGCAGATGGTCTTAAAGACCCCAGGCAAGACCTTGTTGCATAAACCTGTGTCCCAGCACTGGGAAAGCTGGGGCAGGAGGATCATCGTGAGTTCAAGGCCAAGCCGGTATACAGAGTGAGTTCCTTTTTATTCCCCAACATGGTACCCACCTTCCCAGACACCAAGCTCCCTGCTCCCCTCCACTGTGTCAAGTAGCATGCTTGAATTTCCTTCTGATTTTGTGCATCTCCTTTTCCTGTTTTTATTTCTAGGGCTTTTAATAAAAAATATTGCAACTCCCTGCAAATATTCAGTAACTCTTTGGTTAGTGCTAGGTACATTTCATGAGTACACTGTTAACCTAAGGAATAGCTCTTTAGGAGTGAAAGGCTTTCAAATTGATAGTTAAAAATAGCACAAAAGCTTTCTTAAAAAATAAAAAAGAATGCGGCCATGGCATCACATGGGAGGGGTGGGATGGGATGGGATGCCATGGTCTCAACACGGAGCCCAGACTCTGGCTAGACAGGAGCCACAGAAGTACCACAGGCCTCTGAACGAGCAGAAGTGCCTGGGTGGCACAGATCACAATCATTGGGGTGACGCAGCTGTGATCCCTCAGGGGACTGACTGGTCAGGTGGGTCAAGGACCCCATGCATCCAGCAGCACAGAAGGTCAAGGCGTTCAAGCCCCAGCTTACTCTGGAGTGTCCTCCGTGTGTGTGTGAAGCTTTAATGACAGCGAGCCTGAAGGCGTAGGTTTGCACACTGTCCCAACGGGTGATGTCATGCAGCAGGCAGGGTGAACCTGTGAAACCCAGGCCCCGCTCTTCTGCGTCCTGGGGATGAAGGACATGCTCAGTTCCACATAGGGGATGGTTTGTGGGAAGGGAGGGACAGTACAAAGGAGGCACATCTGCCAGCAGCAGAGCCTTCTGGCAGTGAGCTAGACCTGAGAAGGCAGAGGAAGGAGGGGCCAGGAGCCAGGAAAGGTGCTGGCAGGAAACCAACAACCATAATGGCCTGCTGCCATAGCCTAAGAAAGATGCTGGGCCAGTGAGAGAAGAGAGGAGTCCCCTACGTGTGCTGTAAAGTGAACAAGAAGCTATCTGTGAAACCAACCCAGAGAGAAGCTCACCAACCAGCAGATCCTATGTGCTGCAGGAGAGAGAGGAATGGGTCTGCAAGCAACACCTCCATGCCCCGATTGTGTGTACAGATGGTGCCTGAGGGAAGAGTGAAGGCTACCACCCTGGCTCAGCAGGGCGAGGGTGTGAATGTGCAGGTGGTATGGGGGCAGCAATGGGCGAGGGGGGGTGCGGAAGTATGGGGAGCAGGCAGCACCTACAGGCTTGAGCTGTGCCCACTGATGGGAAGGGCATCAGGTAGACAGGATGTTCCTAACAGCACACCGTGTCCTGGAGGACATCAGCCTGTGGGACTGGAATGGCACAGCATTATGGAGGAAGGGTTGAGGACAGCTTCAACCCTGGATACCTCAGATGAGGATGACAGGATGTTGGCTCCCTCCCGTCCCACCATCAACCCTAGTAAGGATGGATGATTACCTGACAGCTCTCAGGCTTCATGCTTTGTTTGATCTTGTAAGGCGCCCCTTCCCCAGATGCTACAGCCCTCAATATGCAAGTGAAGCATCTTCCAACACTCCTGCCCTGGCCACACAAACCTTGCCCCAAAGACCCTGGCCACATAAATAGCCAGGGACATAATAGCTCTTTTCTCTTCAATTAAACTGAACCAATTCTCCAAAACTCCTCCCAGGTGTGCCTGTATGTGTGTGTATGTGTTCTTTGCCTGAGCACTCACTATGGACCAATATCCTGCCTGCACCCACCTGTACCCCAGCTAGCTTTCCTCCCCCAGTCTAGCCCAGGGTACGACAGGCCTGGCTACTCTGAGTGGGTAAGGGAACAAAGGATGGCATCATCCCAGAGCACCCCAGGGTCCACAGAGGGTAATCCATTACTCTTCATGACTGTGGACAGTGCTGTATGGTTGTCACCATCACTCACGACTGTGGACAGAGCTGTATGGTTGTCACCATCACTCACGACTGTGGACAGTGTCACCATCACTCACGACTGTGGACAGTGTCACCATCACTCACGACTGTGGACAGTGCTGTATGGTTGTCACCATCACTCACGACTGTGGACAGTGCTGTATGGTTGTCACCATAACTCACGACTGTGGACAGTGTCACCATCCCTCACGACTGTGGACAAGTACACGGTTATCGCCTCTGATACGAAAGGTGACTCAGGTGACTCACAGACTGTTGTAACAATCATCACTCTAAACCTATGGTTCAGAAAATCAGGGCCCAAAGAGGCTGAGCAACACTTGACCTGTCGACCGAGCCCACAGAGGGAAGAGCCCGAGCTTGCAGGCATTGTCATGGCTTCAGCAAGATATGGGTGGCCACCCTAGCCCTCCACCAGGCTCACCAGCACACTTGACAACATGTGTGTCATCTAGCCAGATTCGGTGGCCAGTGTTGACCCAGTGGGATAACCTGGCCTACTATTGCCAGGGCGGGTGATGAGGTCAGCCACCCTGGTGACCCAGAATCACGTGAGGCGTGGTGGAGTGTTACAACAATCTGTGAGTCACCCGTGTCACCTATCATATCAGAGGGGTGTGTCTTTGAGAACTGTGTCGGCACATAAAGTGCACGGCAGTGGCTATAAAGGACTTTTCCCCTTCTCCAGGAAGCCTAAGCATGAGATCTGAGGCCCATATGACTTAAATCAGAGGTTTACTTGACTCTAAATAAGGTCTGAGGTTGATGGCAAGTCTTCAGAGATGACAATTTCTCTCTCAATCTTCCACTGTCTGAAGAAATTAAATTACTACAGATATCTCACCCAAATGATGTAATTAAAATGTCTACAGTTCTCAGAATAACCCTTCCTCTATACCGTATCTTTTCTCATCTCTAGTGTATTAAGGACACTTTAACAATGTCACAGTCCACAGGTGTCTGCAACATATGAGGTAAAAACTACTGAAGTCTCATTGTAACCAGCAGCGGATGTTTGAGAATTTAAAATGCTGACACTGTTTTCAGAGGTGTCAGCACTCGCAGTGGCTCTTCACTCTACTGAACTATGATAGTGGCTGTTTAATCTTGTCCCCAAAAGATCTGTTAGGAGTTGATGTAGTGCTACTTTGGTCACCATGTAAGACTGGGAATGGTGAAGAGTCAGCATTGGTGACCTCCCCACAGAGGGCCAAGCAGCACCCCACCCGTGGCCTCTGTCTGGCACCTGCAGTGACATGCCAGGACCCTGACATTACTGCAGGCCTCTACACCTGTCAGTTTACCGCATGCTGAAAACCTCAGCCCTCTCCCACACAAGACGATGCCACAGCCACGCTATGCGGGACGCCACACTTTCAGGAAATTCAGAAAAATTAACTCACTATTTAAAGAAAAAGAAACTTATTCTGAACACTTCTAAAAACATTAGGAAAACTACAGCTTGTTGTACATGGATTTCCCAGCATCTTTTATAATTAATTCCCCCTTGAATAAAAAACGTTTATTTTCCCAGACAAGTGTATGGACATCTATTATTAGACAGAGAAGGAGAGTTCCTTTTCTCAATTTCACTAGCAGAAACAAAGAGCTAAATTCACCTCAGAGGCTTTCTGGTACTTGCTTGTTTGTTTTCAGGTTTGGTTTTGTTTCAGGTCCCCCTCCCCTTCCTTATGCTGCATTTAATTACATAAGCAATTTCAAGCCATTCCTGGAAAGAGGCAGGCCATGTCTAACTAGAATTTCTTTTCCCTGGCATCAGCTGAGTTCTCCAAGCCGTGAAGCAACTATGGCCCATCTACTTAATGCTGTAATTTAGAGCTGAGCATAGGCAGAACAGTGTTCAGCAGTCTAGGGTGCTGCCTCAGGATGCTACTCCTTGAAGTTATCGATGGCTTTAGAGATGTTCCCATGCTGCCAGTGTGGATCTAGGGAAGGGTGCATTTAGACTTCGGATGGGGACACACACATGCACAAAGAATTACTAAAGAAGACATAAATGCTTATCATCTGAGTCCTATGTCTGGACAATGTGTACCTGTGTTCTGATGGCATCTATATCCAGGGCTACTACGGCAACTAGCCTTAAGTGAGTACTAGGGTCGTGCCCTCAGATTTTGCATGGAGGAACAGAGACATTAAGGCACATGAATACTTATGTTCTAAACCTGTCACTACTATGATGCAGTGACCACAATACCTGACAAAAACAGCCCTAATGTATGAACAATTAATATCCTATGAACCCAACCCCATCACACTCTGCCTGGCCTTCAGGCTTTCTTTTAAAACTCTTGCTACAAGCCTCCATGACCTGATAACTTCTGAGTCCTTCATGCCTAAACATCCAGCACGATATGTACAATGCTGTGTTCTTTTGCAAGTGCTGGACAGAGACTACAGTCGGGTGTCTGTGAAGCTGAGCCCAGGAAAACACCCTAGGCAGCTCCTCTCCAGCAGAAGACCCTGCAGCACTCCTCTTTAGAAGATAAATACTTCAGGCACGGCTACATTTTTACACACTAGAGTCTTTGATGGGTGGGGTTTCATCCTACTATGGTCTTAGTTTAAGTGCACAGCCTCTTGTTCATGGCACTGATCTTAACAACCACAGCTATGTGGTCCATAGTTACTTGTTCCAAAACATTAATGCTCTCTTGCAGTCAAAATGCACATTTTTTTCAAATCTTTCTACATTGCTGTCCCCTCATGATTCTCACTGTAATTCTGACTAAATGCAGCAGGCAATCACCATGCCACAGTTTGACTGTTGTGCTGTCATCAAATAAACTGGTTCATTTTGAACTCAGTCTCTCCAAAACTCTTAGGTCATGGTAGAACATAAGTGATCTCTGCCAGGATAAAACAGGAAAGGCCTCTAGGCAAACTCCCAGGCAGATCCAAAGCTTTCTCTGTGGCCCTGATGTCTGGTGAAGGAAATCCATTCCTTATCTGAAACCAGGAACATGCCTGGTAAGGCCAATACCTTGAAGGCAGTGTCTTGGGGAACTTCAGTCCTAAAATCTTCACTTTTCTCCCACTTGAAGGGCTGTGGTTATCTGCCCCAAGGCTGCTGTGAGCTTGGTGTGTGACTCACTTGATATCCTGTTGTGCAACATTGGGTGATTAGCTTCCAGGTGACATCACTCCATAGTATGATGGAATTCAGCTGTCTCTCATTTTTCCATTGTAAACTGGGTATAAAGTGCTCTGCTTCTGAACAACATGCTTGGCATGGGCATCAGCTTATCCAAGGGTTCCTGACCCCAAACTTTGTCCCCTCGTGTACTTTCTCATTCCTACTGCTCAAAGTCCCCCAGGAACACCCACCCACCCTCCTTCCCTCTCTCCCTCCCTCTCTCCCTCCTGTCTGAACCCTCTTGGGCTTGCACAGAATTGTCTACATTTGTCATCACTTTATTCTTCCAAACTCCCACAACACCGAGTAAACCACACACACAGCATTCTAGGGATCCAGCTCCAAACTGTTAAGAATTCCTTCTAGAAACAATTTCTACAGAGCCAAGTTTAGTCACAGAAGGCCCCATCTCTGGTGCAAATCTTTTCTATCAGTCACTTTGTGTCACTATGACCCCAATGTCTGACCAAATCAGCTAAGGTAGGAAATGTTTATCTGGGCTCATGGTTCCTGTAGGGTTGTGGGCTGTCACAGTGGGGAAGAAAGGGAGATAAGGCCCAGCCTCTGACAGTAAAAGCATGCAGCAATGGCTGTTCTGGACAGAGACTAAGGCCAGAATCAAGGGTCATGCTATAATTTCAAAGGCCCACCTCTGGTGCCTACTTCCATCATCAGACTCCACTCCTAAAGGTTCAGCCTTCCCAGATGGAGACCAAGTATTTAAGAAAGGAGCGGTGGGGAGTCTCTGAACACAAGCCTCACTGCCCAGATGGAGACCAAGTATTTAAGAAAGGGGCGGTGGGGAGTCTCTGAACACAAGCCTCACTGCTTGAATTGTTCTTAGCCATGTGCAACTTCAACAATGTAACATGTATTTCTAGAAGAAAACACATAGAGGCTATAACTTAAGTTTTGATATGAATAGGTTGTATCTACTGCTCCAACTTTAAAACAGAAGGGTTCTAACACAGTTCTGCAATTCAACATTTGCTGCCTAAGTCAGATGTAAATACGGGTTAACCTTACACAGGTGTACTCAGAATGGCAGGCTTGTGTGCGCTCACTTCTCAAGTCTAGCCATCCACCATGGTGGCGTGGTCAGGAGCTGAGAGGGGTCAGGAAGCACAGAGAGGTCGGGAAGGAAGGCAAGCTCCGCCCTCAGACAGTAGAAAGCAAGCTCCGCCCTCAGACAGTAGAAGGCAAGCTCCGCCCTCAGACGAGTAGAAGGCAAGCTCCGCCCTCAGACGAGTAGAAGGCAAGCTCCGCCCTCAGACAGTAGAAGGCAAGCTCTGCCCTCAGACAGTAGAAGGCAAGCTCCGCCCTCAGTCAGTAGAAGGCAAGCTCCGCCCTCAGACAGTAGAAGGCAAGCTCCGCCCTCAGACTGTAGAAGGCAAGCTCCGCCCTCAGACAGTAGAAGGCAAGCTCCGCCCTCAGACGAGTAGAAGGCAAGCTCCGCCCTCACGATCGCCAACAGCACACTACCTCTTTGAACTTGTTTATTCTTTCGTTTTTGCACAAAAATTTTCATTTCATGCTGTAAAAATCTGTTTTAATTTAAAATATTCAAAATATATGGCTTCTTAGATCCAGGTTAGTCTCATCCCCACAAACTACCAACTCCTTCTATGAGAGGCAGATTGGATGTAATTACCACTATGAACAACACTCCAGGCACAACTCCAAGGCTCCATCCAGTCCAACCCTGACAACAGGCCTCACACTCTGCCTGAGCATCTAACTGCCACATAACACCTTAGCCAGAGCTAACCCCACACAAGGCCACCCAGAGTCACTGCCTCACACAAGGGGGGCCAGGTCTTCTAGTCCATGCTTCCAAACACTGGAAGCCCCTTATTCTTGACTGTACATCACCCTTCCAGACTGGACCAACTACAACCAGCCTTTCTGCTGCTTCCCAGACAGTTGCTTGTCTCCCTCTGACTTCACACTTACATTTGTGCCTACTCCAAGGGTTACCCCAGCTGACACAGGGAGTCTCATGGGACAGTCATGAGCATAAGCCGTGTCTCTGCCTTCTCTCTCTCTCTTCCAAGAGGGGCTGCCCCTGATGGATAATCAACATGCAGCTCCCAGATACACACAAACTGCTACCGTTCAAAGGCTACCAGGCTGCCTCATGTGGCCTCAGATCAAGAGAGTCCTCCACAACCTCCCCCAACATGGGCCTCTGTCTCATCAACACAATACTACTTGACTTTCCAAAGAAGCTGGCTGACTCTGACACTGAACAAAGCTCCGAGGTTGTGTGCATGGCACTATGGTATAGGAGGCTAATTAGAGTTAAGAGCTCCATGTTGCAAACAGAGGATACCTAATAACTTTTATCCCCACTTCCCCCTCCCCACTGAGCTGAGGACCGAACCCTCAGTCTTAGCAAGTAAGTGCTCTACCACTGAGCTAAATCCTCAAGCCCCCTTATTAACTTTCAACTGACAAATTTACACACACACACATAATCTGAAAGACCTCTAAGCACTTAAACTTTAAGGTCTATTTGCTAGTTTATAGATTCTGCTACACCTGGCTCTACCCAGCAGCACAGACAGCCATTTCCCAGACAGGAGTCTAAGGAGACCACAGCACCATAAACAACCTCCAAGATTCTAGAACAAGCCACCTGTTTAACTCTTGATCTTTATTCAAATACCTTTGTGCCTCAGCCAGCTCAATAACCTACTGTAACCCACCTGTATAATCTTTCACTGAGTACTGGTTTGCATAAAAATGGCCCCAGACAGGTACAGAGGGAGTGGCACTATTAGGACATGCGACTTGTTGGACAAAGCGGCACTCAGTTTCCTTCTGGCTGCCTGCTGATCAAGGTATAGAACTCTCAGCTTCTCCAGCACCAAGTCTGCCATTATGCTGCCATGCTTCCTGCCATGATGATAATGAACTAAATTCTGAAACTATAAGCTAGCCCCAATTAAATGTTTTCCTTTACAGGAGTGGCCTTGGCCATGGTGTCTCTTCACAGGAATAGAACACTAACTAAGACTCACTGTAAACACATCTCTATGACACTATCTTCTCCCAACGAGCCTCCTCTGTGCTTCTCTGAGAATGCTGAGTAGTCACTCTCCCTCACTCGTGTACGATGCAGTGGCTCTCCAGCCTGCTGCTCTGGAAGAGCACTGAGTGCCCAGGCCCCTCTCAGCACTACTAGCACCTGCAGTATATTGTTACCCCCATCTCAGTCCTCAGCATCGCACTGACAGCAGCACCACTGAGAGCAGAGCACACAGAGTAACACAGAGCAGCACAGGCGCTGTCCGTCTCAGTCAAGAGTCTGTAGCAGTGGGGCTCTGAGAGTGCAGACATGTTCTCAGACTGGCTCCCCTGGGCAGCACCTGTCAGTTACTGCACAATGTCCTCCCCTAGGGCAGCTGACATGATTTATGATTACTGCCACTAAAGTTTCCCACAGAGAAACAGGCTGCCACACGGCCGTCGGGACACACAGATGGACACAGGTGAGAGGTGGTATGACCTCCAGTCTCCAATCTAGCAGTAAACAATAGCTATTACAAAAGTAAGTACTGATGTTTATTTTTTTTACAAAATCATTGTTATAGGCTATTTTTAAGTGGTAAGCTCTAACACTCTGCTTCCAAACAGGTTTGATCATTGTTGACCAAGTTAACTGTGTGTAAGCACCTCCAAACAGTGCTTGTCTTCCCTGCTGGCTCTGGAGGGACCAAGGTCAGCACTGCCTTCCCTCACGTCTTATTAGACATGGCAAGTTGCTGGCCTTGTTGGGGAACATCAGCTAAAGATAGCGGGGGCCACTAAAAATAGCAGAGCACTGACGTGGCCTCCTGACACTCTGCACATGGGGACACCCTGACCACTCCAGAGCAATGCAGAAGCAAGAGCTGACTGGACCTGGGCATCTTCAACAAGCAGGAAAGAAACTTGGGGAAACCACAAGACGGGAGACACCCAGAGAGGAGTCACAGAGGTTACACGGGTGTGCCAGGGGTCCTGGTGCTGTACTAACAAGTGTCTTCAAAAATCACAGCATGTTTTTGAGCTCTAATGCTGCCTGGACTCCTATTCTGGACCAACCTAAGCAGGGGACCGAGCACCCATGCTGCCCCATGGCCTTCCAGGCGCAGCTGACTGGGGACAAATGGCAGAGCTGTGCGGAATTGCACACTCCTCATTTGCCCGTGTATTTCTGCATTCACTAAATCACCACTGCTCACTCAAACAACCAAGAGCAAGGTAGAGAAAAACAGAAGGCCCGCAGCGGCCAGCAAGGGCCAAACAGGCAGTGACATGACCCAGGGTGACATGCAGCCCAGCCTGCCAGTACTGTCCCTAACAGCCAGCCACACCCGCTCTCTGGACAGTCAGCTGCTCTGTAAGCAGACTTTTTGGCTCGGGGCTACCACATTCCTCATACCTGGCCTGTGTTTGCACCCTGGTAGGAGTGGGTACCAGGTCACAGGACCCTCCTTTCAGAACAGGATAGGACTGTGACCTTCAGTGCAGCAGGAGGGCCCTGGCTGCAGCCTAAGAACTCCTTCCCCGAGGAATGTGAGGACTGGGGCACACCCTTTAACTACAGGTTGTTGGGTACTTAAGCTCTAAGCATGACCTGCCAGTGCACCCTGGTGTCAGACTAGAGGCAGATAAGGGCAAGCTCTAGTCACGGGACTGTCTCCCAGGCCAGGGCCTTAAGACGGTCAGTGTCAGGACAGATGGAGGAGGCCTCCTAGCATTTCTAATGTACAGGCAAGCACACTGCTCGGCTTCTGCCTGTGTGCGCCCGGCTGCCATGTGCAATGACGGGTTTGTTGCTCATCAGAGATTTAAGGCAACTGTGTGATTCCCTCGCTAAATTTTAAATTCTAGCAGGAAAAGCCGAGTCGTCTTTTTCGTTGTCAATATTTCTAGTGCTGGTGCGACCCTTGACCCTGAGAGGATGCTCTGTCGTCACTGAACAAGCACAGCCACTCGGTCCCCAGACAGAGTCGGGCTCAGCCGAACCTATACCAGTCACTGTATGGGACTCAGAACTCTTCAGAATGCAAGAGTTCTAAAGCTGAACATTAAGCAAAAGGCTAGTGTCCTAGGACTTTCCTCCAGAGGCCTGCTGAACATTGCCTTTCTGCCTCTGATTATATAAACTCTGTAAGCTTTGAACCTTCCCTAGATAGGCTGCTCTGCTTAGCCTTTCAAATAGTCCAAAGAAACAGAAACTGCTCTCAGTTCACAGAGTTAGGGCGGCTGGTTTCTTTGTTTCCAGCAGCCCTTGCACCAGGACGCTCAGGGGTTACTATGGACACAGGAGCAGGGCAGACAGAAGGTAAGAGCTATGGCCAGTGTATGGCCAGGCTGAAGACCAGCCTGTGCTCATTTGCTGGGCTGATCCCCGAATCTGCTTGCAAGAGCTCTGAAGTCACTATCAGGAGTTCCCTCTAGCTGAGCCTGCTCCTCCTTGGAGGTGAGTGTCTTTCTCTGACAAGACTCCAAGTCCTTTCACTTCAGACAAGAGTCCACAACCTCTCCCAGCAGAGAAAACCCCCAGCCCATCTTCCTGAAAACAGAGACAACACACAGACAGCAGACACACTCATACTTTCTCCTTCTCAGCACTGGGACTGAACGGTACTCACTGTAATTACCATGATGACGGTAATCACCTGGGAGTGTAGAGGAGCGAGTCCCTCACTACCACAGCTGGTGAGGAGGAAGAAAGCTCTTCTGTCTCTGTATTTCATGTCACTGTAGAACTGCAAACTAGCCTCTCTCCTAGCCCTCAGACTCTACCATACAGCCTGTCATCAGGAATGTAGTTCCCCACCATCCACAAACCCACCCATGCTCTGGATGGTCTCCAGAGACAAGGAATTTACCTCCAGAGATGCTGCCCATACCCTTTTCCCACGGGGCACTGGAAAGGTGCTTCCTTAGTCTCTCAGCTAGGTTGTTACTCTATCAGGGCCTCCAGGTTTATACAGTGGAGAAACTTCTATGCCCTTATGGTCCTGAGTCACCAAGTGCTTTACTCTTTGGCACCTGGAGACACAGTCTGTCACCAGGTCTGCAGCTGAGTGGGCTGAGGACCCTTGCACTAAGAAAGCTTCAGGGAAACGTTCATGAACACCAGGTCAAACCAAAGCGGTACCTATTCTGCACAGGAGGTGCTCGGAGCCATGGCACCAGCTAGGCATCCTCTGTTCTCACACTACTCCAGCTCCAGAGAGTGAGTCTCCACTCTTTCAGTTCCACACAGATGCTGAGGAGAGAGGGAGGAAGGGATTCACTGTTACCTCCTCATGGCAGGTCGAGTTCAGCAGTCTCTATCCTGAAGACCTACCTTTCTAGGAAACCGGGGTTGCTCATCATTTACAAACTGAAAGTACCAAGATGCCCCCATCAAAGCCAGCAAGGTGGCCTTGGATCCATGTCTTCCTCTTCCTGCCCCTGTCCTGCCCAGGCTCCTCCTCCTGCCTTTTATTCTTAACAAAGCAACAATGTGACACAATTTTCTCAACTATTTCAAGCCATGTTTGTAACGCTGTACTAAGTATTAAAGTCAAAATTCCAACAACAAAAGTTTTAAGTGGCTTTGGGGCCATGGGCCAGGTGCACAATAGCTCTCCCTGGCCCCAGGTGACAAATGTGGTCCCATCTGAACATCCCTAGAAAACTCTCTGGTCATGTAACCAGGGCCTCGGGGACCAGTATGGAGTCTTACCACATAACACCACTTGGCCATGATCTGTCTGCTATTGTGTTTAGATTCATTTCCAGTACTTGCTCAGAACTGGCCTCTCTACCACTGACCAACTGGCAACAACCTCCCTCACCGTGGTTTGCAAACCAAAGGTGTCAGAGCCATGGCTTCCTGTGACCTCAGGACAACTGAACTGCAGGCTGGAAGAAGTCTCCCCCGAGAGGTCCTGCTTGCCCCCTCCTGCTAGGACTTCTTTCAGTGATGCTGGCCATGAAAGGCTTAGCCACTCCAGTGGCCCTTTCTCTTACCCCGGTTCCTTCCTGATTGCTAAAATCATAACAATGAGTTGATTTGAAGTTTCCTTGTGCTGTGGAAGCTCCCATAGGCACCAAGAGGAGACAGGAAAATCCCAGGCAGTTATTTTCTAGGGAGTGGCTGTGCCTGCCTTGTCCAAGATCATTACACCCTGCTGGAAAAAGCCAGTTTTGCACCAGCCAGATACAGGGGTGACTACTGTGTATTTTAGGTGTGTGTTGGAGGGAGTACGATGGGCAGAAAGGGCAGGTGCCTGTCCCAGACCAAACTTTAAAAAGCACACGTGAGAGCCATGTGCTCTTCCTAAGCACATATCTTTCCAGAAGGGCCCACAAGGCCTGTAGGTGTAGTTTTAGAAGACATGGTCTCCTGCATGTCTCCAAATAAAACTACAGAAAACACTGCAGAGTTGGTCACAGTGCTGGTGCCAGTGTGGCTGCCCCCAATTTTGCCAAGGGGCAGCTGTGAACTATGTGAATGGCTCATTCAGGCCCTCTCTGTATCCATGATCTGAGTTCTAGGGATCTGTGGGGACTGGTGGGCAGAAGGGCTGGATACCCGCAGCAATTGTGAGCCATAGCTCATGCACTGTGAGCAGCCACAGCTTTCCTGGTAAATCCTGTGGGGCTGGGCAGCACACAGCGCCCAGGTGCATCTGCAGTCTCATCCTTGGGGACTTGGGGACAGCCCCATCTTGTGAAGGAGGCAGAAGGGCAAGGTGTCTACAAAGATCCTGTGCCTGGAGGACGTGCTCCCTACAAAGCTGGCTGGCATGCCCTGTCTTGCTTCCCGTCACCTTCCTTCTTAAACTGTGTCCCTAGTAAACACTTCATCTTCCCTCTCTGGAGCTGCAAGGCCCAGCCTTTGTTAGCGGCCTTCATGCTGAGATGTGAACCACATTTTCTCTTCTTTAACCTGCCTATCAAAACAAAATAAAGTCTGACGTGAAGAATGCCAAGTTCTCTGCACAAGCCCAGCCTTGAGGCATCCAGCACACAGGCCATACTACTACTGAGCAAATCAGCTGCAGGTCAGCTGACCCCAGTGAGGCATGCTGGGTGATATGGAAAAGTGCCCAGCAGGCTCAGTTCACTTCTGGACTACAAGGTGAGACCCTCAGCCCACAGAAGTAACGCTATGACCCTCACCTTCTGACCGCTGTGGCTTCTAGCCCAACTAGTCAGTGTTATAATAAGTTTCTTATTTACACACACGGACACACATACACACAGACAGACACACACAGACACACATACACACATAGACAAACACACAAAATACAAACTTACTAGGAACAAGAGGACTCAGAACTTTTAAAATAATACCTTCCTTTCCTTTAAAAAAAAACAAAAAACAAAAACAAAGTTATGAAACAGAAAAAAACAAACAACCAAAACACTTCAATTAAAGGACAGGAAACCAAACCAAACAAAGATCTCAAAGCAGCCTGACACTGTTCTCACAGAACCAACAATTTTACTAGTAAATGTCATTTTAAATGTTATCAATCCGTTTCTTACTGTTTCTTTGAATCATAAGAGTCAACGTAATAGGTTGAAAGAAAAATATCTTCAAGCTGAGTGATTAGAAAGGAGTTCTGAAAGAATCCATCACACAGAACGCCACAGCTCCAGCTGCTACGAGTGTACTTAGAAAAAACACAGGAACCTTCCGCTATTACTCAGCAGTGACTGCCACCATACTCCCGAGCTGTCCCAGCTGCTAAACGCACCCTTCCTGATATTGGCATTGCCAGGTTACCAGGCCTTCCTCTCTGGAGCATCCACACCTACCACCCTCCCAGTCCAGTTGGGCATTCAGCAGTATATAAAGCCCTCCTGGTTCTGCCTCGCTCAAAACACTACCAATAACCTAACAGGAAAGATCTATTAAAATGTCATTGGTTCTCAGGTCTCAGTATCATCACCACCATCATCACTGTCACCATCATCATCACCATCATCATCATAGTCACCGCCATCACCATGTTCGTTGTTTTTGTTTGTCTGGTTTCTTGTTTGTTTGGGGTTTTCTTTTAAAGAAAAGAATTATTATATTCCTGTTTAAGACAGGATCTCACTGTATAATTCTGTCTGGCCTGGGACTCAATATTGTAGATCAGGCTGGCCTTGAACTTACGGCAATCCGCTTGCCTCTGCCACCATGCCCAGCCATCTTTGGGGGCTTTATAGATTTTTTAAAAGTGTTTCCTCAAAAAGAAGGATGTATAATATCAAATGTAGAAGAGATTTCTTATTTAAAACTTTCCACAAATCAACTTTAATCTGGACTAAGTTCTGGAAATGGATTGTGTTAATGGTGGCAAAATACGGTGCTGTCTGATACCATGGACATGACAGTTACAATAAATTTAGTATCATGGGCACCACTTTACCACAAAACAATGTTCATAATCAACAAATTAACATGTCCACATACTATTAAACATCATTCCTTGGACTGACAAGCTGGCTTATCAGATCAGCCACCAAGCCTGGTGATCCAAGCTTGATCCCTAGGGCCAACATGGCGTAAGAGAAGAACAGACTTGAAACAGTCATCTTCTGACCTCCACATGTGCTGTGTGACACATACCTGTGCACATACACACAGGCACAAGCACACACATAAACAGTCATCTTCTGACCTCCACATGTGCT
>JANHMN010000015.1:7305639-7340930 GCA_030674055.1 Rhabdomys pumilio | reverse complement strand
GCACAAGCACACACATAAACAGTCATCTTCTGACCTCCACATGTGCTATGTGGCACATACCTGTGCACAGACACACAGGCACAAGCACATACATATGTACATGCACCTCTGAAGAAAATAACCACCCCTTAAGTGAAGGATGCCAGGAGCAAAAGGACAAGCACGGTGGTTCCCACTTTTATGTGGAGTCTGAAACCGATCTCAAGAAAGAGCAGAAGAGCGGCGTCAGAGCCTGGAGGAGTGTGGGAATAGAGCGAGGACAGGCATCGAGGCTGGAGACAGGAAGCATGGGTGGCTGGAGCCGGCAACAGTCAGGGAACTATTTCAAATAACCAGTGAAGTTAGTGCATGTGCCAATCAATCCCAACATAAGAAGGAGTCCGTGTAGACAGGCCAGTTACCTGAGCTGAGCCTCGTGCTCTTCTATAAACACTAAGTGTCATGCTGTGCCCCATAAACATACACTGTACTGTCTGTGTATCACATGTATACTGTGTCGGCTAAAATGCTAACAGTGATTTAATTTTTAAAATTATTCTGATTTTTCTATCATGTAATTTTATTTCTTTGACCATATTAATTCAAGACAGAATTCAAGCTTGCATAAAAAGCTAGGCACGGCAGTGCACTCTGGAAATTCCAGCCCTCAGGAAGCTGAAACTCGCATTTGAAGACAGCCTAGGCTACAAAGCCAGATTTGGGGTTTAATAACAAACCAACCTTCCTCAAAATGCAGCACACACATTACCTATTTTAAGACATCAAACTCCATGGCAGACAAGTCAGGGGCCATTCTTGTGTCTACCCAGCTGCAGGTGACAGCATGGAGACTGAGCCTCAGGCTTCCTCTGCTTGATGGTCCACAGCTGCAAGGCCATGGGCCCAGACCCCTTAGTACTCACTCCTGCTCGCCTTGGTACCCCCTCCTCTAACACTACCACACACCACTCACTGGGTTCGTATCTGTGTGGTGGCCAGTCTCCAGTGTGCTCCACTGAATGTGCAGTGTATACAGCAAGCATTCAACAAGTCTGAGAAGCATCAATGTCAAGGCTGACTCATGTAGGGTTCTGTGTGCAAAGTTCACATGTCTGCAGACAGTCTCCAGTGATGTTTTATTTGCATTCTTCATTCAAGAAAAGGTGAGATGAACCAAAAGGCCACTGACCACTGTGGCGGCCGCCTTCATACATGAGACACTTCCCAATCGATACCAAAGTTAGCCATTACTAGAAAAACTCACCACTTTAATGGTTCACATTTTTCTGAACCAATAACTGTATCAATACTTTCTAGAGACAAAAAGAGATTCTGTATGCAGAGCATTTTATGTGAAAGTGACAAATGCAGGTGAGACTTGACCCTTCACAGCGACACGTCAATGACCCCCACATCACTTCTTCTTCACCTTCACTCACGCTTAGGTGATCTCTGAGACCTTGCAGAACTACACAAAAACCTAGATGAAATCCTCACAGCAGAACTTTGCTGTCCCTAATCCCTGCTGAAAATAGGCTGAGGAAATCCTCTTTTCTCTGAGCACAGAATATTTAACTGTCACAGCATGTCCTCCTCCCAGGCAGGAGGAAGGTACATGGAACCAGGGATCTGAGGTGGAAGACACAAAGCCTACACAGCCCCTTCCCATTCTCCCGTGAGGCCTAAGACGTATGGCAAGCCGCTCTTGCCCTGGTTCACACTTTGCAGAAGTTCTAGGTGCCTCCGAGCAGCACATGAAGTCTCCAGGCTTGGGGTTTAGTGTCAAAGCTGGGTGGGAGCTCTGCTTAAGACAGGCTTCCTGCTTTGTTTTCAGTCTAACTGTTGTATTCTCCAAAATTCAACATCCACGGAGGCCAGGGAGGCCAGGCAACACCAGACTAGAAGAAGAATGATTTCTGCAACAACAGTCTCATCAAATGACAATGAGACTACAGTTCTTTAAGCACACTGAAAGCCAGACAAGAGCTAGCTCGGGGGCTTACGGCTCTCTGTGAGGATCTTGGGCTGTGGTATGCAGGTGTGTGCTGATCCTGCTACTTCACTTCCTGCCCACCTCCCGATAACCAATCCTAATTTTGCTGAAGAAATCACATCAGCCTGAAGATGAGAAAGGTAGCAAGCCCACTAACTGGAGCCATGCCTCCTACTGATTACATGGCCACGGCTACTAAGTCGGCAGGCCCAATCCACTTTGTGACGTAAATAACAACATCTGTCTGGTCAATAAACCAGATGCTATGCATCTGGACTACAACTGGACTACAACACAAACACCACAACAATGTGTTACGTTACTGCCTTGTCCTCTGCCTCTCCAGATGCACAAGGAAGAGAAGATCAAGTCATTAGATCACATGCAATAACAGGTGAATTACCTGTATCACTGTTTGGCCCCCCCTTAAGCGCACGCGCGCGCACACACGCGCGCGCGCGCACACACACACACACACACACACACACACACACACACACACACACCCGGCATATTCTATGCTGAGTCTTCCCAGATTTTGTAGAATGTGTTATAATTTATTTGGTAATACAAAAAGCAAACTGTGTGTGCTTTGAAATCCACTGTGTCTGAACACGGTCCACACTGAACCTCCTGCACTGTGTGCGGCTTCAGGTGCTGAAGCCCTTGTGCTGTGTAACTGTCCTTGAAGATTAGGCTGGTGACAAAGCCCTGAAGATGGCGGCACCTTAATACGGGAGGACTAGTCTCTCCTTTGAACAGATGGGGACATAGCCCAGCCTTCAGACCCTTAGCTTCCTGCTAAGATAGGCTGTGTGGGGCCTAGGTCACTGAGGGTACATGAAACCTACTGCAGTGTTGCATATAAGCTGTCAGGGAACCAACTACATTGACAGAGTTGGCAAGAGGCATCCCTCGGGGTAACATCCCAGACATAGGCTGGCTTTCCTCTCTTACCCATCCTTAGCATTGGTATACTTAGCCATCTAACTTAGAGGCCCATCAGTGAGCATTTCAAAAAAGGTATTGCTGCTGATCTCACCGGATGAGACACCAGACAAGAGCCTAAAACAGATAGCCATCCGCTACAGAAACTCCTCTGGGGCCTCCACACAAACTCCAGCTGGCCTGCTCTGACTTCACCTAAAGAGGATGAATTTAGTTAACTGACCATTATGGGGACCAACACAGGCAGCCAGAAGAAATCTGTAAAACCAGGTCAAACACTAGAAGGCCAAAGGGCTTTGCACCTTACTTGGCATGGGACAGGGACAGGAGTCCCAGACAGGGAGTGGGTAGAAGACACTTCACAGGGACAGAGATAATGCTTCTGCAGTAAACAGAGGAATGGAAGTAGCCAGGGCAATGAGGGCTCCTCAGTGCTCACACGTCATTTTTACATAATGTTTGATGTACTTCAGAGAGAGGCAGCTTCCAAGGCTTGTCCTCACAGGTACAAAGTGTCCCGTGTCCATGCACAGATGTCCGGCCATATCAACAGGTGGCCAGGCCCTAAACATAAATGGGGTACAGAGCATGAGGAGGAGGAGGAGCACATCAGGATGTTCATGCTGCCCTGCCCTCAGCCATGAGGCACCAACTCCACTCTGTCCTCAGCCCCACTCATTGCTGCTACTCCATCCCCTCTGCAGCTCTGGTCTGGAGTTGTTTCTTGGACTTTTCTCTCAAGTCTGCCCTGCCTTCTGACTCTGTCTCTATGGTATGTTGTATAAACCAAATACCAACCACAATATTCCTTAGGCACTTGAGGACAAAACCAAGTCACAAACATGATTTCACAGAGGTGCAATGCCTGACTAGTGCCCTAGGATCCCCTGGGTGAGACAGGTCCCATGAAGGGAAAGGACACAAGGCACAGAAATACCACAGCAGTGACAGTGAGGTTGTCACAACTACGAGGCCACCCTGAACCCTACCTGCCTACATATACACTGTGGAGACCACAGCGGGTTGGTACCATCAGCTAGGATACCCAATCCCTCCTCTACATATACTGAAGAGGCACACAGAGAGGTGACTTCTCCAACAAGGTAGGAGGATCACCATGAATCAGCAGCATGGCTAGCAGGTCCCAGTGTGGTCACATGCAAGGTTGGGGGCAGGGGACCACAATGCTCTGGGCCCATTCTCCACCGAATGAGAGAGTCACCTAACTTACTTGCCTGCTCTGAGGCTGTGCTGGGCAAAATGGGTGTATAGCCTCATATAAGGCCCACAAGCCCATAGCCACTCCATTACACGGGAAAAGCCAGTATTCTTGTGGAAGAACACAGTGCTCCTCCCCGAGGGTGTGGAGACCAACCTCAGGGTAGAGTCTGCCATGTGACAGCAGAGAAGGTTCCCTCTGCTGGTAGAGCTAACTTTGGGCCCAGATCCTGCTACCCAGCTCTCTCACCTGGGCCCTTTTCTCCTTTGTCTGCGATGGGCTCAGTGGGAGGGGGGCAGAACCCCACTGGCTTTTGATCAAATTCAGTTTTCAGAGAACAAACCTTCTCTTAAAAATTTTTATTTTCCAACTAGAAAAAAAAAAAAAAAAGCTGTGTTCATTCCCTTTTCAAGTTGAAAAAAAAAAAATCCAGATGACACACACATGAGCTGCGTTGAGCGGCTCTGAGGCTCTTTCCAGTGAATATCTGATCCTCAGATCTGCACCCGCAGGGAAGCAGCTGCAGCTGCCATCTGCTCTTCTTTAGACCCCTTGGGAGATAAAATGAGCTCAAAGACCACCTGGACCCACCTGAGAACCACAGAGAGTGACTCACACAGGGATGGAGGGCTAGGGCCGTGACATCATTTGCCAGGTGAATGAGGTCAGGACTTGCAGGGACATAGGTGTTCTTGCCAGTAACACCTTCATTTGTGAAAAATTATCCATGCCCGAACCACAAACTGGGCCAGGCAGGCACAGTGGCTCTCAGCTCTCTTGTGAGGCTGAGGAAGGATTTCAAAGCCAGCCTGGGAACGTGGGCCAACCTCATCATTTAAAAACAGATTAAAAAAAAAAAAAAAAAACTGGACTGGGCCACGTGTAGTGGTGGCATACACCTTTAACCCCAGCACTCAGAACGCAAAGACTGATAGATCTTTATGGGTTTGAGACCAGCCTGGTCTACACAGAAAGTTCCAGGCCATCTACACAGTAAGACTCTGTCTCAACAACAACAAAACCCACTTGGATTGAGTCGGACTCTCAGTGGACACCAACTCCAAGTGCTGATGTTCCTTTAAAGTCTGAACTAATACCAGACAAGCCAGGTACACTTCCCACAGCCTGGAAGCAGAGCCCATCCCCCAGAGCAGCATAGCTCACCCCAGGAGGGTAGCTCACTCTCTAGGAGTGAGGTTCACCTCCACATCCAATGTGCATGAACCTCTCGACAAACATCCAAAAAAGGGGTGTAGTTCTGACAGCCACAGAAGCTAAACTACACAAACAGAGGGATTAGTCAGGACAAATATCAGAAAGAGTAGACGGTGGTCACTACAAGTTTTAGAACAGAAATGTGAAAATACAGTTTTCTGAATTATATCTGTCTGGCTCAGTGTGGTTTTGAGTGGGGCCTGCCATTAACAACTCCTGCAGATAGGATGAGAGGAAGAAGCACCGTCTACTCCACTTTAAAAGCACTGATGACCAGTTAAGGGGCTGACAGTGGAGAGAGTGAGTAATGGACACAGTGCTCACAGGCCAGGCCCACCAGGAGCCCCAGCCACTGACTTCCATACCACTTTCCTTTTCAGGAGGTACAGTGAGAAGGCCCTCCCTACCTCAGTCACAGCGCTGAAGCTTGAGAGAGAGAGGAGAGAGAGCATGTATGCATGTACACACACAGAGAGAGAGAGAGGGAGAGAGAGAGAAAGAGAGAGAGAGAGAGAGAGAGAGAGAGAGAGAGAGAGAGGCAGAGAGACTATATCAGCACAGTAAGAACCTGAAAAGCAGCATGCAAACCATTTTACCCTCATCACATGGGGCCCAAACCAGAAAAGCCTGAATCCTTATCAGTGGGTGAGAGACGGGTCACAAGCCGGGGACACACCAGGCAGCTCAGAACAGCCCATACCCGCACTGGCAGCTGGATCCTCCAGCAGCAGGATCATAAGGAAAAGAATCCACCAGTATTCTGGAAAAGTCAGAAAGTGTGGATACTAAGCAGACACTCACCTACATCTAAGTATTGGTCAGAAAGTCAACTACCATTCCAGCTACTGAGTCTAACCAGTGCAGGCCCAGCCAGCTGCCTGATCCAGGACCAGTTCCTCTAAGACACAGAACCGGAAAAATCCCTTCCAAGGGGTCAGGGTTAATTCATGGGAAATAACAATTTAAACTCCTTGGAGACCTTCAGAGCTTTGCTCTTGAAACCAGGTTCTGAGAGGCTTGCTGTCCCCCCAGGCCCTGAGCCCCAATGAACCAAGGAAGAAAACCGGAATCAATCCCCAGGAGCTCCGTGGGACAGTCAGTGAGGTGTCAGAGCCTGGAAGGCACAGGCTATCATCAGAGGCACGAAGGCTGAGAGTCTAGCAACTCTGCTTGACAGGCCAGAAGCCTTCAGAGTCCAGTCTGTCCCATATTCCTGGGACTGTACGCAATGAGCTAAGGGAAGAAAACCTAGATGTCTGCGTTACTGCTAAACAAGATTTCAAGACTTCTTAACTGCTCCAACGCCTGGTAATGCTCCCTTCAGAACTGCCCACAGCACTTCCTCCAACCATGGCTAAGACAATGGTAAGAGCCATCAGAGGTCACAGAGCAGCTGTACACAGGCCTAAGCAGAGGATCCCTGGCGCACACGGGATCCCTGGCACACACGGGATCCTTGGCACACACTCGGGATCCCTGGAACACACAGGATCCATGGCATGTACAGGGAGATTATCTCCTCCCAAGATAAGGGAACAACAGAGACAGGAGGCATCAGTGCTGGGGCCGGGGTCCTAGCAAGGGGAGAAGAGTTCAGAAGGCACCTAAGGATACACAGGCAAGCAACGAGGCAGGCACCAGAAGTGGAGGGCCCCCACAGCCCCCATCCCTACAGCCTCTGTCCCCAAAGTCTCCATCCCCACAGCCCCTGCCCCCACAGCTTCCACCCCCACAGCCTCCACACTACCCTTTTTCTCCATTGGACACACTACCTAGCCCAGACTCACTCAGTTCCTAAGCCCTCAGGATGCTGCCCAATGGGGCCTGCTAAACCAATGTTATGGTTTGCATACGAAGCATCCCCCTGCAAACGGCTCATGGCTTGGCCCTCAACTGCCAGTCAGTCATGGAAGACAACTGAACTATGAAGACTCTGATCTGATCAATAGATTAATATGGTAATGAATTCATAAATACACGGGGTCACTGGAAGGTACTGGAAAAATGAGGTGACTGGAATTATGCCCTGGAAAGACAAAGACGTACCTTGTCTCTAGGATGCCTGGTTCGATCCCTGGCTCATTTCCTCTCTCTGCTTCTGTTTCTCTCCTTCCTCTCCCCTCTCACTTCTTTCCTGGCTACCTAGCTTGTGTTCAGTTTGCTTCTCCATTCTGAGTTGGCTACCCAAAAGTGGGGATCTCCATCTCTGATACAAAGTGTGAGTATGTAGACCACTTGAAGAGGCTTTAGTCAGGTGTGAGGGATACCACCAATGGCAAGAAGATCCTGGGATGAACACCCCCCGGGAGTGGGATAAGACAAGGTGGGAGGGAGGAGAGTCTAGCCAGCCCATTTGGTAAGCCATTATAACAACAGGTAAATGGAGACACTGACTATACGCCATGGGGTAGATGATGTCACTCAGACAGGAAGAGGCTTGGGGAGGGATCCAGAGTACAAAGGACAGAACTGGTCTCTATCAGAATGGGATCTGTTGT
Organism: Rhabdomys pumilio; assembly: GCA_030674055.1. Lineage (NCBI taxonomy): Eukaryota > Metazoa > Chordata > Mammalia > Rodentia > Muridae > Rhabdomys > Rhabdomys pumilio. The sequence continues at coordinate 7,333,078 of JANHMN010000015.1, read as the reverse complement.
CCCAAACCAGGAGGAGGCCAGGACACAAACAGCAGTTGTGGGCTGTGCACAGGGGTAAGCTGTCTGCTTCCTTTTCAAACATCCAGGCAGGTTTTCAGCTGCTCCATGAAGAGGGAGTGCAGGTCTGCTGAGAAGCAGAGCATCACATGGTGTCTAAACTGAGGTGCTCCAGTCAAGGTGTGTCAGCCACGTGGTGGGGGGCTGTGGGCTCCCGGGAGCGGGCAGCACCGACAGCCCTTGCTTTACAGACCAGGAGACAGTTTGAAGAAGCTAACCAGCAGCCCGAAGTACACACCCGGGGGGAGGCAGAGACAAATGTGAGGGGCGATCCAAGAGACAGATGCCCGTCCTCCAGAGCTCTGCATCCACTCTGAGTTCCTCAGCCCTCAGCATCCCAGTTAGGCAAAAACAGTACCTACTTAATCTTGTCATATTTCCAGTACTGTAAAAATGGCTTTCTATTGATTTGTATTACAAATAAATAGCACTCTTACCTGCGTTTAACTTGGTTAAAAGAACATTTGTTAAGTCTGAGACATAGGACTCTTGCATCCAGCCTGTCTCTGTCAAGCAGAGGGTGCAGGCACCCCACAGCAGTCTGTATGTCCAGCTCAGAGCACATTCTCAAGCAGGATTCCTAGGCAATGAGGCACTACACATGCCTGTTAGCAGAATCATGCTATCTCAGCTAATTGTAAACTGAGGACAGTGTTCTCATTTCTAGAAACTTAACTGGCTGTAATGATACAAGCCTCTTTCCCCTGGGTTATTAAATTCAGTCTCTGGCATGAAATAAAAGCATCTGAGGTTTGCTTGTCCTAATGAGCAGACATTCAGTAGGGTTTCATAGGACAATGGGGAAGCTTCCGTGCAAGGAACAACATAAAGGTGATTTATTCAACCTTTAACATTTAACATAAAGGTTAAATATACAGCTGCAGTGATTACTCAGAAACATCCAATCAGAAGACACCAGCCTCTGAAGGCAGGCAGGCGCTGGACAAACTTGTCTAGCTGCCGCCTTGTTAAATGTGTGTTAATTATAAACTTTACAAGTCCACCCTATAGATTGCAACCATTATGTTGGAGATGGACCATCCATTAGCTTGGGGGTTTTACGCCTAAGGAATCACTTATTTCAAATACCAGAAGGCCTTGGTGGCTAAGTGGTTTCACTCTGTATCCGGGAATACAGACTCTGGGGGCTGAACAGGAAGGCCTGGATCCCCAGAGCTGGATTAGAGGCAGGAAGTCCAGTGAGTTAAGTCTCTTAGAACAGGCAAGCTCACAGTGAGCCCTGATGTCCATGATACAAAGCGTTTGGTAAGAAAAATGAAGAAGCCAGGTTGTGGCATACACCTTTAATCCCAGCACTTGGGAGACAGAGCTAGGCAGACCTCTGTGAGCTTGAGACAAGACTGACCTAGGTGCTGAGTTCTAGGACAGCCAGTTACATAGTAAAACTCTACCCCCCACCCCAAAAAAAAAGATGATGAGAAGGGGCAGGAGAAGAGGACAGGGAAGGAAAAGAGGAAGAGAAGAGGAAGGAGAGGAAGATGAAGAAGAGGAAGTAGTAGACAGAAGAGGAGAAAGAAGAAGAGGAGGAGGAGAAATATGCATGCTTACAATTTTCTAAACTTTTGGATAAGTATAAAGTAAATGCTTGAAGTTCTCAGGAGCCAAACTGCCTTTTTCTAATATAAAGAACTATAGGGACTGGAGAGGTGTTAAGAGGCTGCTCTTCGGACCTATTCAAACCTTCGGTGTCTGGGAGTTCCATCTGGATGCAGTGAGGACACAGCGTCGGAGGCTTATCAATTTGCTCTCCCCCCCACCCCTCTTCTGATGTCTCAACGCCCGTAATCAGCTTGAAGAAGTTAAAGAAGAGTCAGCGCCCCTATTCCACGGGCTTGGGGACTAAGGTGGTTAATATGGGGCTGTCTCTCTGGGGAACAGCAGTGATTTTGTTGGAACAAGGAGGATTAGCTAGGATTTATGGCATAGCCATAACCTATTGGTAGAAATCTGTATAATTTAGTATCAAGATGAAGTTATAATTTCTTAAATGGTACAAAATTCACTTGGATTTCAAATTTAAGGTTTCCATTGGTATAAGCTTCTTATCGATATGAAAGTGAAATAAATATAGATACTCTCATGGGCATTGTGCCTGTATAACACATTTAGAAATACAAGACTTAGACCCAGTCCTTCTTTAACTTTTTTAACTGACTTGGGATGATTAGCCTGTGAGTTAAGGGACTATAGCAAATTCATGACTTTGAGTTAATTGTTAGGGTGCTTTCTATATTTCATTTAGAAATAGCTGAGAGGAGATAACAGACAGCAGTCCAGGTTACCTTACATGGATAGTTGGATTTCAAAACGTCAGAAATCCATAGAATTGATGTCACAAATATTTCTATATTAATGCTCATTTTGATTAGAGACCTGTCTGCTCCTGACAGCTTCCTGTCTTGGATTCTAAGAGGAAATTGAGCATCACTGGAGTTACTCCAGTTGTGGTGAGACAGCCACCAGGCAAGAATTGCCTCTCTCCATCTACAGAAAAGGACACACTTGCAGAATAGTCGACTGATTATATCTGCCTAGACAGAGTAACCAGCCCTTAATAATTCTGCAGCACTAAAGTCTGTCAGATGAGTTTGGGTCAGAAGGCTGAAGATTTGATGCTCCAACGTTCGGTAGTATAGGGGTTGTCCAGGTGTTCAGCGGTCTCTATAAATTGGCTAAGTTTTAGAAGCTATGCTTATTGCTTCCCATAAATTCAGTTAATTTAGTCATTCTGGATTTCTGACGGCATTGAAGACCTATAGACTCATAGCCAATCCAGGCTATTTACCTTAAGAGAAAAGATCCGAGTGGAGGGTTCTCAGCTGACATTCATTCTAAAGCCAAGAAAAAGCCAGGTTCAAAACTAAGTGTTCTAGTCAGGAGAGACGGCAGAGGTTCTGGCTAACAAAAGGATGGACTGGGTATTAAGACTATCTTGTACCTCACTGGTACAAGTAGGAATAATTAAGCTCTAATTGTATTCTGAGAGAAAAGCTTTATTTTAACAGGAAGGGTAATATGTAGGAGGAGCTAAGGGGAAAGGAGCACCGAGAGGAAAAGATGGAGTAAGGAGAGGAGAAGATGAAGTAGATGAGAAGCTCGGTAATGAGAGAGAAAAAGAGAGAGAAAGAGAGAGGGGGCATGGAGGCAGAAGTTCACGTGTCTCCACTAGTCAAAGATAGTTTACATAGCTAGGTTGGGTATTAGGTTACACTTCTGATTGAGCATTACCATACTTACAAAGCCCTTGATTAACATTTAAAAAATTGTATAAAAGCCAAATGGAAAAGGGGGGGTTGGGCACGGGATAGGGGTTTTCTGGGGAAGGGAAATGGGGAAAGGGATTGGCATCTGAAATGTAAATAAAATATCCAATATATATATATATATATATATATATATATATATATATATTCATATATATATGAAAAGGAGTTTATTTTCCAACCTCTTCAGAGGGTGTTGTCAAGTTTTAAAGAAATCAGTCCTCATAATAATAATAAACAGTGTCTTACCAAAAAAAAAAAAAAAAAAAAAGAGGCTGCTCTTCCAGAGTTTTGATCCCCAGCACGCCCATGTGAGCTCATATGGTCTGTAGCTCCAGTCCCAGCTGATTCTTTCTGACCTCTACAGGTTCCAGGCATGAACATGGCATGTTTATAGGCATGTGTAGGCAAAGAAGCAATCCATATAAAATAGAATAAAGTCAAAATGAGCTGGACGTGGAGGTGCAGCCTGCCATTCCTGCCACTATTGAAGGTGAAACAGGAAGACCATCTGGATTCAAAGAGAGTTCAAGGCCGACCTGAGCAACTTAGGGAGAGCCTGTCTCAAAGCAAGAAGTCAAAAGACCTAGGGATATAACTCAAAGGTAGAGCACTTGCCTAGCCTGCAGCAAGTCCTAGGTTCAATCGCCAATTGTCACCAAGAAAGAAAGGAAGGCAAAGGTGGGGGGTGGGGGTTCAGACTTTCCAGAGTTTTCTGTCTTAGACAGTGTGTGCTGCCTGCAAAGCAAATTTTGGAAAGCAGAGGCTCCAACAAGCCATAAAATCTAATAAACAAAATCCAGGCCCTATTGCAGAAACATATCACTCAGACATGACAAAACGAAGCTCTTAACCCACAGGGATTTGAGGGAAATCAACTCCCTTCAGCATGAACCGGCGAAAGGGAGAGGCCACTGTGAGGAGCCTGGCCCAGGAAGCAGGCTCTAAATAACCTCTATCACTGTTCCTGCTCGGCTGGCAGCAGTATTCCACACCTGGCTTTAAATTATTTTATCTTTGCCAAGTATACAAATCAAAACCACCACCAGTTTGTTCCCCCCACTCTCTCAGGAAAGCCCTGTAGGGAACCAACCAACCCTCACCCCTTTTTTAAAAAGGCTTGGAGTCAGGTAGCGAATGCATTTAATCCCAGCACAGGGAAGTCAGAGGCAAGCAGATCTCTGTGAGCTCAGGTCTAGCCTAGACTACATAGTGAGATCCAGGCCAACCAGAACCACACTTAGTGAGAGATTCTCTCAAAAAAGTAAAAGTTTTTGAAGGTTTCCTGAACTTCTCCCCCCTGACACCCCCTCCCCCATATAAGAGTGCTTAGCTAAGTTCTCACTGGTAGCCCAGGCTAGGGCCTGCCCAGGGCCCCAGGAAACATTAACAGTGGGTGCTGGTATGCTTGTTGGGCCTCTCTGGGGATCCAGACCCCATCCTTATCCCTTTTCTAGACTAAGACACTCAATCTTCACAAGAACTGCAAGGCACAAGTTAACAAGAGCACTGAAGCAAGACCCTAGGAGCCAGGTACACAGCTGCAAAGGGAAGGCCTCCTCTAGCCTCTGTGGCTTCCTTTCAGAGGGTCACCAACAAGACCCACATTCCTCACCTCACACACCTAAGAGGAAGAGTCACTGGCTCTGCACGTGCCCCTTAAAATATTTAAGATGTGTGACATGACTTAGACTATATCTGGAACACGGCTACTACATGGAGCATGAGCTGAGCACACGGCTATGTGACTGTTCAAACACGCAGCCATGTTTGGTATGGAGCGAACTGGCCTCTAAGACAGCGTTCTCTCTCTGATTTACCTGCCTGTACTCACTGCCGGTAACTGACCCAGGACAAAATACCTATAACAACATTCTCCTCCAAGGGCTGATGACTCCATCTTTAGCAAGCTTAGGCCTCAGAGGGAGCTGTGATGCTTTTATTGATCTCAGGAATTGTGACTTGTGTGAAAGGCAGCAGACTACAGAGGAGAGGCTCATTTCTGTAGAGTAAGTTGCATAAACCATGAGATAAGAATATCCAATCTCTTTTTCTCCTCTTACAAAAAAAAATATATATATAATTTGACTTCACATCTTGGAAAATAAACCACATTACAAGAAAACAAACCATAACTGTTTCTGGGTGGGGTGGGGGGAGTCAAATTAATTTCATGGCTTAGACTAGAGTTTAAAAACATAGATAAAAAGTAGCTGTGTACAGGCCTGTGGCAGAGGAGTCAAGAGAACACACTGCAAGGAGGTGAAAATGAGAGGAGCAGAAAGAATATCATTCCATAACTTACATTCCAGATGGATTATCAAATAATAAGAATGGCAAAGTTTGTTAAAGAATATCTGCAGCCTAGGTTTGAGAGAAAATACCACTTCCAAAGTAAAACAGAACAGCAAAAAGAAACTAACCGGAAATTTTACCTAGATTAAGGAAATCTAAGATAGCTGAAGTCTTCCCTGAGGGCACTATGGAAGTAAAAGACAGCACCGGGGACGAAGATGAGTCCTGTGGCCCTGGGAAGCTGGCGGGTCCATGGAGAGTCTCTACAGGGACCAAGAAGACCACCCCTCCTCCTTTCGCTTCCCACAGGGGTTGGGGGAGGACTGCAGTTTCCTAGTCTGATTCTTTTCTTACTGGAAGGCCAAAGTTGGAAGGAAATTAACCAGAAAAAGAAGAAGAAGAAAAAAAAACCCGGGTAAATTCCCCTTTAGAAAAACCCACGTCCAAGGCCAAGTGTCCGGCTCAGAGAAGCCAGAAAGAGCCGGCTCTGGTCCCCTCCGTACCCAGCCCGCACTCGGCACGCGCTCCTCAAACCTGTGACCACCCGGCGCCAGCTGCCGGACAATAGGTCCTTGTGTCCGGCTAAGGGAAGACAAGCTGTCCCGGGGCAGATTCTCTCTTTTCGGTACACACACCCACTTTGCCCCGTTCCGACTGATGGCTGCCACCTCCCTGGTCTCCCCTGGTGAGGCACTAACTGCGCAGCGGCATCCAGGACACTCGGACCTGGCTGGCTACTTTCAGAGATGGCAAACTTCACTTCTGACTCCCCGGTGGAGGCTCCCCGCTTCCCCGTAGCACCGTACACATGTCCCAGCCGGTCCCGGTCTCCGCACGGGCCCGCCCCGCTGTAGCTGAGCGCAACCCCCCGAGGATGGATGTCCCTCGACCTCGGGATGGACCAGGCTGCAACTGCCTTCCGGGTGGGCCTGGCCGAACGCAGGTGGAGCGCGGCGGGGACCTGTCGGCGGGACGTTCCGGGCCTGAACCCCGACCCCGACCCCGGCCCTGGCCCCATCTCAGCGCGCCACTCACGTATCTGCGCACGAGCGTCCTCAATAGGCTGCAGTCCATGATTATCGCTCCGGGCTCCGCGAGCCCCTGGGCTGCGGGCGCTAGTGCAGCCGCCCCCCGCCCGGTCACGGCCTGGGCGGCGCGGGGGGCGGCCGCGGCCCCTCCGCGCTCATGCCCCGCCGGTGGCGGCCAAGGGACTCAGCCCGCGCGCAGGCGGCTCGGAGGAGGCGGCCCGCGCCCGGCGCTGTTCCCGTCGGGCCGGCGCGGCCTGCGCTCGATGCTCCGCGCCTGCTCCTCCCGCGGCTGCCGCGCCTCTGGAGCCGGCTCTGCCCCGCTGCGCCCCGCGCGTCACGGGCGCGTGTGAGCATGCGCGCGCCGCAGCCCCCGCCCCGGCCCCGCGCGCGCGCCGCGACTCCCTAGTGCGCGCCGCCGCCCTGTTGCTTCCGCCTCCCTGCGGGGCGGGAGGGCGCTGTCATCGCCTCCGCGTGGCTCGTCGGGTGCTGGTCCTTCCCACCCCCACCATTCAGTCCTGTTCTAAAAAGGAAGCCTGGTTGTAAGCCCAGGACGCGATGGCGAGTGCGGTGGGCCTGGGTCCCTGGGTCTGAGGGTCACACCTCCTGCCTTGGTGTGAACAGAAGACAGAGGATCCTCAGGTGGCTACAGGGTGCAGACACCATCACCTCTTTTGGGACTGCCTCCCTTGGAGACCAAACCAAGCATGTCCTGATCCAGCTCTTATGACTCACTACTTTCTATGTGCTGCTGGGGCCTGGTCTCTGTTCTGCCTTCCAAAAACCAGGCCTATGGCAAGACCCTTCGCAGTCCTGGGTTTTACCTTGTGGTTCAGCCCCCTGCCAAGTGCTTCCTGCTTCTACCTTACAGCTATCTCCCGTGGCTAGCACCCCCAGTACCAGGGAAGGTCGTTCTTCGCTGCCTAGGTGTGAAGTGGTACACAGCTGTACAACCTTCCTTACCTCCGGCTCGGCCTCAATCTAGCTGATATTTACTGGTTCCACGTCCCTTGCTTTTGCTTCAGATAACCGTAGAACCAAAGACTAGGGATCCGCGGCGACCAATTAGGAGCACCAGACCTGGGGATCTGGAATGTATTTGAGACCATTCTGACGGAGTGTGGAAGAGATCTGGCATTCCTATGGTTTGGATTAGACACGAGCGGGCGGCAACGGTGCCAGTGACAAAACTGACCTCCTGAGCCACCCCGGCCTTCTGCCCTGCTCTCCCCCTAAGTTCTACACCAGTGTAGCACCCACTTCAGACACCCAGCCAGCCTCAGGGCAAAGTGTTTCTCTCTGGCCTCCCTGGACTTGCTATGAGCCTGGTGGTGATGACAGACAGCTCTCACTGGTACTCCTAACTGTGGGGTACACTCTTGAGGACAGCAGGCCTTCATTTCTAGGGACTAGCCGCTGGCCTCCTCACTGATTGTCCTGTGGGCCTGACTGCGCTTTCATGTGTCTCTGGTGATGTGCTTTCCTACCGTGACCCCATATTGCTGGGCCAAACTGTAGGCTTCTGGTGGCCAATTGCAACTGCAGTGGGTATTCCTGGTCCAGACCCGTCTCAGGATAGAGCCTTTCTTTCATTCAATAATGTCTGTTCTACTCAGAGGAATGCTTCCTTTCCTTCCTTCCTTCCTTCCTTTCTTCCTTTTTTTCTTGTTTAGATTTTTTGAGACAGAATCTTCATCCTAGGCTGGCCTCAAACTCCATACAAACATCCTGCCTCAGCCTCTGAAATGTTGGGATACAGGAGTGAGCCCTCGTGTTCCGGCGAATTCTTCATACAGAGCAAAGCACTCCCCTAGTGTGCAACAGGAGTGAGTGACTTCATCCTCTGAGCCTTCACCCTCAGTAGGGCTTGGGACTCTCTGGCTCCCTCCAGCTGGCACCATTCATTCTAGCAAGTGACTGACTTGCTAATGAAGACTGAGAGGAACAAGCTGGGGGGGGGGATGTTTAGTGAAGGTGCCTTGCTCTTCAGAAAGCATGTTTCCCTTTGAAGAATGGATGCCTGTTGTCTGGAAGTGATGCCTACTGCTTTGCAATGTCCGTTCAGACACCAGAGGACCAGAGGTGGCAGCCAGAGGAGCATATTCTTGCTGGGGACAAAAACATGATTGAAGTGAGCAGAGCCTGGGGTGTCATAGACTCATTAGCCCATCCTAACCAGAAACCCCTAAAGAGTCAATGCAATACCAGGTGAGTTGGGTTTTCCATTACCAACAGATATCAGCACTTCAACTTTGAGCCCCACATAAAAGAAGTTAGAACGCGGTTAAAATAACAGAAACTCCAACTCATTCTGTGAGCCTGTTAGTCACTGCTGTGTAACAAGCCACTACCCATGCAGGAGGTATTGAAGCAGTAGGGAGCCAGCATTGGCCAGGGCTCCTGGGCTTGGCAGGTTGTTCTGCCCTCCCTGGTGTTGGCTGGGAATCTCTAAGCTACTGTATTCTTTGGGAGGCTCTGCCAAGGTAGGAATGTCACTTGACATTCCTCACCATAGCTCAAGTCACATGTGCAGTATCCCTGAGGTGAGTACTGGGGGTTGGGAGAACAGGTTATTATTCTTTTCAGATGGCTTCTTACAAGTCAGTGAGCTAGCCTGGGCTTCTTCATACAGCTGTTGGGTTTCTCAAGAGACAAAATGAACACTACAGAACCATTAAAGGCTGAGTTTGGAGGCTCCCAGAGCCTTTCCCCGCCACAGTCTTCTGGAGAAACTGAGATCATATGTCTTCTGCCTCCCTCTACAGGGAGCACCATTAAAGCCATATTTCCCTGAGAGCCTCTGGCCACTACAGCTGCTCTGCCCCAAGACAGCAGCCCATGCCCAACAGGAGGACATCTTATTTCCTGTGCCCCGTACAATTCCGTCCAGCTCCCTGACCATTTGTCTGGAATCTTCTTCTTCAGAATAAACTCTTATTTGGTCATCTTTCTTTGGTAAATCCCCCTCCCCTCCACCTTTTCAGTCGCCTTTAGTTGCAGGTAATGGCTCTGCCCCTCGTAGTCACCAGTTTTGTGGCACCAGTGAGATCATGTGCTCGTTCTCTCAAAGCAGCTTGTCTCACCCTTGTAGATGATGGTCACTTGGGGAAGTCTTTTAATGATAATGCTTGCCCAAGAAGGCTCTCTCTGTCCCAAGCATTTTCCACCAGGGCTTTTTAAAGCTGGCAGTTACAGCATGCTGAGCACTGAGCTGGTGAGGAAAGTTTTGCTGGGGATGGCTACAGTCATCGATCTTCCACTCTGGCACAGCTAGGGATCTTGTATGTACAGGTTCTCGACAAATTGTGAAAAGATTAAATTACACCCAGACTGCCATTTCAGCCACCGAGCTTCAGCAGGAGGAACCACGGGAGGCTGTGAAGCATTGCCGACCAAGAAAAGGCTTATGGTGTACAGCAGTTCATCCAGGGGTCCTGTGACTGGAACACTGTGTGTGCACTGACGTCCCAGACTCAGTGTGCCCTTGAGATCATGCTAGCAGTCAGGTTCTGCTATGCTTCCCTGGAATGAACCTAGGAGGTATTTGTGGGTGATACCAGAGTTTATTCAGTTATTCTGAGACACGGTTTTATGACATAGCCTAGGGGCTTGGTTAGGGTTTCTATAGCTATGATTAAGCACTCTGACCAAAAATAGCTTGAGGAGGAAAGGGTTTATACTTTTACAACTCTCAGCTCATACTCCATCACCGAGGGAAGCCAGGGTGGGACCTAGAGGCAGGAACTGAAGCAGAGGCCATGGAGGAACACTGCCTATTGGCTTGCCCTTCAGGCTTTGTTCAGCCTGCTTTTTTGTACCACATATTATAGCCTGACCAGGGGTGGCACTGCCCTCGTGGGCTGGGCCCTTCCACATCAGGCATCAATCAAGAAAAAGCCTGACAGACTTGCCTACAGTCCAGTTTCTCAGTTGAGATTCCCTCTTCCCAGGTACCCTTAGATTTGTGTCAAATTGACAAAATAACAACAATAATTATTATTAATAAATAAAAATTAAAATAAAAAAGCCTAGCACATCCAGGTTAGCCCTAAATTCACAATCCACCTGCCTCTGCCTCCCAAGTCTTCCAAGACTTGTTGAGATTAAAAGTGTGTACCATAGCTGACCATGAAGCTTTATAGTTTTATAAAACCAAATTATAAATCCAGGCAAGTTTAAAACACATTGGTGGGTGCATTAGAAAGACAGTTACAGCAAGATGGGGGAGCTTTTCTGTAGGCCTCAGATGCTATCTGACGATATGTTAGCATTGGGGTTGGTGGAAGCTGGTGAGCTGCTAAGTCAATAGATTCTGAAAGGTGTTTATTTTCTGCAGAATGTGTTAATTCTGACACAGAGGTAGTCAAGGAAGGCAATTCAGGGGACTAAAGGTAGCTTAAGAACTGCCTTTGGGCCCCCAACATTCCAGCTTCCCCCATTGTTATACTTCTTATCAGCGGATTCCTGCAGGTACAGCCCCATCTAGGAATTGTCCTTGATGAGTCTCTGAAGTTTTGCCTCCCCTACTCGATGGGTCTTCCATTCCTCAAGGATCAGAGGGGTACCTGGTGCCTCCTGAGGCTCTGTTTACCCAAGTGGCTGCCTGCCTTCAAGTGAAACTTTTGGGGGTTCATTTGTTTCTCAGAATCTTATTTTCCTCTTATTTTTTGAAGAGCATGTAAAAAAAAAGTATGCTAGGAATTCTTAATTTTTTTACATTCCCCTGTCTAGGCTTCTAAAGGATCAATGATTTTAATCCCAGTTTTCTTAAAAAGAAAAGCAAAACCAAGTTCTGTGGTGTGTAAAATTACCAATAAAGTAAATGAAAGCAATTTGTTGTACCTATTATTTAAATGGTAATTTTAATATAAACTGTTATTACTTGTCTGACAAACTAAATAAATGGCAGGCAATCTGAAATAGGAGTCGGACGGTCATTAGCCATTCGTCATTATTCGAGGCAATTTGTGTTTTTGCTTGAGCAAACCTCTTGGATATTATATAACATGGCTTTAAAGAATGTTCTATTTATGGGTACTTTCCAGAAAATAAGGAAAATGGTCTCTCTTGCCCCATTACTCTTATAAATAGGAAGACAAAATGTGTTTCCTTAAAATATCTCCCATTTATTGTAATTTGTAAGAATATTTTATCAGTTTTAACTGGAAATGACCTAAGTGTACTCAGAACATGCTGGATATTGGCAGCCAATGCCTAGAATTCTAACACTTGGGAAGCTTGGGCAAGAGAATCAAGGATTTAAGGACAGTTTCCCTCACAGAGTGAGAACTTAAAAAAGATAAAAAATTAAAGCGCCAAGAATATAGGTTTTCAGAAATTGGAAGCTAGATGTTACAGCGTCCCCTGAAATCTCAACCCTCGGAAAGTGGAGGCAGGGGATTGAGGAGTTGAAGGTCAGTCTTTGGCCTCGAACTAAGTTCAAGGCCATGAGAGAACTCAAAACCAAGAGACCAGGGAAGGATGGAGGACGGCTCAGTCAGTAAAGTGCAAGCCACATTAAGCATGGGGGCCTGAGTTTCGATCTCCAGCGCCTGCATAAAAACACCATACGTGGGCGTGTATGTCCAGCACTGGGGAGGCAGAGGCACACAGATCCTGGGGCCTGCTGGCCAGCAAGTCCAATAAGAACATTAATCTCCAGGTTCAGTAAGGACCTGCCTCAAAATATAAAGTCATAGAGGAGAACACCTAACATCAGCACGTGTGTATGTGCATTTAACACAGGCACAGGCTCACAAGCATGTGTGCACATGCGTGCGTACACACACACACACACACACACACACACACACCTACCTTACTAAAGACATTTGGCTAAATGACATAAGCACTATAGGATTTCATTTATAAAAGTATAAGGTCCCTACAGCTACCAAGCTCATAGCAGCAGAGTGGACTGTGGGTGCCAGGAGCTGAGGTGAACGGGCAGTTGGTGTTTAATGAGGTTGTTTCAGCGGGGAAGGCAGAATGTCCCAAAGATAAATGTGACCACTCTTATGGTGTTCTGTGACCGGGCTGATGACTCTGAAATCAAAATGTTTAATGTTACATGATTTTTTTTTATCGAATTAAAATTAATTACTGTCCTAGAATGAAAGAGATAATTTTGTGTGTTAATATTCTATCATTCTGACTTCAATCTCAGAAGAGAAAGCTCATGTGCTATAAACTTTTTTTTTCTGTTGTGGTAAAACATAGTACATATGAATAGACATTCTACTCAGTCGTGAAGCCTGCACAGATCAAACCCAACCTCTCTTTCCCACCGTTCCCACTCCCAATACCTAGTAATCACTGTTCTTTCTGACCATGCAGTGTCTTGGGGTTCCACCTAGAAAAGAACATAAGGCCTTGTCTGATGCTTTGGCTCCAGCCATCCTTCTCAGCAGCAGGGTCTCATCTGGGTCTGATGACGCTCGTTGTGTGTATGCCCTGAATTTTCTTTGTTCTCTCATCTGTGGATAGGCTCTGTGCTGGTCCTTCCTCTCAGCCATTGGGGGTTTTTGCTGCTTCTCAAAGGCAAAGCAGCAGGAGACAGTGGCTCTGCCAGGAGAACACAGGGAGGAGGCCTGGGACCCTCATGAGGTTACACTGACATCCAAGTTGCTCAGTTGTGTTGGGTGGAATTCAACCTGAATTGCTTAGAGTGGGTAAGGAAGTTAGAGCCCGAGGCTTGTCTAGAAGTGGGTATTTTTACATGCAAACCTGTAATTTCAAGGTCTATCCTGGGGGGGGGGGCGGTGTCTGTTTCCCCTAAGTCTCCAATCTTATACTGGAAGACGACCAAGGCAGGGCTCATCCATAGCCACACTGGCTCCTAAGACCAGGCCTCCAGTTGCATCATGTCTCTCAGAGAGACATCAGTCACATGATGTTTCTCAATTATGACCATTCCAGCCCTACCCACAGCCACCCATGACCCACTGACATGAAGTCAGTCTCTGTCACCTGTTCAGCCCTGGGACATGGAAGAGCTGGACTGGAACCTCTTTCCAAAGCTTTCCCTCCAGGCTCATCCTTCCTGGAGGTGGATGGAAGAGAACCACAAATGTGACTCTGGTGCCAGGCGGAGGGACCAGATGCTCTTCAGCAGGTCCCTCAGGACTCTGAGCCCCATCATGTGCTGGCTTGTTTAGAAAAGGGAATGAATTGCTCAAGGCCTAATCCAAGCGGGCATCCACCCAAGCGATCTCACCTTCTTGCTGAGTACTGCCCTTCTCCTGCCCTTGTTGAGGGCAAGCGCTGGTCTCATCCGCCTTGTCTCCGGGTCCAGCACCCCACGTTCTCTCAATGCCGAGGTCCTGCTGCTTACCCACGCGCAAGACTCTGTGCTGAGAAGCAGCTTGACAGTGTCACCACCCAGGTCCATTTCCCCAACTGACCACAAGTCCCTCATGTCCACTGGGTGCTGATGCCAATCCCATTTCTCTCCCCTTTGTGCTGGCCACTGCACATGGAAGCAGAGGGTGAGACTTAGGGGCAGGGAGGGCCCCAACTGCCATCTCTAATCCTTACAGAAACTAGGCCAAGGCACAGATAGAGCATCAGATCAGGAACACAGCATTTGGGGAGAGAGAGAGAGCCGGCCTTTTTTTACCCTTAGTTGAGCCTTTGAAAGAGTGGCTCAGAGTCTGGGGGAAGGCACTGGGCAGAACAGTAAATTAGCACTAGTCTCAGTTCAAAGGCCTTGCAGAAGAAGGTGACCAAGGACTGCACGTTGCAGGTTCCCTTTCAACATAATGGGCTCATGTCGGGTGGTTGGTACACAGAGACCCATGGGTCTGTGCATTGGAAGCCAAAGGATCATCAGGGTAATGAAGTTTCCCCAACTCAGAGGAAGATGGTTCAATGGGCACAGCTGGCATTAAACAGAAAGGCTCCAGCTACAGGACACTCTGAACAGAATGCCCAGAGGGGGTGAATGCTCAGGAAGTAGTCATTTCTTTATATGCAGTGCCCTTGTTGGGGGCTGCTGGTTGTCTACTGGTTGCTGTACCGTCATGGTGTAGAGTTCCCAAATAACTCCCATTCCCTCTCTAAGTTTTTGCATATTCCTCACACCACAGGAGGAGCTTGAGGCTTTCTCCCAGACCTGCCTCCCACCTGGGAAACATAGATGACTCTGCCCGAGGGTGACACTCCTGTGACCTCTGAACAATCACAGACCTGTGCTAGTCCCAGTGTCACACAGACCGACCTTCCTCCCTCTGTGGAATCATAGAGTACACCCTTCAAGACTGGTCCTTGAGAATGAACCCACATAGGCAGGAGCCTGGTAAATGGATCTTAGCAAATCCCAGAATGTTTCCTGATATTCAGACCCCAGGAGACTTGTCCTCAAGGTGTGCGTCAGTCAAACAAACCATGCAGATGGCTATGTCAGACTCCTGTCTTCTCTAGGGATGGTGTTTGTAGAAGAAAGGTCAAGGAAGATTAGGTTTCTACTATGCATTCCTGTAAGTGCGTCAAAAGTTTGTTTCCTGTATTACAATAAATTTTGTTATATGGAAAAGTATGCTTTAATTTTGCCAAACAAATACATTTGCTTTACTGTTTGAAAAGACAGGATAACACGATACACCCAAGTCTCGCTATGAGGACAGCCACCCCAGCCCTTCTGTAGCTAATCCTTGCTACTTTGTGGTTCCTTTTCCCTCCCTTTATTTCTCTGGTTTCACCTCCTATCACTAGATAAAGAAAGAAGGATGGGGGAGGGAGAAAGAGAGAAAGAGAGAGACAGAGACACAGAGAGGGACAGAGAGGCAGAGACAGACAGAGACAGAGAGACAGAGACAGAGACAGAGACAGAGACAGAGACAGAGACAAAGAGAGGGATCCCTGAATCTAATTTCTTTCCTTTCATTTCTTCTTTGAGCACAACTACTAACAAAACTGCAGAGAAACCCCCTGAACAACCACCAACCACTAACCCTGCCTCACAGGAAGGTTATCTACCCTCTGAAAAGTTCCCAGAGTCCCAAACATCACACAGAAACATGCAGAAACTACAGCTGGCAAAACCACACCCCTGCCAGACAGAGTACAAGGCAAATCATAGTCAGCTGCTGCAGACAGTCCAAAGCAGCCCCACACCCCACACCCCACACCTCACATCCCCATACTCCACACCCCACACCCCACACCCCACACCCCACACCCCACACCCCACACCCCACACCTCACACCCCCATACCCCACACCTCCACACCCCACACTCCACACCCCACACCCCCACAGCCCACACCCCCACACCCCACACCTCACACCCCACACCCCACACCCCACACCCCCACACCCCACACCCCCACACCCCACACCCCACACCTCACACACCTACACTTCACACCCCCACACCCCCACACCCAGGATTAAAATGAAAGTACATTCTTAAAGTATTTTTGTGTTTTTTTTTAAAAAAGTCAAAATTCCAAAAAAAAAATCTCACTACACCCTTTGCCTTTCCATCCATATTTCTAAGTACTGAGCTCATGCGAGAATTTCTTAAAGATGCTCCCTGGGGCTAGTTAGGATCATGAAGCACTTGGCTCTGTCACATTCTCACTCTCCCCGTGGGCCTTGACACAGCCCTGAGGGATTGTACAACACGTGCCCACCGAGTCGCTGATCTGTGATATTATTGAGGTTGACAGAACATTGGTGTGCGTGGCAGAGGCCGCACTGGATCTTCTTATGTTCTAAACGGGCTTTCTTCCTCCCAGATTTTTCTTTCTTCAAGATAATTGTTGTCTTCCCTGTTCTGTTTTCTTGGTTCTTACATATTTACCAGTAATTCACAACCAAATTCTGACAAAGCTTTTAAGATCTTTCAGGCCTGATGGGGTGGTTCAATCTGGTAATCCCAGCTCTAGGGAGGCTAAAGCAAGACTGCAGCAAGTTTGAGGCTAATCCTGGGCCATGGGAAGGGCCACCTGGTGGGGAACAGTAGATGGTTTCTACAATAAGGCCAAGTCCTGTTTGCAGGCAGCAAAACATGAAACCCTAGTCCTACATTACAAGACCCTGAGTTGTGCCAGGAGCCAGTGAGCTTGGAAGGCCTCCCTGGTCTCAGAGGGTACTGCAACCCACCAGCACCCCAACTTCACTCTGAAGAGTACCCCAGCAGGGTCCATGTGCTAAACTCAGAGCTTTTTCCTCAAAATGCATAAATCACCTAGAACGTAGGTACAGAAGCAAGGAATGACAGACAGGCAGTGGCTCTTGGCAAAGCCTTCTCATGCACGTGAAGCTTCTGTGCAGTCACCGAGGAGAGTCAACACCTTGCAACCGGCAGCACCCTGGACATAATGACCAGCGAGTGTGAACCATGCAGCCAGACCAGTCTGGCCCCTCTGCCAACTTGGCACTCACTCTTCTTCCCTTGTGCTTGCCCAGCCTCCACCCCCACCCCTACCCCCACCCTCCAGCTAAGTCTCTGCTTAGCCTCCACATTCAGGGAGATCCACTATAGGGCCACCTGCCTGTCAGTTCCTACTGGCACCCCATCTGCTTCCTGCTGTCGCAGCTAACTTACGGGCCTCCTGATTCTGCACTTGCAGAGTAGAAGATAATTCCGAGCATGTTGTCAGTCATCTTTCCTAGGGTGGGAGATGGCTGCTGGGAGCCATGTACCTCTGACCCCTTTGGGAGTCCTTTCCTGCAGGCTAGTCTTTGCTTCACTTCTTTTCTTACCTGGGATGGGGGAGAGGTCTCTGGTGTGTGACCAGCATAGCGGGATCTGTATACTTCCTTTGCCCCCAGGACAACCAGTGGACCTTGTCAACTAGAGCTGATGGCTTTTCCTCTTGGATGAGTGACTCAAAGGCAGTGGCGGTGTTCCCAGCTCAGAATGGGATGGACTTGCCTGTGGTGTGGCTTTACCGCGGTCCCAGGTCTCAGCCTGTCCTTGTTCATTGACTGGGTCCATTTCCTGTCATTTCCCTTCCAGCTTCCTTCAGTCCTGTGAGCCCTATAGCTTTCTAGTCAGTTCTCTCTGTCTTTCCAGAATGACCGATGCTGAGTGACTTCTGCACAGGATGAGAGGCAGGGGTCTTGTTTCAGTCTTTCATGTGCACCTGTCCAGTTTCCTAGAGCCATTTGTCTCACCCTAGATTAAAAACCAACAACAACAACAACACCACCAACAACAAAACCCCCACAAAATCAGAATCCTTACTGAATGACCCCCAAACTCTGAAGCTGCTAGAGGGAAGCAATAACTTCCTGGACAGGATGCCAATACCCTGAAAACAGAAGCTGTGATTGATTGGCCAATGATAACGTAAAAAACTCTTCTGCACAGCAAGGGGAATAAATGTTTGACAGACTACAGAATAGGGCAATATATATATATTGATTATACCTATGACAGAGGGTTAATATCCAGGATATATAAAGAACTCAGAAAACTTAACAAAAGAACAAGTAAGCCAACCAATGCATAGACAGATGATCTAATCATACACTCATCCAAACATGAACTACAGGAGCCAGCAAGATGGCTCAGCATGCAAAGGAACCCAGGACATGAGTCTGACTTCTGAACCAACATGGTGGAAGGTGTGAATTGACTCCTGGAGATTGTCTATGTGACCGGCTGTCGCACCCTACATATAACACAGAGACCTGCAGAGCCATGTTTATTGCTGAACTAGTCAATTAGTCAAGTTCTAGACCAGCCTCGGTGCCCTCAACAGAAAGATGAATAAAGAAAGTGTAGCAGATACACCCAGTGCAGCTCCATTCAGCCATAAAGAAGAATGGAATCGTGTTATGTGCAGGACCGTGGCTGGAAGTCACCATGTTAGACAAAACAAGTCATGCTCATAAAGTCAGACATCACACAACTTCTCTCACTTGGAGTAAAGGGGGAAAATACAAAAGATCACCCGGAAGTAGAAAGGGAACCACAGGGACATGTGAGGGGGTAAAGTAGTGGGGGTAAGGAAGGGTGGCTGAGAGTGTGAACACCCCCAAAGCATGATATACACGTGTGTGATATGCAAAGCATGATACACATGTGTGATATATCACAGTGAAACACACTAGTAAGAACAACGGAGGTTCACTGATTGCCGATAAGCAGAGTAAATGATTTCTTTCAGTTGCTTGTTACCTAGAGCCCTGGCTCACCTTCCCTGGCTCTGCTGTCCTTTCTGGATATTTTCTGGGGGCTTCCACAGCAGTGGCAAACATAGACCATAATTTGGAGACAGCTCACTGGGGCAGAGAGAGGTGCAGGAGCTGGAGCTGTGGTGCTGGGGTCAAACCTTGGGTTTCACTCTCACGTAGGCAGCTACAGGGCTCAAGCTTTCCCAGCCTGACTGCAATGGGGACAGTGACATCCTCGGCCCTAGGATTGTCATGGGACTGCATGGTTGAAGTGCATGAAGCTCTTGACTCTGGGTCTCTGCGGATGTGTGCTATCACTTCATCACATTGATCATAAACAATTGTTCTCTAGTTCATTACTATTTCTTGTCTAGGGCAGGTGTGGGAAAAAATATGGCTGGGAAACCCAGGGTTCCTCATGCCAGGCTGTGGGTAGTTGGCTGGGAATGCTCTGGGTTTCTCCAGCTGGAAGTTAGGCCCAGCTGCTTATTAACTAAAAGCCTCTCCATGCTTCCTCACGGCGCAGCCCCAACACACGGGGAAGTCCTTGGGTTTCCAAAATTGGTTTATTGGCATGGTGGATGGTGGATGGATCTGGATATGTGTGCCCCAAAACCCAGGATAGACCTGAGTTAAATAGGGAGGGGAAGAGGGGGGAAAGGCTGGGGAGGAATGCTTAATTGGCTCCACCCTCTGGCCTTCTGGTACCTTATTAGTATGTAAATCTCTTTAGGGCCTAGGGCCTGTTTATCATGCCCACCTGTGTACTTGACTGAAGGGTGAAGGTGGAATGGAGATTAGACCTCATGTCAGGCCCAACAGGCAGGGACACTTTAGGAAAGATGTCATACTTAATCTCCAGTCTCTTCAGATTCCTGGCACAGGGCCCTGCTACAGTGCAAGTGTTGTGGCATCTATGGCTACTGACTTTCCCCCCAATGAGACAAACCTACTTGTGGATCTCAGAACCTCACCAGAGGTGTGACTTAGATGACACCACTGCTTAGACAGTGCCCCATGCACCCTGTATTCTCTCCAAGAGAAACTCCCGCTCTCCTCACGACATAGGCAACAGAATCCAGGCTTAAGCCCTTTCCTCTGAACTAGAGGAAGTAGAGATATTTATCTATTAAATCACATGTAGGGGCAACACTTGATACAGCTGGAAAGACAGTCAGAATATTGAACAAGCAGGACAGCACCAGTGCTGCACCAGCTGTAACTAGCCATTGGACAGACCAGTGTCGCCCTGTAATGTCACTCTGAGTACAGCAGCTGAATCTAGAGCAGAAGAAGGAAATCAAAGGATTATTTAACAATCTGGGGAAAATCCTTGTTGATAGCTTTGCTGTGGTGTGGATCTGTAATGTCATGGGTTGACAGCTTTGTTTCCAACACAACAGCATCCAAAATGGTGTCTTGGGGAGTGAGTGGATTATGAGGAATCTGACTGTATGGATGAATTGCTCCATCTAAAGACTCACAACTAAATGGGATCTTGGGAGATAGGACTTAACAGGAGGAAGTAGGGCATAATGGCCTGCCATCGGAGGGGATATTTTGTTTCTCTCTTTCCTTCCTGGCCACCATGATGTGAGCAGTCTCCTCCACTGCCCCCATTCCCCAAAGCAACAGACCCAGTGACCACAGACTGACACCTCTAAACTGTACACCACAATAAATCTCTCCCGACTTTGTAAGATACTTATCTGGCATTTTATTACAGCAATAAATGCTAACACTATTCCTAAAGGCAAAGTGTGTGACGCATTCTTCCTGTTAACTGTCAACTCGACAAAACCCAGAATCACCTGGGGGGAAACGACTCTCAGTTGAGTAATTGTCTGGATAAGGTTGGTTTGTGAGGGACTGTCTTGATGGTTACTTGATGTAGGAGAGCTCAACTCATGGTAGGTGACACCATTCCCTGGGCAGGTGGTCTTGGGCAGTATAAGGAAGGCAGCTGACCAAGCCAGCAAGAGTGCTCCTCCATGGTCTAAGCAGTGCTCCTCCATGGTTTAGGCAGTGCTCCTCTATGGTTTCTGCCCCAGTTTCCCTCAGTGACAGACTGTGACCTGGAAGTGTAAACCAGATAAGCCACTTCCTTCTCTAAGTTGCTCAGTCAGTGTGTTAATCGCAGAAGCAGGCTGAGGCTAGAGCAGGGTAGCCCTTGCAACAGCTGTTGTCCGCTCTGGCTCATCACACTCTCCCACAGTCCCCGCCTCAGAAGGTGGAGCAACACCTGCACAGCATTGACACCCCAGTCACTGCCATCTGTGGTCGTGATTGCCACATCTTCAGTTGCTGTCTACTTTGGCTGGCAGGTGTTTGCCCTGGGACTGTGGCTGGGATCATGGCCACCCTTTAAAATTGCCTTCATGTATTTGGTACAGGGCCCACAATTTGCGATTTGCATTTGTGTAATTGATAAGTAGTACTGAGCCCGTTCAGTGCTTACTCCCTGATGGCCTGAAACAATCTCTCTCTCTCTCTCTGTCTTTCTCTCTCTCTCTCTTTCTCTCCCTTACTCCCCAATTTCCTCTCTTCTTCCCAGCTTCTCCCTCTCCACCTCCTTCTTTCTTTTTCTTTTTATTGAGACTGTCTCACATTGTAGCCAAGGCTGGCCTGTATCTATGTTGCCTGGGCTAATCTCAAATTCACAGCAAGCCTTTGGGTGCTGGGAGTAGAAGCATGGGCCACCACGCCTAGCTTCTTTCCCCCCTCTCTTCCACACTGAAAAGTTGTCAGTCAAGCACAAGGTAAGGGCTCTTCTCAATAGTGTCTGATAGTTAGAAGCTACATGCCAAGATTCTGGCTGGGAGAATGGGGTGGGGTTGTATAACTGTGGTAGGTGGGCCCGGGAGCCAGGCTGGGCAAGGTTTTGCCCCTTTCTGCACAGCACAGGACAAAATACAGGAAATATGACTCCTATGCTGAGGCTGCAGATCTGAGGCTTTTGCAATAGAAAAGAAGGAAACTCAATTTTCCTCACATCCAACTACTGTTGTCTTGAAATACCTCATTCTCACCAGAGCCTAAGCCACCTAATAACTGGGCCAACACTGTTGTTCCCCACAGCAATAACACCACGGGCTTCTGGAACAGCATTTCACATCCTGGTCTTTCTCTTGTCATACAACCTGTCTAGGCCACAGACAATGGCTAATGTATTATTAACTCACCGGGAGCCTTGGCACCACACAGGTGGCCTGTGGGCTCCCAGGCATGCATTAATAATGTGTTTCTTTATTCTCTTGTTGCTTGTTCACATGGTGGTGATATAAGTTTGGGGTTTTCCTGCAAAATTTGTGAGTAGGTTAAAGGAAACTTTCCACAAGGGTTTCTTAAGTTTAAACCAACATACACACTAACAATTATACACCACGTGAGTGTGCCCTTAAGTTTCCATGCTGAAGGCTTCTCGGGAAGGAGGGTCACTATGATACCTACATACAAGTTCAAAAATTCTACTGTCATATAAACAAGAACTAAAGACAGTCCTAGCTGGAGTTCAAATTGATTAGATTATGAAATGGTCAAATTAATTAAAATAAGAAATGATGAAAGATGAACCATACAGAGCAGACTGAAGTTTACAAACAGGTCACAGACCAAAGAAACACACTCTAGTGGAAAATTTGACACAATTCATAAAGACGGTAGAAATAGAAAGGTTTTTCAATTAAAAAAAAAAAAAAACCACTGTAGAATCTAAAATAATGAAGTGTCAGACAGACACCAGTGTGCAGCTGTAACGAATCCACCCTTCAGCCTGTGCCTCAGCTGGGTAACTCGCACCCACCCATGTGCACTGTGCAGGAAGAGGCTTGGGTAAAGTCAGATGTTGGCTGGGGCCTGTTGAGCCATCCAGGAGCAAACAGTGAGTGTATCACTTTGGACAAACCCACAGCCAACTCCAGAGACAGGGAGACCATTCAGGGAAATAAAGCTGTCCCCCAGTCTCAGGAAAGTCTCAGGCAGATTGGCGAGCCAGATGCTGAGAGATTCGTAGACTGAGTTCTAGGAGAGTTAATTAGGTTAAGTACTGGCCACTTAGGTAAGGAAGGATGGGGAATAAATAGGCAGACGTCTTGTATTTGACTGTGTGGAGAAGTAGGAGTGACTTAGACCTCTACACAGTTGTCCCAATAAAAATTTAAGTGTGGGACTCCGAGAGGTTTTTTTCTTCTAAGATTTGTTTACTTTTATGCATATGGGTGTTTCTCCTGCATATGTATCTGTGCACCATGCATGTTGTGGTGTCCTCAGAGGCCAGAAGACGTCACTGTATCATCTGGAACTAGAGTTATAACTAGTTGCCTTATGGGCTCTAGGAATTAAACCTGGGACCTCTACAAGAGGAGAAACAGCTCTTAACCACTGAGCCATCTCTCCATTCCCTCCAATACGATATGTTTAAGTATGGACTAATGGGTGTTTTCTTAATTGCTAACAGGTTATTCTTTATTGCTAAACAAATTAGTCATTATTCCAGTTGCTCTCTGGTGACAGGCTTAGTTTAAATAACAAGTTAGTGGTTTCCAATGCATGTAAAATTAATGAGAGGCTTTTACTAATGAAATAACAATATTGAGACTCATTTGGGACTGACCTGTCTCAGAGATGGCAAGGACAAGGTGTTCTAATGCATATCCCTTTTGATATAAATGGTTAAAATTTCTGGGGATGTTTATCTTTTAAAAATGTCTAAATCTTTCAATGTTATCTGGGTATGGTGACACCCACTTTTAATTCCTGCACACAGGAGGCAGAGGCAGGTGGGGCTCCGTGAGTTTAATACCAGCCTAGTCTATATAGCAAGCTGCAGGCTATCCAGAACTACAGAGTGAGACTTTATTAATAATAATGATAATAATAATAATAATAATGATGATAATAATAATAATAATGATAATAGTCTTTCAATGTTAATGACTTTTTAAGAAGAAAACTGTAAATTTTCAAACATAAAAATTACCTAGGTATAATGGTATAAACCTGTAATCTCAGTATTTCAGATGCTAAGGTAGCT
Organism: Rhabdomys pumilio; assembly: GCA_030674055.1. NCBI lineage: Eukaryota > Metazoa > Chordata > Mammalia > Rodentia > Muridae > Rhabdomys > Rhabdomys pumilio. Next base: position 7,309,256 of record JANHMN010000015.1, on the reverse strand, counting down.
GGATCTCTGTAAGTTCCAGCTATCCTGGTCTACACGTACAAAGTTTTAAACCAGCCAAGGCTACATTGTGAGATCCTGCCTCAAAGAAGTATTTAATTAATTGTACCAGTGTTGTGGAAAGACAGCATAGCCGTTAATAGCACTGGTTAGTTGCTTTTGCAGAGAATCCAGATTTGATTCCCAGGGCCCACATGGCAGCCAGTCTGTAACTTTATCCCAGGGATTCTGACGTTGCCTTCTGGCCTCTGCAGGCACCAGGCACACACATGGTGCATATACATTCATACAGACAGACAAAACACCTATATACATAAAATAAAAGTAAGTAAACTAAAACTTTAAAGATTTATTCATTTTATTGTTTTACGTATATGAGTATTTTTGCTTGCACGCACACACACACACACACACACACACACACACACATATACACACAGCGATATATATGTAGTGGTATGTATATAGTGGTAATACCATGTGTGTGCCTGATGTCTATGGGGCTCAGATTCCCTGAACGGAATTACAGACACTTGTGAGCTGCTCTGAGGATGCTGAGAATGGATCCTGGGTCGTCTGCAAGATCTGCAAGAGCAGCAAATGCTCTACACCACTGAGCAAACTCAACTGCCTGTAAAGAAATTAAAAGAAAATGCTCACTGCCTACCCTGCACCTCCAGTGAGGGTTACCCTGCACCTCCAGTGAGGCTTACCTCCAGTGAGGGTTACCCTTAAGAAATTTTAAACACAAATGTACTTTACTTCTGATTCAGGGCATCCATCCCCCCCCACCCCCAGCTCGAACCTTCACTACAATGATGAATGCAACTGTCAAGAACGATGCTGGTTTTGTTTGTTTGTTTGTTTCCTGGTGTGGCGTGTGTTCGTGCAGGTCCTGGGGTTGGACTTGAACTTGCTAAGCAAACATTCTCCCGCTGAGCTACACACCGAGCTCTCTCTGTTTTGTTTTGCTTTGTCTCTTTTTGAGACAGGATATCACCAAATTGACCAAGCTCAACCTGAACTCTTGTAGCTCAGGAATGCCTTGAGCCTCCAATCATCTTGCCTCGGCCTCCTGAGTATCTGGGATTATAAACCGGTTCTTTCAGGTCCAGGTTTCCTTGTAATTTTAGAAGGAAAAGGTTGAAGTGTTGAGTCTTTTACCAGGAAGTATGGTGTTACTTGTGCTGCAGTGAGCCAAGTGTTTTTGAGGCGGCTGTGTTGTTTTTGCCTTTGATTCTGAGAGACTGCTATGCACTGTACATTTCTGACGGCTCTCCACCCTCTTTGCATTCTTGAGGTAAATCCCAGGAGCTCAGGGGCTGTGTGGCCCTTTTCTGTTTCTGGGTTGGGCTTGCTGGTGTTTCCTTCTAATAGAACTGGGGTAAACAAGATGGCCCTAAGAGGATTTTGTGTCATGCTAGTTAAAGATATTAATCCTTGGTTTTCTTTCCTTTGAGCACCTGTCTTTGCCTAGTTTTGGTGTCAGGATGAAACTGGCCTCATAGCAAGAGCTGGGCTGAGCAAGTGAAAGTGAAGTTCTTTATGGTTCGGTGAGTTCACCACTGAGGCCAGGTGGCCCTGGGTTTCTTTGCAGAGGAGGTTCGGTCAGGACTAAATCGCTTAGTGGTTATAGACTAGGCCAATGTTATCTCTTTTTGAGTTCCTTTAGGAGTTTCTGTTTTTCTAGAGTTTTACCTTTTCATCCAGGTTATCCTCCTGCCTCCTTTCGAATTACTTCTGTTCCCAGAGTGAGAAATCAAGATAACCCACCATTCTCACCTCAGCCTTCTCTCTCCTCTCTCTTCTCCTCCCTACCTGAGACTCTGTCCTCATCTGAGTAACTCCTGGCCTCAGCTCCTCTCCCCAGAGCCCCAGTCCTTAGATTGTATTTTGGCCCCACAATGTCACCCGAGCACAGGGCCTTGCAACATCAGACCTGTTAGAGTTCATGCCTGAAGGCCACTTTAGGAGACCCTTGTTCTTAGGTCATTAGGTCCTGTCCTAACCTCCACTGTCCAGCAGATGCAGGCTTCTAGCGGCTGGTCAGTGCTCCTACCTGCTTACACCCTGGTGCACAGGAGGCTCTTTGCCTTGTCTGTTTGTTGCCATATAGATTTTTGAGGCAAGTAACTTTATTTTTCACCTCAGCTTCCAGTCAAACATGGTGTATAAAAGTGAGCTGGTTCTGAGAAATGTCTAGCACATGGCAGAGGCTGTGGTTCAGCTGGCAAGGGGCTCACCTAGCACCTACAAAGCCGTGGTTGAGCCCAGCACTGTATAAACCTGGCCTGTGATGCTTGCAGTTCCAGGTGTGAGGATCTGAACACTGCAGTACTCCCATGAGTTCAAGGCCAGCCTGGGCACATGAGACCTCATCTCAAAAACAAGCACTGAGCCCACAATGCCACCTTGCTTGGCTGTCCTTTGATCTGCGAGCGTTGGGGGTGGGGGGAGCGTTGCAGTGGGGGGGGGGGGCGGGGCAGGGCTAGGCAGTCAAACTCGCTTCTTGATTTATAAGTTAAATTTGAACTAAGGTGCTTTTGAAATAAGTGAAAAGAAGAACATGGATAGATACAAATTATGGCTGAATTTTAAAGAGCAACACAATTGAAAACACTAAAAACTGTGAACTGTACTAGCCCTAGCTAACACTCAGGTATCTTTTCTGGAATAATCTGAGAAAACATTAATCACATGTGTGTTTAGTTTTAGGGTACAAAAAGCAGAGACCAAAGTTTTAAGTTGAAAGCATAAATATTTAACCCTGACAGATTAATACGCATGAGCCGATTACACTTGCGCTGCCCAGGCTGGTGCCTGCTGCTCCTCTCCGGCTTACACCAAGCAGCAGCAGCTACGATAAATTGTACTGACGGTTGCTCAGGAATCAAAGGCCGTGTCTTAGTCTTCATTGTAACAGTATTGATCAGACTGGCTCTGCGTGTCTTAGAGCCTCAGCCTTGGAGGGGACACACAGGATGAAATTACTGTTCCAATGGAGCCCCGCTGCACTAATAACTCATATTAACTAAATCCACATGCAAAGCAATTCTGCTCTTTGTTGGAATAAAGGAGGGAAATAAGCAGTTTTCCTTGGTCAATTTTCTATATAAAAACTTACTTACCTTCTTTCCTTCTTTCTTTCTTTCTTTCTTTTTTCTTTCTTTCTTTCTTTTTTGTTTTTGTTTTTTGTTTTCCTTTCTTTCTTTTTTTGAGACAGAGTTTTACTCTGTAGCCCAAACTGGCCTGGAACTCACAACATAGTCCAGGGTGGTACCTAACTGTGGAAGTTTTAGATGTGAGCCACTGTATCCCTCCTGTGTGTGTGTGTGTGCGTGCGTGCGCGTGCGCGCGTGCGCGTGCGCGTGTGTGTATGTATATGTGTGCATGGTGTGTATGTATGTATGTGTGTGTGTATGCATGTATATGTGTGTGTATGTGTGTATGCATGTGTATGCATGTGTATGTGTGTATGCATATGTGTGTATGCATGTGTATGTATGTATATGTGTATGTGTGTGTATGTATGTATGTACATGTGTGTATGTGTGTGTATGTATGTATGTACATGTGTGTGTGTGTGTGTGTGTGTGTGTGTGTGTGTGTGTGTGTGTGTG
>JANHMN010000015.1:7229534-7303843 GCA_030674055.1 Rhabdomys pumilio | reverse complement strand
TGTGTGTGTGTGTGTGTGATATGTGGTGTATGATGTGTGATGTATGTGTGTGGTGGGTGCTGTAGAGATCCACACGGCGGCTCTTGTGACTGGCATCCTATGGGAATAGGAAGTTGGGAAAGATGACGTTGAGACCACTGGAGCTTTCAGAAAGAATAGGGTGTAAACCCACAGAGAGCAGATGTGGAGGCTGAGCTGACTGGATCTGCCCACCTCCCACCAGCAGGAGCAGAACCGCCCACTGACAACTCAGTGCAGCACATCCCCTCTTCCCACCACTGGTGTTCACAGTCATGTTCTGACAAAATAGGAACTGGACAGCACCTATATAAAACATGTCACACTGGGGGTCCCATCCCTCATGGGGTGCAACATTTTCTTCCTATTTCTTCTCCCCACTTCTTCCTCCCCCATACAGCTGCAAGTGTCAGTTTTCCACGTTATCTCCTGTTCCTGATTTTAAGCAACTTCCTATAAAGCCACCTGAGGAAACACCCTGACTAGGGAGGGGAGGAACCTGGAAGGCTGTGTTTTAAAACTTTACTCTTTCAAATCAAAGTCTGAAAACAAAACGAAACTCGCAGCATTTGCAAATGTACGGTCTTAAGCTGCTTGCTGGTACTGTAAATTATTAAACATATGAGATTAAGCCATACGCGGAGCTAGGTGTTCTTGTCACACAAGCACCAGCAAGGCAAGAGCGGAGTTGTATGCCACGTGGGTCCCGCCCACTAATGCATGTTCCAAGGAGCTACTGATGCTAAAAATACCACAGATGACAGTAGGGCCTGAAGTGTAACCCATGGAAGCCAATGGCAGGAATCAGTGAGCCTAAAGCATTCAGTTACAGTGTGGGAAGGAGGGACCAGCACCTAGCAGCCCCTGTGGTGAGACAGGGACACTTTTAGCATTGTGAAATCTCACCACGATGGATGGTTGGGGCAAATGAGGCCTACATAGTAAAAGCTACTCAGTCTTGGGCAGACAAACCCCTGGGGTGTGAGGCTTCTCTTTGCCCCTCGGCACCACCTGCCCCCTGGGTCGTAGGAAGTAGACTGAGTCTCTTTCCTGAGAGAGAGCTTTCGAGGAGGAGAGTGGAATGGACACAAGTTGACAAGTTGTGGTCTTTCAGGACCCAGGGAGAACTCTGAGGCCTCTCCTTCCCAGTGAGGAACCTAGGTTTACATCAACAGCCCCTGTGTGATAAGGTGCTTCTACCAACAAGGCCATTGGGTTCTGTAGGGATGTCTGGAATACATACATGAAACAACAGCCCCTGCTCCCTTCCTTGTGTGATAAGAAGCTTCTACCAAGAAGGCTGTGAAGTTCTGTGGTGACATCAGGAATTTCATACATGAAAAGTGGTTTTCAGAACCTTCAGCCCATGGGAGGACTGGGTAAAAGCCTCCTTGAAAATCCTTACAGCAGTTGAGCCCGAGGAAGGTCCCTCCTTACCAGATCTACCCCCACGGACCATATCTGAGGGTCCTGTGACACAGAGGCTATGTGTTGGGGACCCTGGGAGTTCACCTACTGCAGCCTGTCGTGGAAGACCAACAGCACGACTTTGCTTTTCTAATGGTCTAGGAGCAGCAAGGGCGTCTCTGCAGCTGACCTCAAACCCAGCGCGGAACTGGAGTGACGGTGGATAACCGTAAAGCCAAGACTCAGAGCAGGCGCTTTCCCGTGGGGGATTCTACTGTGAACACCAGACAGTGTGGCCTGGCAGGCTGTAGGGACCAGAATCACTCAGAACACTCGGGAGACCAAGTTCTCAGAACAAAGGAGGGACAGAGGTCAGGGAATAAGAGTCAAAGACAGGGGATAGAGGTATAGAGGTCAAAGGAGAAGGGAAAAGGGAGAGGGCATGAGGGTATTCATCTCAGGGGATGTTGGGGACAAGAGACTGCCTTGGGATAGAGAGGAGACAGATGCTGTCTATAGGTACATGGTGTTTATAAAGGTAAATGAGAAACCCTGTATTAGGATGAGGGGTTTGATTTTAATTGGGCATGTTAATTAGGTGAGCCAAAGCGGGCTTTTGATTGCTGGACTTCAATGATTAATAGGGTAAGGAAGAAGTGGCCAAATGAGGGTAGCTGGCTTTAGGGATGTCAATGAATGGTTTTTAGCCAGGTAGAGGGAATGCGAGTGGTTGGGGGGATGGGCAAAGAGACACGTTTGCCATGCTGGGCTGGCTAGGGTTTCTTCATGCATTGTTCAGTACGCATTCATGGGTCAAACCGCAGACTCCTTCGTCTTCGGAACCGGATAAAGCAAGTGTTGGTAGAAACCCAACTGTAACACTTACATAATGTGCACCAACAGATATAAGAACAATCCTGTTTTTCAGGCATACCTTGGCTACAAACACAAGAGCAAACCAGGCGTTTCTTACCGTCAGGGGTGTAGAACATTTGTTTAATTTCACGAAGATGCTTTGGCTAAATCTACTTGGTTTTCCTGGGGTCGGTACAGTGTCGAAATACCACCACGTCACTGTCTCTAAATGGAGCCTTGAAAGCAGCACACAGACTGTTTGGCCGCAGGGCTCGGTTCCTTCAGGTGAGGGTTTCATTCTCAAGTTCTTTGATGTTGCAGCTTAAAGAACTGTGAAGCCTGATTGAAGCTGCTCGGCTCTTTGTGAGCTGAGATGCAGTTCTGAGGAGAGAGAGATGAACAAGTCAGCCTGCCCTTTCATCTCTCTCTACCTCTGTCGGGACAGTGGTGGTTTGCCTTCATTGTCAACTTGTTTGGGTTTGGAATCGCTGTGGAAACACCTCTGGATGTGTCTAGTGGGGTGTTCTCAGAAAGGTTAATTGAGAGAGAAGACCTACCCTGAATGCAAACACGGTCATGGCTGGGGTTCTGGACTGAATAAAATGGAAATAATAAACTAAGCACCAGTGCCTTAGTCAGGGTCACCGTTGCTGTGATGAAACTCCATGACCGAAAGCAACGTGGAGAGGAAAGGGTTTATTTCACTCACAATTTTGCACAACAGTTCACAATTAAATGCAGTCTGGATGGGAATTCAAGTGCGACAGGAACCTGAATGCAGCTGATGCCAAGGCCATGGAGGGGTGCTGCTTACTGGCTTATTCATCATGGCTTGCTCAGCCTGCTTTCTTATAGAACCCAGGACCACCAGCCCAGGGATGGCACCACTCACAATAGGCCAGGCCTGCCCTCCTCCATCAGACAATAATTTAAAAAGTGCCCTACATGCTTGCCTGCAGCCTGGTCTTATAGAGGCATTTTCTCAGCTGAGGCTCCCTCCTCTCAGGTGATTCTAGCTTGTGGCAAGTTGACATAAGACTTATCAACACAGCCAGCTTTCCCCTCTTTTTACCTCCTGACTGCAGATGAAAAGTGGCCAGTTGCTTCTTACTCCTGATGCTGTGACTTCCTGCCATGGTGGGAACTGTAAGCCAAAAGTATTCCTTCTTTCCTTCAATTGATGTAGGTGTTTGGCCGGCAGTGAGGAAAGTAACAAATACAGACGATGACCCAGGAGATGACTACAGAGCCTGAAAGGGAGACAATGGTAGTGGCAGGGCTCTGGGAGCCTTGCTTCTGGGTGAGGCTGCATGTGTCTGCCTCGCATCCTCACATCAGCTCTGCAAAGCCCCTTACAGCCATGGGCTTCCCCATTTCAACACAGAATACTGACATAATTCACAGGATCCACTGAGGAACTCCCAGAAAACAGATCAGGAAGCATGTCTGGCAAATGGAAAGGACTCAGTAATGGAATCTGCAAACAGAATTCTGTTTTATGCACAGGGAATGGTCATAAATCTCCAAACTACTCAAGTCAACAGCTTTTTGAGGTCAGCACCTAGTCTAAGATGCTAGACATCCACAATGCATTTGCTGAGATAATGAAAAGGAGCTGAAAACTGGACCAGGCATTTCCTGTTCTGCTCGGCATCTTCTGTTTTCACAAATTAAGTAAAAAATAAAGACTCAAGGGGCAGAGGAGCTAGCCCAGTAGGTAAAGTGTTTGCCTTGCAAGCAGAGGGCTTATGCTTCATCCCTAGAACCTATGTGGAGGAGGAGGGGAGAGAGGAGGAAGAGGGGGAGAAGAAGAAGGAGGAAGAAGAGAAGGAGGTGGAGGAGGAGGAAGAGGAGGAGGAAGAAGAGGAGAAAGAGGAGGAGGAAGGGAAGAAGAAGAAGAAGAAGAAGAAGAAGAAGAAGAAGAAGAAGAAGAAGAAGAAAAGGAAGAAGAAGAAGAAGAAGAAGAAGAAGAAGAAGAAGAAGAAGAAGAACAACAACAACAACAACAACAACAACAACAACAACAACAACAACAGCAACAACAAGGGCATGCTATACACATGATCTCAGTGCTGGGGAAGCAGAGACATGAGAATCCCTGGGACTTGCCAGCTGCGTCATAGCCACTCACAAGTTGGCAAGATCCACTTCCCAGGGAGAGAGAGACGATGCCTCCTGTAGAACTACACTCAAGGTTGACCTCTGGTCTCTATATGCATGCCCATCTGTGCACACATGAACACATGCGCACGCGTGCGAACACACACACACACACACACACACACACACACACACACACATTAGCCACAGTGTTACACACTGGCAATCAGTTGAGCTGACAAGGACAAGGTAAAGGGTCACAAGTTTGAGTTCAGCCTGGGTTATGTTCTCAGCAGTGGAGCACTGGCTGACCTAGGATGCCCGAGGCCCTAGGTTGGATCTAACTCAAAATAGAAAATTATACAGTTATCGTCAGTCAGTTATGAGAAGCCTGATTCAGTGTGACCTGATTTAGTGTTTCGGATGTTAATTTATTTTTCATGATCACCATCGTTATTGAGTGCGGATGATAAGGGGACAAGGGCAAGCATGTGCTACAGCACACATGTTGAGGCCAGAGAACAACTTTGTAGGATTGGTTCTCTTTCTGCTTTTACTTGGGCTCTGGGTATTGAACTCAGATCTCTAGACTTTTGCAGCAAGTGCCTTTACTCACTGAGCCATTTTGCTGGCCCTTGAATCAATGGAATCAATGAAAAGTTCCATTTTTTTCCCTAGAAAGTTTAAAAGATTAATTCATAGTGTATGGTCAATAAAAGATTATGCAATCCACAGCCTTAGACACAGTTTCTCTGTGAACAGAGCATGCATGCAGCATTGTCTCTGGAGGGAGCCTGGGCTTCATCTTATAGCATAAGCAACTTATCTTCAGACCCCCTGGGATCTTTTCTGATCCATTCTCATAGTAAAAATAATCTACATTTACCCAAGACTGTAAAAATCATTAAAGAGCAAGAAATAGAAAACGAGAGAGCCAATTTATATTGTCAGATAAAAGGAAAGATGAACCAAAAAGAATTGGTTCCTTTTTAAATATGTGCATGCACTGGAGCTGAGCCTTTTATGAATCTGCACCCCCTTTAGATGTGGGCGGGTACAGGGACTGCGTTTTTATCCCAAAGGTCCCTGAATAAGAACAAAGAGAAGTGTCTGCTTTGCCATTAGCGTGTGCGGTGGAGCGTAGCCAGTTGCTTGGTTACGTCAGCAGCAGCTTCTTGAAGTGTTCTTATGCGATGATCCAATCCACCTGGGTTCCACTGTCTGTGGCTTTGGCCTATGCAGGGGCAGCCCAGCAAAAATGAGGCCCTGAAGCTCAGGGACATGTCAAGCAAGGGGTGGTGTGACAGCCTGGATCTGTGGAGATGAGAGTTGTGTCACCTTCAGTTGTATTCTTGAAGCCTTGGGTTTTGGTCTAGTATTTCCTCACTATTTCCTCCCATTTAGAACGGTAATGTATACACTGTGCCATTGTATGTTGGAAGTATTCGTTTGCTTTTTGATTTAACTGGGCTGACAGTGAAGAGACTGCCTCTCTCTCAAGAGACTTTGGGCTTTGGACTTTACAAAACTCTAAAGACAAATGACTGTGGAGACTTTTGAAGTTGTATTCAGTATTTTCTGCATCTTGATATGGCTGTAAGCCTTTACAGGCCATGGAATAGATTGTGACGGTTTGAATCTTGATGTGGCTAGAAGCCTGTAGGAGCCAAGGAACAGAATGTGATGCTTTGAAGCTTTGGATGAGAATGGCCCCTATAGGCTCATATGTTTGAATGCTTAGTCCCTAGTTAGTGGAATTGTTTTGAGAAGGATTAGGAGGCGGAGCCTTGTTGGAGAAAATGTGTCACTGAGGATGGGCTTTAAGGTTTCAAAAGCCCATGCCAGTTCTAGCCCCCACCCGTCTCTGCCTCCGATTTGAAGATCAGATGTAAGCTCTCAGCTACTGTTCCAGCACTATGCCTGCCTGCCTGATGCCATGCTTCCTGCCATGATGGCTATAAACTGACCTTCTGAAACAGTAAGCAAACCCCCCAATTAACACTTTCTTCTGTAAGTTTCCTTGATCGTGGTTAATAGAAAAGTAACTAAGACAGGGATGATTTGGGACTTCTGGTGGTTTTTCATGGGAAAGGTAGGAGGAAATACTCTCCCTCTCTCCTATCTATCTATCTATCTATCTATCTATCTATCTATCTATCTATCTATTATCTATCTATCTACCTGTCTGTCTATCTATCTATCTATCTATCTATCTATCTATCTATCTATTATTTGTTTGTTTGTCTGTCTGACTTATCTATCTTATCTGTCTGTCTGTCTATCATATCTATCTTATCTATCTATCATCTATCATCCATCTATATGCTATATCTATGTATCTATATCTTATATATAATATCCTACTGAAAGATTATTCACGTTTAGAACTGAAAAGAATACAGATGAGCATAAAGATTAAAGGCTCCTCCTTCCATCCTTGCTTCTCCCAAGTCCTCAATCTCATGTTCTACCTGTGCACGTGCCCTTTTGTTGACATAATGTCCTGTAACTGATGTTTCCCTTAAGAAAACATTCTATGCTCAAAGGAGCAAATATGGCGACAAAGTGTGGGACAGAAACTGAAGGAGGGGCCATCTGTAGACCACTCTACCTTGGTCTCCGTCCCATGTGCAATCACCAAAGACAGACGTCGATATGGCTGTCAGGAAGTGCATGCGGACAGGAGCCTGATGTAGCTGTCTCCTCCGAGGTCTGCCAGAGTCTGACATATCCAGAGGCAGATGCTCGCAGCTACCCATTGATCTGATCAAGGGTTTCCAATGGAGAAGTTAGAGAGAAGACTGAAGGAGCTGAAAGGGTTTGTGGCCCCAAGAGGAGAGCAACAGTGCCAACCTACCATAGCTCCCCAGGGTCTAAACCACCAGCCTGGGAGCACAGAGGGAGGAACCCATGTCTTTAGCTGTATACTTAGGGGAGGATGGCCTTGTCAGGCATGGGTGGGAGAGGAGATCCTTGGTGCCATGAAGGCTGAACACTGAGCAGGGAGGAATTCGAGGGTGGGGAGGGGAGGGGGGTAGGTGGGGGCACACCCTTGTGGAGGCAGGAGGGGGGATGGGATAGGGAGTTCCTGGGTGGTGGGAGGAATGGGGTGAGGGGATAAAATCTGAAATGTAAACATAATATCCAATAAAAAATATGAAGAAAAAGAAAACATTCTAGACCATTTCCATATTTAGACTTATACCTTTTTCTTCTAAAGTAGAGATATCGAAGACTGTTCTCTAGCTAAGTCCTATTTATTTCTCCAGTCTTCTTGGAATAGACAGTTTTGTTGCGTTCCCTTTTTTAATAAACTTCTCTGGCTACTTGAGGGTAACTTATAAGTAGACTCTTCAAGAGTATGCTATTTAAATTTTATTTTTAATAAAACTTATGATTACTTTGCCTGTCTGTGCACCACTTGCGTGATCAGTGACCAGAAAAGGCCAGGAAAGGGTGTTGGATCTCATGGAACGTTAGGTGTAGATGGTGTGAGCTGCCATGTGGGTGCTAGGAACAGAATCTCCGTCTCTGCAAAAGCAGCCAGTGCTCTTAACTGCTGACCCATCTCTCCAGCCATGAGTGTGATTTTTAAGCTTTGATCATCTAGTTAAATTTCTCCCCATGAGGATGAACCACTTTACACTCCATTTACAAAGCAGTGTGTGTTCGTGTCTCCTCGGGCTCCCAAAGAGAGAGGGAAAATTTGACAGGTAAAACTCGGGGTGAAATCCCTCAACTGCCCGGTTTATGTCCTCTGATTAGCTTGTTTAGTTGATGCTGCCCCTGTGTTTTTTGTTTGTTTGTTTGTTTTTGGTTTTGTTTTTACTTCTTTGCATTCATTAATTGACCTTTTGTTATGTGACACAAGTATTTTTTGTATTTTACCAAGGTACTGTAGTCAAATGTATCTCTCTTTTTTCTCTGTGGTTTCTGGATTAAATCTGTTGCGACATTTTTATGTTGTTTTTACAATTTGGCTCCATCTTGCACTTGTTTGGATACAGAGTGGCCTGCTGTCCTGAGACCAGCGAGTGAACAGCACAAGGCATTTTTCATGGCTTTAAATGGCATTGTGTTGTGCAGTGACTCACTGCAATGAGCGTTTGCAGTGTTCCTGCACTCTCACCCCCACCCCCACCCCCACCCCCCAGTTCAAGTGCCTGTCCCTCCACCAATACCAAACCATTTCTGTTGCCACAACCTGCTCTCTGCTTGAACCTGACTTCTTGGCTGAATTTGCTGTTCCTAACAGACTGTTAGTACCTGACCCCGACTTCTGTGTTGTGGCAAAGCCATTTGGGTCTCTGTAGAGGTTTCATGTCAGGATTACATTAATAGTTGTTGGGTAGTTCAGCCTCTGACTCCTAAGGGTGTCTTGTAGGGATTTGAAGAGGAGAGACAGAACACCTGTCTGGGATGAAAGGCAAAGAGAGTATCCATGTCCTTGATCCTGCAGCCTTCAGAATGAGAGACTTGTCATAACCTCGGAAGAGAGCACTTTGCAGGGAGCCTGGGCAGTGGTACCCGCACAGGAAGGAGCCCAAGCATGCTCACCCAGAGTGCTTCTTCCTCTTTCTATGGAGCCACCTGCTTTATACATCAGGGCTCTAGTCTTAGTCATGGACAGAACTCCACCAGCTGCTGTAAGGGCTCTCCTGCCCCATTCCCCAAAATAACTATGCTATGCTCAAGGACTCAATCAGTGGGGTGTGCCATTAGCCCAGGTGAAAGAAAGAAAGAAAAAAAAAAAAAACCCAACAAATTGAGTTGCATGTTTTCATACCTATATCTCCAGGACAGAACCAGTCTAAGGCTGATTGAAGCATATGTTCTTTGCTCTAAACCAAAGCAATTTATTTTTTTTTGCTTTGTTGTCCAAAGTAGAAAGGCAAGGAGATTGAGTGACATCCAGATAGTTCTGGCTAAAAATAAGAGCAAACAAGCAGTTAGGTCAGCTCCAATCTTTAATATATTGTGGGTGATAAAAATGTTTAATTAAGCACCATGGAGAGAAAGATAATTCTTTCTGATTATTGAGCCCTCTCTTATGAGACGAGCAGAAGCAGGAGGCCTGTGACTTCATCCCTTAGCACCTGGAAGCCAAGTGCCATTCCAGTGGACAGTTCTGAGTCACCCTTCCATGGCTTCGCAAAGTGGCCAATGAAGTGACTTGGGAGAACTGTATCTTCCGTACTGTATTTATAGTGTTTTGTGGTTGTTTTTCCTTCCTAAATAAATACAAAGTCGATATTGCAAAGCTCTTTTAAAACTATTTAAATTAAGACACAAGAGTGCTGTCACACTGATTCCAAGAGTCATTAATACCCCAAAGAAACGCATCCATGGACCACACAACCCCTTGGACAGAAATGCTCACGGAGATATTATTCATCATAGGCCCAAGATAGGAAGATGGCCACTGATGGATACATAAGATGTAGAGCAGGCATCGCTTGGGACTGCACTGTCCTTCTCTAAGAGAGATGAGCCAATGGTTTATGCTACAACATGGGCAGCCTTTGAAGAGAGGATGTTAACTGAAGAAGTTGGACACAAATCGTTTGGTTCCGTGCTTTTATTTTTTAAATTGAGGCATAATATTTTTCTAATTTGTTGCATCTCTCAATCCTGCCTCAGCCTCTCAAGTGTTAAGGTTATAGGCACATTTTTCACATACGACACCACCATCACCACCTCCACCTCCACCTCCACCTCCACCTCCACCTCCACCTCCACCTCCACCTCCACCTCCACCTCCACCTCCACCTCCACCTCCACCTCCACCTCCACCTCCACACCACACACACATACACAGAGAGTAGGGATTAAAGACAGGAATCTCTCCTGGCGACTCTTTCTCCGTTCCTGGAATACTTTGTTTGCATGCCTCAAGAACTTGAATGATTTAGAACGTCTCTTTTTCCTTTTATTTTGGTAAATTTACTTCCTCATTTTCTCCATCAAACTTGATAAGCCTTCTGGATAGGACAAGATGCATTATTCATAAGGTGGTTAAAGGAGGACGTTTTAAGTTCACCATTTTCTCTGGAATTTCTTCTTAGAGTACAGAGTTCCTTGTGGTCACAGGCTGAGGAGATGTGCTCATGAATAAGACATGACGACCAGGAGAGTGCTGCAGTCGTTTCCGTGCTTGCGCTGTCCTGAGGGCCTCTCCATAGCTGTGCTTTGCCAACGCACGCACCTCACGAGGGTCCAGATTTTAGCAAACAGGAAAGCTTTGCAGCTGCGGAGGCTGCAGGACCACAGCTCCCCAAGACCAGTCCCTTCCAACTGGAATTTACATGATTCTTTCAATGGCGAGATGCTAATCATTATTCTAAATTTTCTCCAAGCCTTGTTTGACTTGCAAGACTTTAAATATCAGAACTGCCTGATGTACTGTGTGGTGGTTTGTGTACAACTCCCTGCTTTAGAAAGACCCTGAAGGTTCCAGAGCAGCCATTTAGGACTCAGCACTTGCCCATAGAAGAGGCACAGGGCTCACTAAGAGCCAGGCCTTGCACCTCAGCCTTCATCTCTCAAGCAAGTTTATAAGCTTGTGGTGTGTGTGTGTGTGTGTGTAGGAGTGTATATTCCTAGGTTTTTGCAAGCTGTAGAGCAGGAAATTAGCACAAGCTTCTTACCCAGGGCACTTTGAGACTGGTTTATATTATTTTGAATTCTGTTTTCAACTGGCTACTGATTTCCAAAATCTTTTGATTTGCTGCCTATGTCTGAAAAAGTTCTGCCCAGAAGCTTGGAATGGCTAGGCAGCTTATGTGTCCTTCGTCTGGTCGAATGTTGAGCCTCAAGCTTCTGTGGCCTTTCTTGGAGACAATCTGGAAGGAGCCTCACCTCCTTGGCCAGCAGGTGACAGATTAAATGGGACAAGGCTACAGGTTCCATCTAAAGGGGACAGAGAGATGGTCATGAAGCTAAAGTCCCTTGTTTAGAATCATCGGGACAGTCCTCAGCCTAGTACTCAGTGAACCTTTGCTGTTGTGGCCCAAAACAGAGCTCTTTGGCCACAGGACAGAGTCTAGGGGACTCACTGTGCTAATGTAATTGCTCAGATGATCCCATGGCCCTCTGAGAGGCCTTGGCCTTCATGCACCTCTGTACACCAAGCTCCTCTTCTTTGCTGCGTATATACAGACAGTTGATAAACCTCGCTTCTTTCTCTACAGATGGCATACTGCAGCCAGGGGGTGTGAACAGCTGCTTTCAAGTCACGAGGCAGGGTCTTGGGAGGCACCAGCAGCCGGAGGGGTCCACTTTTCCCAGTGGAAAAGATGGGGTGTGGAAGCTAAAGCCACCAAGGAGCACGCTGAGGCATCGTGGGTGGTCACAGTGTGTTGGTGGGGCTTTGGTTTAACAGGCACAGAAAATGAACAGAGACAGAGCTGCCATGACAGTGGGGGTAAGGAAGAGGCTCTCCATAGAGACACTGGAGAAAAAGACATACACTGAATCCCCTGTGCAGATAGATGTCTCTCTGTTGAGTGTGGTGTTGGGTCTACCCATGCCTGGGGAGTGCCGGCCGTGGCCTTCTGGCAGGATAGGACTGGAATAAGGCAAACTCTTTGGAGGCATGGGCTGAGGACAAAATCCAGTAATAACTGTCACTGTGTCTCTCTTCACAGGTGAGAACCAGGAGGACAGGGAAAACAGGAAACCCTCACAAGTCTTTCTGAAACAGCCTGAAGGACCCCATGGTAGTGAGGCCCTGACCCGCAGCTTTCCAGAGAGAAGATCAAGCACTTCCAGACCACAAGGACTCATCAAACTGTGGCTGTCTACTCAGATGGCTCTTGCTGGGTCTGTTAGACCTCACTCTTTATCACTTCAATACAGAAACGTAACCTCACGCTTGCAGAGTATCCTCTAACTTCGGATCAGGTGTGTGCCGATTAAGAACACTGGCTGCCTTTGCAGAGAATGTGGGTTTGGTTCCCAGCAACCATGTGACAGGTCACAACTCTCTGTAACTCCAGTTCCAGGAGATTCAAGGCCCTCCTCTAGTCTCCACATACAGCAGGCATAAACATGCAATACAGGCACACATGCAGCAAAACACTCATACACATAAAATTAGAAGCATGATCACTGTAAAAGAAGGAGGAGAAGCAAGAGGAGGAGGAGGAGGAGGAGGAGGAGGAAGAGGAGGAGGAGGAGATCCTCCACTGTCAGAGAACTAGAATACAGCAATTCCGGAAGGTGTATTCAGCATGGCCATGGTGATAAGTCACAATGGCATAGTGACCAGGACTCAGATGCCATATACTAGTGAGCACAGTTTATCACTGCACCATAGACTTACTACAGCACTGGCCTCCTGTGAGCACTGGGGAAGTATACACTGAGAAAATGAATGCACACATGGGTGGATGTATGTGTGCATGCATACAGATGGGTAGATGGGTGTATGTATGTGTGGTTGGATGAATATATGTGTGCATGTATATGGATGTGTGTATATGTGTGTATGGATGGATGTGTGCGTATGTGTGTGTATCAATGGATGGGTGGGTGAATGAATGGATGGATAGATGTTGCATATATGAATGTGTATATGCCTGGTGGACAGATGTGTGGGTGGATGGATGAGTGGGTGGGTGGATGGATGGATGGATGGATGGATGGATGGATGGATAGTTGTGGTTTGGATTGATGAATGTGTAGATGAATGGGTATGTGGATGGATGGATGGATGGATGGATGGATGGATGGATAGCTGTGGTTTGGATTGATGAATGTGTAGATGAATGGGTGTGTGGATGGATGGATGAGTGGTTAGAACACGCTGTTGCTTGCTCTTCTGGTCCAGTGTCTACAGATCACACTCCCTACTCCTGTTCTCACAGTCCTTTAGTTCACCCAAGTTACCTGAGAGTAATCTCGGGCACACAGGCTGCAGTGCCTTTTGTTGTACATGTTAAGATCCTGAGAAGTCCCACAGACGTAGCTGGGTTCAGAGCCTAGATCCCAGCCCCAGGTAGAGCTGCTCTGATGCCCTGAGCTGCTGTGGGCTGACTAGGAAGCTAGAGCTGTGGACGGAGCTGGTCTCCTCCACAGTAGAAAATGGAGAAGCTGCTGTTTCTTTGTATTTTCTGAGGAAATAGAACAAACGCATGGCTGAGTAACCAGGGCTTTCCTGTTGGCAAAGCTCTCATGAGGTCATTGTCACCTGCTCTGCTGTAGTTGGAAATGTGACCAGGCTTGAAGAGCTGGGCAAGAGTAGAGAAAAACAGCCTCCATGCCAACATCCTGAGACTCCTCCCTGAGCTCAGGGTGGTTATGAAACAAATCACCCATCTGGGATCCAACCGTGAGGACCCAGAGCTGCCCAGGTGATGTTCCTATGGGCGTGGAATATGGAATACGGCGAGGCCACTTCTGTGATGGAAAAGGAACCCTGGAAATGCATGCGGCACCCCAAGTTTTGGTACTAGTAATCTCGTAGAGCGCTGTCTATGGGGTCTTGATTTGGTTGTGCCACTTACAGCATTAAAAGGCAGGAAACCTCTCACGCATGACAGGTCTCCTCTGGGAAAATCTCAAGCACAGCAGACAGAATCAGCTGGCAAAGACAGTCTCTTATTAGGGATGAGGAAACACACACACACACACACACACACACACACACACACACACAGTGAGGCTTGCAGAGGGAGAGACCCTCTGAAGAGAAGGGGTACTTGTGGGAGGACTCAGGAAGGTGAAATTGAAGAGAAGGAGCACTTGTGGGAAGACTCAGGAAGGTGAAGTTAAGTCTCCCTGGTGGATTTAAATTTCTGAGGGTTCATCCTTCCTTAATTTAGGGTTGGTCAGTTTGAACAAAGAAAGATTGATAGGTCCACAACTTTGAGGTAAACATGTCCTAATCTGGTCTGGACTGGTTCACAGACATGGGGCCCTACTAGTAAGAGAAAAATGTCTTTAGGCATTTTTTGTTTCTAGTCAGAAGTGTGAGGAAGAAGCTGAAAGTTTGTGTCTTTATTATTGATTTGTGCTCCCCATGCCTATCTGTTGACCTATCAGGGTTATGTCTAACTCCTAATCCCTCAGTGAGGCCTTCCTGTCAAGCAAAGAAGTTCAGCATTACTGTGGCCAAGTACTTTAGAACTTATGGTTCCTCCTACTGCTGCTAAAACCTCAATGAGCTGGTACAAGGTCCTATAACCAGCCACACCCAGTAGTCCCTCCACCCCCATGCTTACAAGCACACAGGGTTTGGTGGGGCCTTCTTCTGGGCTAATATGGGATAGAAGGCTCATGGGGAGAGACTCGAAGTTGCCTTGGTCGTGAGTTTGCTCTGCAGAGGGCCTTGGTGCAGGGCTCTACCTCAGTCGCTCTGCAGAGAGCTAGGGCCGGGTCCAGCCTTCATCACTCCCTTCCTTGCTGACCTACGCATGTGCAGACACAGGGAGGTAGGTTCTTCTCTTCCCCCAGGCAGCTTCAGCTGAGACATAGAGAAACAGGAGCAGCTGAGACATAGAGAAGTGGAGCCCCTCTCCCGGCTGTTGTCGCGTTGATAAGTAAACAGTACATTCAAACACTGCGGTGAGCCAATCAATTATTAAACAGTCTGGCGCAGCCGGCGCAATAGCGCCAGTGAGTTTCCCTTTAGATCTTTCTGGAGTTTGCTTTCAATATTTAATCCAGCCTGAACTGGGAGGTCATTAGGAAATGGATATTCCAGGTCATACAAGCTGAGGCTTGCATTACATGGTCACACCACAGACAGAGAACTAACCTCAGTGCATAGCAGGAGTTTGGGGGGCTGTAATTTAAAAAGCTTACTCCCTACAGGAAAGAGTAACAGCAGGATATTTTAACTGCCCCCCCCTTCTTGCCTTAAAAAAAAAAGAGAGAAAAGCACAGGGAGCTTTAGTCTATTTGCAAGTTATTCTTTAAGTAACTACTTACCAGAGTCCCTTGGAATGGAGCTTAGTGGTTAGTAACAAGTGTGTAGTGCATGGAGTCTTAGGTTTAGCTTATGAACAAGGAGGCCCAAGTGAAGGGGAAACTGTTTTCTTTTCAACCTTGCATTTTGCTACAAGTCTGAGTTTTTGTTCTCTGTGGCCATGCCTCTCCTCAAGAGCAGGTAATGGATGAGGCAGAATTGGCAGACAGCACATCAGAAGACAAGTCAGGTCCTTGGGCATAAATGGTTGGGCATCTCCACAGAGTCACTTCTGACTGATTCCCCGCAACAGTGACGTGAAAATGTCATCAGATGCCTGTGCATAGCAGCTTCCTAGAGTGTTCCTCCTCTTCTGTGAGGTGTGGCCTCTGCTTCTCCACTGGCGATGCCATGCAGTCATCTTCTGAGAGTCTCAGTTTGTGGATTGATCCCTCTGCCTCCCTCCTCACAGGATCTTCTTGCTGTGCTGCTGACTTCATTTCTGAGTAGGATCTCATGTGCATTGTAATACGTCTTAACTGTGACTCCTACAGAGACCTTATTCCCACATAATGTTACAGTCCCAGGTTCCAGGTAGACAGTAGTCTGGGAGGGATACTGTGTATCCATTCCTGTGCATCTACCAGGCCCACCCTGAAGAGAGAGGACATGAGCACAGAGGCCTAGAGTGCAGGAGATGGCATCAGAGCCCTAAGCTCCTAGGGAGGGAAAAGCTGGAGGTGCTCCATAGAGCAGAACCTCAAGGGGCTCTGGTCTAGAGGAGGCTGGGGTGGGGGGCCGGGCTGGAAGGGAAACCTCATCCCACATTCTGGTATCTGCTCTGCTCTTTTCTCTTCCCAGTCCCTGAGCTGAACGGCAGGAGGGAGCAGAGCTGCCTGCTACAGGCTTGTGTACTCATGAGGCTACCTCTGCCCCTGGAGGCGAATTCAGCCTCTGCTCCACTGTCACGCCTTCTAATGCACCTTAATGAGATTACCGTCTGCCAGGCTTAAACAGGATTACTTCTTAGTGAAAAATTTACATAATGATCAGTAAATTCCAAACTTTCAGAAAGGTCTGGGGAGCATTTAGACAACTGGTTAAGTCATCAACAGCAGCTCTGTATACAGTCCATAAACAGGGTAACTTATAGGGCACTGCATGGCTTCTCATCAAATCCAGTCCATGTCTGGAGAAAATCACATCGTTGGTGACGGGAAGGAACTCTGTGGGAAAGCCTCTGGCTTGGGTAGAGGCTGGCCTGCCTCTTAAGCTCCAGGCCTTTCAGCTCATGTGAGCCTTTCCTCTTTCCTTTGTTTTAAAGGTTTAGAGATGAAAAAGAATGAGAAAGAAGGACCAACAAAAGAAGCAAGATCTCTTCGGCTTAGAAAGGAAAGGTATGTTCTGGAATATTCCTTTCTGCCTAAAGGTAAAGTTGGCCTTGCATTGATTACTGTTCCTCTCCCAGGAGCTGAAGGGCAGTTCTGACAGCTCCACTGTGCTGGAATAAGAGGATAACTGTGCTTTAGACAAGGGAAACCGGCATCAAGTGGGGGTGGGGTGAGACAACTGGTTCTTAGTTCCATAAACAGGTAAGTCAATTCATAAACCTCACCTGCACCTAACCGAGTCCCCCATTTTTAAATCATATCTAAGTTTTCACATAGGTCTTCCAGGGGACAGTGAGATGGCCCAATGGGTAAGGGTTCTTGCCACACAAGCCTGGTGACACAATTTCAACCCCTAGAACCCACATAAAGGTGAAAGGAGAAAAGTGACCCCAAAGAGTTGTCGTCTGACTGCCACATAAGGTATGCATCCTGACCCTGCTGCCAACATCACGCACAAACAAAATAATAAATTTTATTTTTTTTCAAACTTTCAGTTTTTAAAAAAAGAAAAAAAAAGCCTGTTATTATAGTCAATTCTGGAGATTACTGCCACCAATTATTTCTGGTTCAAGGACGCCCAGGGGAGTAATAAAGGAGAACAGGTAGTACAACTGGGCAAACCCAGAATGCTGGTCAGACCACAAGAAGACTGACCTGAAGTTTGGGAAAATATTCTAGAGTCCAAGAAACACAGAGATATAGAAACAAGCACAGCCTTGGTTGGACTCGGTAAGAAACCTCTCCGGGGATGGGGCAGAGTGAGCTTGAGCACTGGGATAACAGGAGGCATTATGGCGATTCTTAGATGTGATCACACTGCCGCATGCTGTGCACCTTCATCTTCCACAGTCCTCGGGGAGCTGGCATGTCAACATGAACGTATCTCACACACAAGAGCTAATGTGCAAGCTCTCTAGTTCCTTGTAGAAACTAGTATCGCTGCGATAAAGCACTCTGACCAAAAGTGGGGAGTGTGGGGGCTTGGATGAGCATGAACCCTGAAGTCTCAGATAGTTTAATATTTGATCCCTAGTTGGTAGCCCTGTTGGGGGAGGCTTAGGAGGTATGGACTTGCTGGCGGAAGTGCGTCACTAGGGGTAGGTTGAACTTTCAAAGGCCACCTGCCATTTCCAGTGTACTCTCTCTGCTTTCTCTTCGTGGTTTTAGGTGTAAGGTCTCAGCTTCTGCACCAAGCCCATGCCTGCCACCTGTCACCTCTGCTTCACCTTGTGAACTCTAACCCTTTGTAGCCATAAGCTCCAAATAAACTCTCCATGAGTTGCCTTGGTCATGCTGTTTTACCACAACAATAGAAAAGCAAGACAGGAAGGAAGGGATTTATTTGGAGTTTACCTTTGGGTTGCAACCCATTCCTGAGGGACATCAAGACAGAGTTCAAGGCAGGCACCTGGAGGAATGCTGCTTGCTGGCTCACCCACAGACTCATGCTCAGCTAGCTTTCTTTTACAATCAAAGACTAGCAGCCCAAGGATAGTGCACTCCACTGAGAATGTACCTTCCAGTATCAACTGATAAGACGATCCCTCACGGCCAGGCCCACAGACCCACCTGATCAAGGCAATGCTTCTCAGATGACTTTGGGCTGTGTCAAGTTGACAGAGTGAACTCCAACACCAAGGTTAACTGAGAGGCTGCTTTCCCATATTTTTCCAAGTTTGCTATTGTTTGTGACAACATCAGAAAGCTGAGTCAGCTGTTGTCCCACCCCCACTCCCCAGTGATGTTTCTGCAAAGCCCACATCCACTATGTGTCCTGTGGGTAGTTTGTAGAGGCAGCTTTCCTATGACTCTGGGGAGAGAATCCCCTAGATGCAGGTCCAGAGCTAGCCTCGTAGATGTGTAGGAGACATTTAATGACAGAGGACACCTGGGAACAACGCTCATGTGGTGCTACCCCTCAGCCTCACTGCAGGAGATAGCATGCCTGTGATGATAAGGAAGGCACACTTTCCCAGGATCACGTACTTGGCATGGAGCAGAAAGCTGCAGAAGGCTCTGAGGTGTCTGAAGGGCTCTGAGGTGTCTGAAGGGCTTTGAGGTGTCTGAAGTGCATTTGAAACACACTACCACGAGTGAAGGGTAAGCACAGGCAGATGGAGGGTTCCACACCAAAAGCTGACCTCGTGGAGATGCTGGTGGGCACATGGCTGCTCACTAAACAGTTCTTTCATTGTTTGTGTGTTTAGCATAGGTGACCACAGACTGTTGGAGGAAAAGATCAAAGTGACAGATTGGGGCTGGCAGGGTGGCTCAGTGGGTAGCAGAAACATCATTAAACAACCTGAGTTCAATCCCTGGAACCCTTGTGCTGGCAGAAGGGAACCATTCATGCAGGTTGTCTGCCCTCTTACCGCCACATATGCACAGCCCTCCTCCAAAACACACAAAATGGATACAAATGTAATTTTCAGAAAGTGACAAGTCTGAGAAAACCATGGTGTCCTTGCTCCAGGGTGCAGCTCCCTGAGCAGCACAAGGCGCCACCTCTCACAGTGTTTGATCAAAGGCGTCAGAGGTCTCCAGATAACCAGATCAGTTATTCAGCGAGCCCCCTCTGACATGTGACAAAGAGAGGAGAGGTCACCTGCCCAGGCTCTAGGCAGAGGTAAGACTGGCTCCTCGGTACCCATCCATGAATGCCCCCCTTGACAGTCCCCCCCCCCCCCCCCGTTTCATTTCAGAAGCAGCTGAGCAGGCAGTGTCTAACCCTGTCTCTCCTGCATGACCTTTGACCCCCAAGGCCTGCTTGCCAGCAGCCATTCTCAGACCCCCACACTGTCTTCCTTGCTGGGGTGACACGCTGTGTGGCTTCACCTTTGGGCATTACCATGCTCCTTTTTGAACACACAGTGTATTGAACTGCACAGGAAACTTTGATCTCCGGTTTGAATGTTTTCTGGTTTCTTGTCTATTTTTAATACCCCGTGTCCACAGAACACTTTCCTTTGATGTGGTCGAGCACTTTACATCATCTCTGAGTCCTCCCGGAGTAGGGGTGATGGATGCTGAAAAGCAGAGGCCTTGGGGGAAATCAACACAGGGAAGAGCTTGCCTGGCTACGGTGGGTCTCACGGATCTAGGGCATTCCACGGTTTTGCTCAATATTTTGTTTCCTATGTGTTAAAACTATACACCCAATACTTCACTCGGGACACTGGGAGGCTTCCTCAGCTCAGGGTAATTCTGTCTTTCAAAGAAAATGAACTTGAAGACTTGTCTAGAGTCTTGTCAGCAAGAAACGTTTATACTCTTACCCCTCTCCAGAGAGGTTCACTAAGATGGAGCTAATAGGTTCACTATTACTCTGTGGAGATGGAATGAGCTGTACCAGAGCTCATTCTCAGAGCCCAGGAGGGCCATTCCGTGTGGAGCTGAGACCATGAAGACCTGGAACAGCCAAGAGCTCCTCTTAACTCCACCCACCTCCTCACTCGGGGGGGGGGGGGGGTTCTGTACTCTCCTGAGGATTGTCTACCAAGGCTTACAAAGACAAGACAAAGAGTGGTGATTCTGTCATTGTCTAGGCCCCTTCAGCTTCTCTGGGATCTCGGGGATCAACTGCTTTGATTTTTCTGGAAGTTCTACAGATACGACATACAGAATTTTTCAAGCAGGTGACGCTGAACCTGGGGGGTATCTCTGTAGCTGTGGTTATCACTTGAGACACATTGGTAGGTCTCTCATCTGCTTTGGATAATGTATAAAGCTGAACTCTAGACCTTTGGATTGCAGTCAGGAGCAGACCATCAACTTTAAGAGGACCCTCCCCCCCAACACACACACACACACACAAATCCATGAGGTACCAAGCATCACAAACCCCATAGTGAGCATATTTGCACCAAGCACGAGAACTGTGCATGCTCCGGGTAGCTCCAGAATCTCATGCATCAGAGCCACTGAGACTGTTAGTTCTGTGAACTCGACACAACCCAGAATTTGCTGGAAGAGTCTCAGTGAGGTTGTGTATGTTAGGTTGGCCTGTGAGCATTATCTATGGGGAATTGTCTTAGTTAAACTAATTGATGTAAGATGATCCAGCCCACTGTGGGTGGCATCATCCCCTTGACAGGGAATGAACTGTGTAAGAGTAAGCTGAGCACAAGCCAACAAGCAGGCAAGCTATGCATCCATTCTCTCTGGCTGTGGAGTGACAGCTCTCTAAAGCTACTGTCATTGTGACTTCCCCACAGTGATGGACTATAACCTGGAGCTGTGATAGAAAATAAACCCTCTACCCCCTATACTGGTTGCTGTCATAGTATTTTATCACAGGAACAGAAGTGAAACTAAAACAGCTATTCTACCAGGAAAACATTCCTCCCAACCTCTTCCTGTAAGGGGATCCTGGTGAAAGAACAACTTCTCCAGCCAGAAAAAAAATAACCCCACTGTTCAGAGAAGGGGAGGGTTTTGCAGGGGGTGTGGGTTAATGCACAAGGTCATGTGTCCAGTGTGGTGGAGTCCAGACCTGCTTTGCCAGCTCCATTCATCCCCTTCCCAGAAGCACGGTCCCTCTGGCTGGTTCTCACGTGGTTGCTGAATCAGCACAACATAAAATGCTGTTGGATCAATTAACTGCCTCTCTGTGGTATGGTTCATGGACAAGCAGCAGCCTGTAGTCACTCAGGCCAAAGTTGCCTAACAGGCAAGCATTAAGTACAGAATGGTTAGCCATCACCTCCCACCATCCAGGATTCTCTCCATCCAGAGCTCCCCTGTTCCCCCGTAAGACCTTAATTCAGTTAATTCTCCAGGTGGTAAAACTCTAACAAATTAATTTTCCTTAATGTCTAAATGGATTAAATGGGTCAATAAAGCTTTATATGGTATTAGCTTTGTCTTCCTTTCCTCCTTCTCCTCTTCTTCTTCTTTTTTCTTCTTCTTCCTTCTCCTCCTCCTCTTCCTCCTCTTCCTCCTCCTCTTCCTCCTCCTCCTCCTCCTCTTCCTCCTCCTCTTCCTCCTCCTCTTCCTCCTCCTCTTCCTCCTCCTCCTCCTCCTCCTCTTCCTCCTTCTTCCTCCTCTTCCTCCTCCTCCTCCTCCTCCTCCTCCTCCTCTTCTTCTTCTTCTTCCTCTTCTTCTTCTTCTTCTTCTTCTTCTTCTTCTTCTTCTTCTTCTTCTGCGAGACAAAGTCTCACTGTGTAGTCCTGGCTTGCCTGTATTTCATAGAGACCCACCCATCTCTGCCTCCCAAGTGCTGGAATTAAAAGAATGAGCCATCATGTCTAGCACTGTGGCTGTTTCTTATAATGTCAGCTTCAAAGCCTTAGATAAAGCTGGCTGTGGAGTGCATTAGGGAACACCCCTCACAGGAGTCTCACATTTATGCACATTTTTCAAACGAGACACTAACTGCCCTTTGTCCTAAGTGCTCCTTTCTAGAAGGCCTACATAGTAAACAGCCTTGAAGGACAAAAGATGGTATCTCCTCCAGAGAGGAGCAGCATTCTGCCTGTTATCAAATATCTGGATTCCTGTCCTCTGAAACAGCAGTGCTCATGGTGTGCTGACACCCAGCTAGAGCCAGTCACATCACTGAGGGGCTTGGGAACAATGATTTGGAAAGCTATGCTGTTTGCCCATCATTGCTGACCCAGGATACTGGTGCTTCCTGACAGCATCTGTGAAACCAGGGCAGGCTGATGACTGGCTCATGAGTAGATAGTCTTCATAACTACAAAGCTCCTGGATCCATAGTTATAGAACAGCATCAAAATAATACAAGAGGGCTGACAAAGTGGCTGAGAGGTAGAGATATTTGCTATGGAAGCCTGGCATGAATTTGGTCCCCAGAACTTCTGTAAGGGTAGTAGAAGACAGCCAATTCTATGATGTTTTCCTCAGACCTCCACACGTGTGCTATGGCCTGTGCGAGTGCCCTTCCCTCCACAATAATCAGACTTTGAATGCTGTAACAGGGCTGGAGACATTGCTCAGTGGTTAAGAGCATTGCTGCTCTTCCAGAGGACCAAGGTTTGATTCCTAGCACCCATACAGTGGCTTACAACCATCTAACTCCAGTTCTGACTTCTTCCTCTGGCTTTCAAGGGTATCAAGCATGCACATAGTACACATACATGCAGGCAAAATGCTCTTTTAAAATAGTTTAAAAGCTAAAAAAATGTTTGGTAGCAAGACCTGACAGTGTGGTAAGACTTGGCAATAAGAGAGAAATTGAGTCCAAAATCACTGTGGAAAGCACAATGCCATTTAGTGACGTTAGACACACTTGCTAGGAAAATGGAGGCACATAAAACCATACAAAAATGCAAGCAAATCCTCCCCTCTGCTGGTCTCTTGAATCTCTTCCAATGGCCTGTGAAGGAAAAGCCTGACTCTGCCCCTTCCTTGCTCTGCTTCCTTCCCACACAGCTTCCAAAGGCATCATGGGGCCTCAGCTTCTCTGTGGCCAACCAAGGGAGAAACTGGTACCTCATTTCAGATGCTTGTCCTCCTGTCTGTCTGCATCTCCACTCTTTTCTCTAGGCAATTCTTCTTTTAGAGTGAATCCCCACCAGGAGCACCCCTGAGTTCAGGATTTTGCTTGTTGCTGAGGTTACGCTGGCTGGCAGCCCTTTTCCTCCACACTCAGACTCAATCTCAAAATAAGAGACCTCAGTTTTGTTTTGTTTTGTTTTGTTTCTTAATTACAATTCTGCACTGGCAGCTTGGTGAATTTGCATAAGCAACCACAATCCTTGAGCGAGGCTTGACAGAAACTGTGCTGCAGAAGCAAAGGGGGCCTTGCATGTTAGCCAAGACCAGAAGAGGACCAGTTTGGAAGGATGGGAAACTTGGTGTCAAATGAAGGAACACCCAAGATCTGTTATGAGACAGTCAAGATTCTTTCCACCATGAAGCATAGAGCAGGACAGATGTACAGAGAAGGCAGGACAAGAAGAGACTTCAGGGACACGAATGCACTCCTGTGCCACGGTTACAGGAGATGAACAATGAGGAAAGTCTAGATTATGTTTCCTTCAAGATACTCATTCTTCTTGTTAGGACACTTCATCATGCTTACCAGGCCTGTAGCTTCTCCTTGGATCTCCAAATTCTGTAAGCTGTATATGGCCCAGAGTTCAGATAGTCCAGAATAACCAAAATTTCCCAGATCACCATCTTTAGATGTTTCCCCTGAATGCACCCACGCAGTATTTATTGCTTGGGTTTTTCAGGTAAGCAGGGAGCTGGTTTGAACCCTATGTGTATGAGCCCAGGAGGTCACAGGATACAGCAAGGCCTGACATGGGAGGATGCTGAAGACCCTGCCTCGTATGAGTGTGGTACAGGGGTGCATGCAAGTCCCCATGTCTCTTCTTTCCCTGTCTCCTCTGAGTATGGAGAACAGAAACGGAGGTTGGAGGTCAGGCAGTGGATGTCAAAGCCAATGGATGAGCCCTTTGATCACAAGCCAGGTGCCTGCTGGTTCTGTCCATGATGGGAGCAGCATATGGTATTCTAGAGGAGGCTGGGGAGGTGTAGATGTGAGTGGGCCAACTTCATGCTGGCATGTTTCACTCCCAAGCCCTGCGGCATGTGGTTCCCCCATGGCATGTGGCTCCCCCATGGCATGTGGCTCCCCCGTGGCATGTGGCTCCCCTGTGGCATGTGGCTACTGCTCTCTCCTGTTGCCAGCACAGGGCTGCAGTATCATAAATGCTTTCCTTATGATCATCAAGACAGGTGCACTGTCAGTGTCATCAAGACAGAGACAAGCCAGGAATTGAGAAGCAGGGAGAGGGAGGCATAGCAGGAGCCTAGAATAGATCTTGTGCTGGAGAGAAAACACGCCAAAGGTCACCACAGGGTCGGGATAAAAGTGGAATCCGACAGAAGAGTTGACGGAGTATCGTGTTGGTGTTAAATTTACCTAACTCCATAGCTACACTGTGGGTGTTTAGGGGGTATCTGTGGTCTTCGAAAACACACTTGAAATATTTAGAAGGCATGAACTAGGACAGGGAAGTAGGCTCAGATATTTTGGTCATCCTGATAAGCCCTTAGAAACAGTGAACACGGGACTTTGTTTATTGTCATGCATGTTCTTTGACTATTTGTTTTATTGCATTGCTTGTTCCTTGACTATTTGCATCTATTGTATTGCTAGTTCCTCAACCTAGAACTGACCTTAATACTTGCATGTAATTAAAATGGTATAAAAGCAGATTAGGGGAAAAAGTTAAAAAAAAAAAAAAAGAAATATTTAGAAGGCAAATGTTTGGAGGGTAAGTAAGTATTCAGGATGTGCGCAGCTCACTCTATGGTTAGAGAAATACATGTATCTGTCTCCAGAGAGAAAATATAGAGAGTATAAT
This sequence comes from Rhabdomys pumilio, assembly GCA_030674055.1. Taxonomy (NCBI): domain Eukaryota; kingdom Metazoa; phylum Chordata; class Mammalia; order Rodentia; family Muridae; genus Rhabdomys; species Rhabdomys pumilio. The sequence continues at coordinate 7,278,824 of JANHMN010000015.1, read as the reverse complement.
CCCCAAAGGATACAGGGCAAATGTCAACACAGGTACACGGGGCAAAATATGTATGGCTCAAGTCCTCCAAGTGCACCATTTGTAGTCCCCAGACTGACCTGTGATTCTTTTGTGGCACAAACCTTCTTCAGACGTGCTGCACATGACATTTTCTCCCACGTTTGAGCCCCAGGCTTTATTTCTAACACATTTGTGGTTGTTCCATGTTGTCTCGTTTCATATTCTCTTTTTCCACCTCAGCGATGACTAAAGGAGTCACTGTAAAAAAAAATGTGGCAGTTGTTTGTGTGCACATAGTTTTCCAGAGAAGTTGGGAAAGTACCTGAGACTGTGGCTGCTGGGTCCAATGGGAAGGCCACTGTCGAACTGTCCTTCTGAAGAGGCTGCACCAACGTCGTCACCTGAGCAGAGCACGAGTGTTCCTCATATTGTCGCTGGTACTTGCCATCATTGGGGGTTCAGATTTCTGCCATTATTGGTGGAGAGCTGCATCTCGCTAGTGTCTTAATTTGTGGTTCCCTGATGAATCACAAGTACCCCTCCATACGCCTCCTTGCTGTCTGTCTGTCTGTCATCTGATGATGCTCAAATCTTTTGCCCATTTTTAAAATCAGTTATTTTTTTGAATTTTCTCATCAAGTTTTAAGAGTTCTGTGTGGATTCTGGATGACGTTTTTCCAGATATATTTTGTAAATATTTTCTCCCAGTCTGGGGCTTGTCCCCTCCTCCTCCCTCTTTCTTCATGTCTGGTCTGGTTGCTCCATCTATTTAGATACCAGCTGTCACAATTTCCACTCGTTGTTATGCAAGTGTCTGTTTCTTTAATTCTCTCAACATTTGCTCCATGTGCTGAACTTTCTGTCACTAGATAAATTCATATTTATGATCTCTGTCTTTATGAATGACTGTTTGTTTACTCTGTTATTGTGAAGTGTCTCTCTTTGGTTGCTTTAATTCTCTGCCTTGAAGACTACTGAAGTTAACAACAGGCACCTTCTGGTTAATATAGATTGAATGGCAGACTCCCTTCATCACTGAGTTCCAGCTGCCCTGATGTCTTAGTTAGGGTTTTACTGCTGTGAACAGACACCATGACCAAGGCAAATCTTATAAGGACAACATTTAATTGGGGCTGGCTTACAGTTCAAAGGTTCAGTCTAGTATCATCAAGGTGGGAACATAACAGCATCCAGGCAGGCATGGTGCAGGAGGAGCTGAGAGTTCTACATCTTCATATGAAGGCTGCTAGCAGAATACTGACTTCCAATCGGCTAGGAAGAAGGTCATAAAGCCCATGCCTACAGTGACACACCTACTCCAACAAGGCCACACCTCCAAATAGTGCCACTCCCTGGGCGAAGCATATTCAAACCATGATACCTGCTTAAACTACAGCTCTGGAAACTAGCTGGCCCTCACTTTGGAAAGCTGTTCTGATAATCTTTGAGTCAGAGGGTTGATGATGTGTCATTTCATGATAGATTGACGATTCGCTGCGTGGATTTTCTGCTAGTTTTCCCTTCTATGGCTTCCTCTGGATTTTTGGATGAGATTCAAGAGTTCCGTGTTGTGTCATTACCTTGTTCTCCATCTATATCTGATCTTAACTTTTTAGGACTAAGTGCACTGAGTTTTTTGTTTTGTTTCTTACTATGTTACGGTTATAATTGCAGCACTTTGTAAGATGTAGACAAAGCTGGGCCTCTATGCATATATGTATAATCAGACCCTCTATTCCCATCTCTTTCACTCTGGTGTCTTAGGTGTTGTGTGAATAACTACACAAACCACAATCCACACTTAATAAACCAGAGGAAAAGAGGACGCCTTTCTCTAAATGCTGATTATTTCCAGTGTTCTTGATTATCTCATAAAGGTTTGAGTTTTTATATAATATAAGTCCCTAAATAAGGCCAGGAGTGGCGGCACTCACCTTTAACCCAGCACTCTGGAAGCAGAGACAGGTGCATCTCTGAGAATTTGAGGACAACCTTATCTGTATAGAAAGCTCCAAGGCAGCCAGGGCTTCATAAAGAGACTGTCTCAAAAACAAACAAGCAAGCAAACAAACAAAAACCAAAAAAGAAAATGAGTCAAATTCTTACAAAGTCTATGTTTAAAATAAACCCTCCATAGGTACTTTGTTTTGTAGGTTAAAGTCCCCTTACTTTGCCTCTGGTTGCCAGGAGACCAAGAAACACATGCCAGATTGAGTGCATGAGGAAGCCTCCATCTCTGGGAGCACTGTGATAGTGATAGGTCTCGCTTTGAGCCTCCAGGGCAGTGACCAAGGAAGTTCTACTGTTGTCACCCAACCTGGGCACTTTGTTATGGGCTGTGCAGCAAATAAACTACCATGAAGCTGTTCTTTTCCTCCTAGGTTTTGTCCTGTTTGGGGTCACTGTGCAGACCCTTCAAAGAGTTTATAATTGTTTAAATGAAAACACTTATTGTTTTAAATTTTCTTGATGTGCTCATTCTCAACAGAAGGCTGTTTGTGCCTCTAGCAGGGGAGGGGCTGCTCTGCTCAGTTTGAGCGGAGGGGCATCTAGTGCTGTAGTCTGGCTGTGAATACTTGTGGGGCTGGTCTCCATGTGGGAGACCTGTAAAAGCTGATGCTGTGTTCACTGTGGGCTTGCCTGCTGTTGACTCCAGTGCCCAGTGTCCCATGCCTTCTACCCTGCAGCATCAGAAGGCAAAACCCTCTTTGCATACTTTCTGACTTTTGCAACAACCTTGAGCAGAGGTTGGCTAATCCTGGCCCGTATTTTCCTTTTTAGGCTTTCTACAGCTCAGCAATTGCACTTTTCTAATGCAATTTCCTCCTTCCTACGAGAAGCCACAGTGGCAGTGGATGCCAAGGCACCGCTGCTTGCCCTTGTCCTGCACACCTCTGGAAAAGCTGCATCATATGCTGTATCTACATGCCAGTGAGTGTCACCGCCCACTGCCTGATTGTGTCCTCTCTGGTCTGTGATGGAGACCTCGTGCCTCATAACTAATGTGATGGCCAATATAGGCAGAGTCTTTGGGAGGTGACTAGGTTTAGGGAATCATGATGATGGGGTCCTAGTAATGAGATCAGTTGTCCTTGTGAGAAGAACAATCAGAGACCACACACACACCGTCTCTCACCCATACCTCCATCTCTCTTCCTCTCACCTGTCCATCTCTTCCTTTTGGAAGAGTTTTTAATTGTTATTTTATGTGTTTGAGTATTTGCCTACATGCTTATCTGAGCAGCACATGCATGTCTGGTAAAGGACAGAAGAGTGCACTGAATCCCCCAGAACTGTAGTTACAGATGGTTGTGAGCTGCCGTATGGGTATTGGGAATCGAACCCTGGTCCTCCGGAAGAACAGTCGGTGCTCTAAACTGCTGAGACTGACTAAAGAGAGGCTCCAGTCCCCCTCCGCTGTCATTTCTACACCTCCATTCCATCCTACTATCTGTCTTTCTTGCTGTCTCTTCATCTCTGTCCTATCACTTCCAACTCCGTCTCAGGCTCCATCTCTCATTTTTCATCGCCATCCCTCCGCAACCCGTGCTAGCTGCTTTTGCACCAGTTGGTACCCATCATCTCTATGCCCGTCTCATCCATATCTACACCATCTCCATCATCCCCAGCTCCACCTTTATTATCTGCACTTCCACCATCCCGTTGACATGTCCACCTCTCTGCCATGTGAGGATGCTCAGGAAACATGGCTGCCAGGAAGAAGCCCTCATTACGTTGACACCTTGATCTTGGTCTACAAGCCTCCATGAGAGTGGGAAATAACTCACCATCCAGGTTATTTTTCTGTAACAGCTTGGGCTAATGTGGATGCTCTGCCACCCTCCCAGGCAACGAGTCTCCCAATCCCACCCTGAGGGTTGCATTTACTAAGGCTTCACAGCCTGGGTGTCAGAGGGTAGAGATGGAGACCAGGGCTCTTGGAAGACAGTTCACATGAAGGCCAGAAACTCGTCAAGGAAACCTAAAGGCATGACAAGCAGCTTAGGGAATGGTCTTTAGGAGGAGCCTATGGAATGGCCTCTGAGGCACTGACTGTAGGGTAGGGCCAAGGAGGAACGCATAGAGTGTCTCGGGGTTCCTCCTCCGAACACTTCCTCCCCACTGGTTCCTAGAACTACACACCGACTAGCTGGTTTACATGCAACTTCCTGTTCCTCAAGTTCAAGTGCTGGAGCCGTGCATTATGCCGTGTAGTTCATCATTCCACGTGTTTGACACATGACTTCAGTTCAGTGGGGAACTACCACCAGATTTCATGGCTCCCAGGCCCACCGTGGGCCCTTCTCATTCACTCAGTTTCTTCTTGACTTCTCACCAGAATAGTACTAAGGACCCCACTTTCCCTCTGAAACGGGTGTTCTGGTTTTTATGCGCTTTACAGATGTGGCTTTGGCATTGGTCATGGCTCAAGAACTCTATGCTTTAATCCAAAATGTGCTGGCTTTCAGCCTTTCCAACGCAGCTTTCCCTTGTCCCTGCTAGCCTGAATCTTGGCATTGAATGACTCCATGTGAACTCGGAGCACAGGCGGGCCCTGAGCAGGAGAACAGAGAGGGAGACACCATGGAGTCTCACCCACCAGATGCTCATTGGTTAGCCATGGCTGGTGAGCTCTGGCCTCGTTGCCTCTGACTACCCAGTTTATCCTACCGTAGCATACATTCTATACTTCTATTGTGACTCTGAGGAGCTGGACATAGCCCCCACCTCCACCTCAGGAAAAGATGCCTCCACTGTGGGATTGGTACATATCATGGAAACTCTTCTGCCAGAACAGGTGCTTCGGCAGCTGTCTGTGTGAGCCTGTGTCCACTGGAGCCCCACAGAGAAAGTCAATTCTAAAGTGTCGATAAACTTGGCTTTTTTGTTGCTTATAGCTGCTCTTATACCCAGGCTTTGCTTGAACCTCATCAATTTCCCTCGAAAGGTCCCTTTTCTGTGCTAGAGTGCTAGCCAAACAGCCATACTTGGCTGTCCAGGCTCCTCAGGCTCTCTGGCCAGAGCCCATTCTGTACACTTGGCTGTCCTGGCTCCTCCAGGCTCTCTGACTTGAGCCAATTCACTATACTTGGCTGTCCTGGCTCCTCATGGTCTTCTGACAAGGCAGAGTCCTCATCATCGTAGCCTTGTGTTCTAACATTTCCGTGCTGTCAGTGGTACCTGGTCCTTCATTAGTGAGAGCCTGGCTCTACTGTCCATCACACAGAGACTTGCTCCAGTCTCGGCTCTGGCTCTCCTGAAGCTCTACTTGAGCTGCTCTCCCACTCCTGTGGAAAACAGGTGTTTCTCACAGTTTTTATATAGCCCGGCTTTCCACTAAACAAAGCACTTGATTCCCAAAGCGGCTTTGTCAGCCTCCTGCCCCCTGCACAGGCTTTGTCAGCTTCCTGCCCCCTACACAGGCTTTGTGAGCCTCCTGCCCCTGCACACAGTTTGTCACAGTCAGGGTCAGGGTCCCAGCTGTGTCCCATCTCAGATCCCAGCATCTCACTTGAACTTTCCCTCCTCTTACTGACAGGAAAGCTGACGGTCTGGGAGACGGTGTTGAGCTCTGTTTTCACTGGGTTCTGGGAGCAAAGAGTTTCACACTCTGAGCTTCAGCTGCCCTTTACCTGCCTCTTAGAGTTGGGCATGAGCAGGCTGAAGTTAGTGCTTCCAGACCCCACAGGATGCTTGGAAATATAAATAGCAAACCCTGAAACCACACAGGAAGGAGCAGCCACAGCTGAGGTTGGGAGCAGGTCTCTTGCTCTTCACCAGTGAAGGCCGCCCTGCTTTGCAGAGTCACCTCTCTTCGTGTGTGTGTGTGTGTGTGTGTGTGTGTGTGTGTGTGTGTGTGTGTGGCGTGTTTGCACACACACATGCCTGCCTGCCTGTATAGACAGGATCTCATATAGGCCACACTGAACTCAAACTCACTATCTAGCCAAGGATGACCTTGAACTTCTGATGTCTCCACTGCCCAAGAGGAGAGAAAAGGTGTGTGCCATGATAGCTGGGTTGTGCACTTCTAGGGATCGAACCCAAGTCCTCACGGATGCTAGGCGAGTATGCTACCAGCTGAGCTACATCAGAGTTGCCCTCAGGTTGAAGAGGGCCTGAGAAACATGAGAAAAAGTAGGGCAGTGTACAGTGTGCACATGCGTTGTGTGTCACTGCCGGCCCTGGTTCCTGGGGAAGGTTGTGCTTTCCCAAATACCTTTCTTAATAATTGAAGTGGAAATTTGTTTTCAGTGATGAACTGGAAAAAGTAGATTATACTCTTTTTGTTTTGTTTTTGTTTTTATTTTTGAGGCAGGGTTTCTCTGTGTAACAGTCCTGGCTGTCCTGGAACTCTCTTTGGAGACCAGGCTGCCCTCATATGCACAGATATCCACCTACTTCTGTCTCCTGAGTACTGGGATGAAAGGCGTGAGCCACCGTTGCCCCATGATTATACTGTTTTAAGTGTTGGAATTTTTGCAGAATTAGTTGGTGACCCGTTGTTGCTCACCCAGATTATTCACATTAATCCATTTCCAAGATCTACCAACTGGATGTCCCAGACGCCAGCAATGTCCTGTGGCCATCTGTGGCCGTGCCTGAGGGTTCTCCAGTAGGACCTGAAGGCCTACTCCAACATCCTACATCCCCATCTGTCTGCGATGTGCTTAGACTCTGATATTATTCCCTTGCCAGGTTTGTATTCTGTTCAAGCTATATTTATTTAGAGAAAGAGGTCAAAATATTTTTCTCACCTGACTTGATTTAGTTATTTCCTCCCATCATTCCTGACACGCAGACACCTCTGTTTCCAAAAGCCAAGTGCCCAACGCCTCCCACTGCCACCCAGCAGGTCAACCCACCCCATGTTCTGTGATTATCCTCAGTCTCAGCATCCCACCTACTCAGACATAGGGTCTTACTGAGCCCAGCATCCGACCATAAACTGAGGAAGGCTCTGAGAGCAGGTGAAGAGGAGGTTTGCTAAGCACCCAGGCTGTCTGGCCCTATGAGCTCATTGAAGACAGATCCATGTACAGAACGTTTATGTATCTCTTACCACTCTTGAGCCAAAATCCCACACAGATCACCTGCCCTGGGCAGGAGGATCCCTCCTCACCAGTGAAATCATTGTCTGTGGTGTCCACTTGCTCTGGCTTTTCTCTGTCCACGGGAAGTCTGATTTGGGACCATTCCCCTCTTTGGGAAGGCTTTCTTGCTGTCCTAGACCACACATTCCTTTTCTACCCCAGTTGTGTCTCTTCCCGCCTTAAGCATGGGAGGTAGATTCTTTAGTCTTTGGAAAAGTGGTGACTAGCAATTTGATCAAGGAGAAAGTTGGCAATACAAGGGTGGGTCTCAATCCAAGGCTCAATGTCCAAAGGTGCAGACACACTGTGGCACCTCCATGACCCTGATGCCAGAGGCCTAGGTGACTGCTGTGGCTGTACCCAATTGAGGTTGGGAACAGGTCTCAGCACTCAGACACTGCAGAGAAAGGGCTCTGTGTCCCACAGAGAACATCTTCCCCATCCTCCATCTCTAGATTGTAGCTTATTCCTTCTGGAGAATCAGCTCCAGGTACCCTGAGGACCAGTTTGCTCCTGCCACATAGAATACCACCCCAAAGCAAGCATGGTTCTAACTCTCCTCCAGTGTGTGGCTAAGTAGTGACATAGTAGTGACATGGAGTGAGTGAGGTCAGGAGCACACACTTGGTGACACTCAGTATCTTAGTTAGGGTTTTACTGCTGTGAACAGACACCATGACCAATGCAAGTCTTATAAAGGACAACATTTAATTGGGGCTGGCTTACAGGTTCAGAGGTTCAGTCTATTATCATCACAGTAGGAGCACGGCAGCATCCAGGCAGACATGGTGCAGGAGGAGCTGAGAGTTCTACATTGTCATCTGAAGGCTGCTAGTGGAAGACTGGCTTCCAGGCAGCTAGGATGAGGGTCTTAAAGCCCATGACCACAGTGACACACCTACTCCAACAAGGCCACATCTACTCCATCAGGGCCACATCTTCTAATAGTGCCACTCCCAGGGCCAAGCATATACAAACCATCACACTCAGCTCACTCAGCCAGGTAAGACACATGAGCAGATACCTGTGATTAGCTGCAAAGCGCTGCAGGAGAGGGCAACCTGCTTATATTTTTGTGTTATACTTTTATACTTTTCAAGTCAAGCAATTGAAGAAGCTCTGCTACCATTTGAGAAGCTGCTCCCATAGGAGGGTCAGACTGCCCGTCAACAGTAAATACCCGCCTCTTGAGGGTGGGACTCCGGTTTTCAGAAAGATGGCAGGAGCATGGCAGACAAACCCGTCTCTTTCCCAGTCGTTCTTCCAATGGTTTTGTTCTAACAGTTGTGTATCAGCTGCTCCCTAAGGACAAAGGCAACATCTCAGCTTCATCCCTGGTCCAATCTCTGCTTGGGTCCAGTTACCTCTTCCTTTTGCCATTATAAAGGGAACGGTAATAGATATAGGTGTTAGTCAGAGCTTCGGTGTGATCCAGATGCCCCTCACAGCTGCATGTCCTGGGGCTTGCGCACATCTCAGTTGTTGCATATGAAAATGAGCATAAAATAAGTGCGGGCAGAGAGGAGACCGGATCCTCTCCATCACTGTCTCCCCTCCCTTGTTGACAAAGCTCCTTTCTATGGCAAAACTTTCTGGACCTGCCATTGGTTAAATAGTGACATACAGACTAGCTATTCCACTGTAGTGTAGGCTGCTTCCCAGCTAACTCAACTAACTTAATCTTACTATCCTAGCTCATGACCCACCACCTTCTTCTCCCTCAATCCTGGTACATCTGACCACCTTCATGTCCACTCCCAGCCTCTGGTTCTTCTCCCAGAGACCCTCTCTCAGCCCATGAGTCTTGCCTTCCTGTCTAGCTATTGGCCATCAGCTCGTTATTAAGCCAATCAACAGTTGAGGGAGGAAGCGTGTTTACAAAACACTGAGGCAAGTGATGAAACAGAATGAAATGCTGCCGGAGGGGCAGCCCCAGCTGTTCTCTCTTGAAGGTAGCTGAGGGCGAAGAGTGTCAGTGAGGACAAGACTTGATCTTGCCAGATATTTAGGTTGCTGTTTAATAATAAAACATTTACCTGTCTTAAGTCTAAGTCACTTCGTTGTGGTAGCTGGCCTATTTGTCCAAGTTCCTCTGAAGCCAGAAGACTTCTGCTTCTGGCCTTTAACACCTCATAGTAAAACAGCAGGGAATCCAGTAAAGTAGCCTTTGTTCTTCTCTCTGCGGGAACAGCAGGGCTCTTACTCCCAGAATGCTAGTTACAGTCACAGGAAGAAAGGGGGACACTTTAAAAAGTGATTTTAGCCTTTATTTCTAAGTTCTCTCTAAAAAGTTTCCTATGAAAGTTCTCGAAGAAAAGGGGGAAAAAGGGAGTCTCCAGTCTTTGTCCTCAGCACTTACACATCTTCCAGAATACATGATCACATGATTAAAAGTTCATCACAGGTTTACATATAAATTCAAACCATAAGTGAATATGAAGTGTACAACAGAGGATGGTTACATGCACAGCCATTAGGACTAGACATTCATTATCTGTCACCAGCTCTACAGTTCACGGAGGGTTAAAGACCATAAGTTATATTGAAGTTTTGCATGGATAAACCCAGTCGATAGTTTATCTTCTGTCTTTGTACCTATAGTAAATTGTTAGTTCATTTTTTTATGACCTTTGGTTAATTGTTTTACAACCTCTTGGAATGTGCTCAAAGTTGCAGAATGCCTGCTTGCTATCTCAGAAGCAATTAACTTGTGATAGTAAGACTGGCAGAGTTCTCAGTGCAGTTTTGATGATCAGAGAGACCCTAATAGCAGTCCTATTAATAATTATTAATTAATAATTACTAATATAATTCCTTATATAATAATAGAGCTTCGTAATTACTAACATAATTTTAGAAATTCTTATAGACTCATCATTAATTAAGAAGTCATCAGTTTGTTTAGATAGCATCACTACAAGACAGCACATCTTCATTGTTCTGCAGAGATCTGATCAAAACAGTGGGTTAATGCCTAGTGATTGTTATATATACTTAATAAGAACAGGAAAGGCATATTAATAGGGATCTTTCCTCAGATGTAATCTCCTCAGTCTTGCCTAAAGAAGTAAATCTGTCAGCAACTTTACAGTCCGTGGTGGAACCATCTCAGGAGATCACCTGCTACCTTTTAGCTTCTCCTTGATGGTTTCTGGCTAAATACCAAAATCAGCCAGTGCTTAGCTCTCGGCCAGCACAGCAATCAACAATTGAATATGGAGAGACAACCTTTACACAGTGCACCCCAACACAACACCTCTCCAACAGGTAATGAAGAATAGATTTCAGTCCACAAAGGATAAGTCTTGGGGCTTGTGTGGAAAGAGTCTTACAATGTATCAGCTGTGCACTTCTCCTCAGAACTGGGATCCTTCTTAATGCCTTCTTTATTCCTCTTCCCTTGCCCCTTGTTTTTCAGCTGCTGATGTTAAATTTTGTCACAAGAATACGTGGCGCTTAACATTCCCCAGAGAAGGAGCGTCCCCTCTGGGTGCCATTCTTTTCTTCAGCCGTTTCTTCATTTCTTTCTTGCTGAATTGTCCAAAATGCCTCTATTTTATAGAAAATGTATTTATTCATTTACATCCTGACCACAGTTTCCACCCTCTTCCCTTCCCAGTCTTCCCTGCCTTCCCTCCCCCATCCACTTCTCTCTCTCTCTCTCTCTCTCTCTCTCTAAAAAAAAAAAAAAGCAGGCCACAGTGCCTCTTTTACTTAATCCTGAAGCACGTCTGCCCTTCGCCTTGAAAAACATCTGCAGCACACATCAGAGTGTCGGCAGGCTAACCGGGGCAGATATTGTCGATTTGTTTGGAGCAGAAAGGAAACCAAGACACATTATTTTGTCAGTGTTAGTCTCAGGCCTGGTCCAAGTTCTACTAACCCTGCATTTCCTTCCACTCTGTTCTGGAAATACGTGAGTTCCTGGTGGTGGTTTCATGGATGTGGGGGATGACATCATGGTGGCATCAGAGAGTATTCATAGTACCTGTGTATCAAAAACTGGCCTTGGAATGGGAGGAGTTTGAAGTAGATGGTTGGACCTACAGGCTCCATCTTCTAGGTCACAGGACACTTAGGGTTGAGTGTATAGTCTTTGTCTTGTCTTTTTTCTCACCAGTTTTGTTTCTGAGATGGGGGTTACCAGCAAATACGAAGGGAGGACAGACTAGAATGGGGAAGGAAAGTGGGAAGGAAAAATACAAAAGATCAGAACAGGCTAGAGAGACGGCTCTGTGGTTAAGAGCACTGGATGTTCCTCCAGAGGACCTGGGTTCAATTCCCAGCATCCACATAGCAACTCACAACCATCTCTAATTACAGTCCCAGGGGATCTGACATCGTCTTCTAGCTTCCTTGGGGAAGATCAGAGGTGATGCAGACATACAAACACACAGGCAAAACACCTGTACATGTAAAATAAAAACAACAGCATAGCAACATACACATACATGTATGAATATGCCATAATGAAGCCCACCACTATATGCCAACTAAAAATTAATTAAAAAATAAATTTGGAGGGCTGTGAGAAGGGTCAGCAGATAAAGATGTGAGGACCTGGATTCTATCCCTAGATATGATGGAAGAAAGAAGAGAACTGACTCCCACAAGTTGTCCTTTGACCTCCATGTATACATTGTGGTACACACACACACACACACACACATACACACATACACACACACACACACACACACACTGGGAGAGAGAGAGAGAGAGAGAGAAGAATGAGGAGAATGAGGATGAGGAGGAGAGGAGGAGAAGGAGGAGAATGAGGATGAGGAGAATAAGGAGAAGAATAAGGAGAAAGAGGAGGAAGAGAAGAAGAAGAAGAGGAAAAGGAAGAGAAATATTTTCTAAAAGAACATCAAAAGCAAGCTTCTTAGGAAGTATTAAAACCAAACTTCAGACCATACGCCCTGTGCATTGGGATGAGTAACAGGACAGACCTCATCACCATGACTCACCTCAAAAGCAGCACTGGGTACCACTCTGTACAGCAGCCACGTGCTATTGTGCTTACCTAGCCCATGAGGGGCTGGAGGACAGGGCTGTGGCTCTGCTGTCTTGAGTCTGGTCCATCACAGCCCCATTACAGCATGTAACATAATAAATAACTACATGGATTTATAAAAAGAGTGGGTGATCTGGGCTGCAGTAACATAAGAAGAAAGGAAATGGGGTGAATGGGGGTGACAGGGATAAGGTTGGAGGCATTAAGGGTGGTCACAAGCCCTGCTCTGGGGGAGGACAGGCACAGGGAAAGCACACTGGTGGCAAGGAAGAGGCTCATCCCAGACAGGCCAGGCAAGGGTCAAGAGAAGCTTCAGAGCAAAGTGTTCCAGCTGAGGCAAAGAAATCGAAACCCCACGGACTGCTGTGGTCAACAAGAACACCACAGGAGATGGCTGAGAACCATCAGGAAGGATTTGGAAGCAGAGAAAAAACAACTTCTGGCTGATTCTGCACCCAGAAATTGACAGCTTCTCTTGACTGCCAAGCTCAGAAGTAAGTGACAAGGCCAGGAACAGTCCGGAAGGGAGACCTCAACCCAAGCGTGCAGAGACCTCTGTGAAAAGATTAGGCTTTTAAAAACCATTAAGCCATGCCTCTGCGTCTTTACTGCCCCAGCTATGTTCTCTCTGGTTTTGTTTTTTGAGACAGGGTCTCTTCTTGGATCCTTGGCTACCCTGAAACTTGCTATGTAGACCCTGTGGCCCTTGAATTTGCTTTGTAGTAGAGGATGACTCTGATCTCCTGATCTTTCTGTCTTATGTCGTAGGCACTGCCACCGCAGGCCTTCACCATCATGCCCACCCCGGAGAAAAAAAAATTTTGACTTTTCAGTTGGACATTAGATGAATAAAAGATGTCCTTTGGGGATGTCTTAGTCAGTGTGCTATCGCTGTGACGTGGCACCATAATCATGGCAACTCTTACAAAGGGAAGCATTTAGTAGGATTTGGCTTAGAGTCTCAGAGGTGTAGTTCATTATCATCACAGCAGGACAAATGGTGGTGCACAGGCAGACATGGTGGTGACTGAGAATTCTATATTCAGATCTGCAGGCAGGAGGAAGAGACACCACAGGGTCTGGCTTGGACTTCTAGAACCTCATCGCTTCTGCCCAGTGACACACTTTCCCCAACAAGGCCACACCTAATCCTTCTAAGGTGTGCCACACTCCCTGATGCCTAAGCATTCAAACACATGAGCCTGTAGGGGCCATTCTTATTCTAAGCCACAAGGGAAACAGGACAATATGGCAGGCAGCAGGTGGAGGGATCAATGTGAAGTACATTTGCATAGGGAGCAGGTCTAAAGCCTGGCCAGGATCAGTGTGACATAGCGAAAGAAGACACCCACACCAACACCCACGCATCACTCCCCAAGGTGCTCAATCCTGTCAGCATCCATCCCCATCCACCGACCCTTAGAGAGACCAAACTTTCCCAGTCCCCTGTCCCGCCAGGCAGACACAATTCTGGGAACAAAAGAAGTATGACCTCATAGACTAAGCCTCAAAATCTTTATAACTCAATTACCTCCAAAGATATCAGTATTTCAAACAGCTACCATTTGTGTAGGTATATTTTAAACTATTTTCTATTACTCCTGTCTAATGAAAAAAAATATAGATCTCAAAAGTCCTGGAAGCTGGATATAGTGGTTCATGCCTGTAATACTAATACAATGGAGGCTGAGGCAGGAGGATTGTGATAAGTTCCGAGATGGCCTGGCCTACTTTGTGAGACCCTGTGTAAGAAATAAAAGCTCATGGTTGATTTTCAACGATGCTTAGAGCCAGGTGAGGTCAAATAAACAGAACTCTTAAGACCTCTGCTAATGCCTGCTAGCTGTCCCTGCACACTCAAACTCTGCTAAGCTAGCACCCCACCTTAGAACATTACAAACGGGTGCACTTGCCTACAAGGTCACATGTCTGGTGAGCTTTAGGATGTGAAATGTAGAGCCCACACACGGTCTTTGTTGAGAAACACAAATGGAAGCAGTGGAGGGGAAAAGACATCAATGATGTATGTATAAGATTGTCCTCCCAACTCCCAACTACTGGGCAAAGTGGGGAGGAAGAAGTGGCTTGCTTGTGTTAGCGCTTAACAGCTCTTCTGTGTTCAGCCAGCACTCCTGACACCCGGGGATGAAACCCCACTTTGCAAAGCCACGAAATAAACTGCCTTGTTTATTTCGTCTCCATAGGCTGAGTCTCCAGCGCACCTATTATGAAACAAGGATTATTGCTTCTCACACCTGTCTCAAAGCACAACAAAATAAAAGTTCTGCCGTTCCACCATACGTTTTTATTATGCTGTAACTTAAAAATGTATCAGCGACCAACGCTGAAGTCCTTACACTTGAAACAAATCAAGTAAGAGAGACTCTGGAGTCAATAAAACCCTAGCAGGCAACATCTTCATAATGGGTTCATTGTGGCTCATGCAAAATATTGACGACGTCGCTGGCTCTGTGCGTCTCTGAGCCAGTTCCTTCTTTCGATGGAGAACTCGATGCACCATTACTGCAGTCTTCAGAGCATATTTCTTTGGTTTTCAACAAATCCATCTTAATTGCTGATTCACTATTTAATGAGCTAATCAATTTAATAATGCACCATCAAAGCACATTTTTGAAAAAAATGAAAACAACTGTTTCCATGAATGTCAGCACCAGCAAGAAAAGAAATCGTGTCGAAGACTTACTTGCAGGGTCAGTCTGTCACAGAAACAGAGACATGGGTTCAGATACCTCCTGGGCCCTGCTGTAGAACACCACCATGCCCGATACCATTCCCAGAAGACACTTTGGCATCCTGAGCTTTGAAGTCTTTGTCCTGTACTGGAATCTGTTTCATTGTATGTGACGTTTTTCTGCTTCATTTTAGTACCTCTGATATTTAGGGGCACACTGTTCTATTAAACAACATTGTCTGTGGTGTCAGATCAAACTGCTGAATCAATGAAGACAACCATTCTCTGAGAATTTTTTTTTTTTTTGTCAGCCAAAGGAAGTCTGGATTCTACACTCTCGGAAGGCATCCCTACACCCACCTCTACCCCACCCCTATCTGAGCTTGGACAGGACCAAGCCAAAGCAGGAGAGACCAGCACACTCCTGGGGAGGCTGGCACAGTGTCTTTCTCAATGTTCCTTGCCAGCGTTCTTTATACAAGGAGTCTTGAGTCCCGACAGGCCTGTGGTGGCATCACTGCTAAGGTAGTGGTATGGACAGGCTAAGACAGAGAGCCCTTCAGACTTACAGAAGCATGCTACAGTGTTGTAGCGCCCTGGGGAGACTAAGTAGAAAGTCCACTCCTGCTGTGCTATCTGAGGCTGTCCGCCCAGCCCTGCTCACCTTGGCTGTTCCGACTCAGAAACTCACGGAACTTCTGAGAACCTTCATTGCTCATCCTTTAACAAAGGAAATAAGAGTGTTTGTCTCAAAGGTTTGTTGGAAGATCAAGATAGGTAGCAGTGGCAACCTATGTCTTCTCTCAGATGTCTTCTCTTTACTTCCGAGCATTAAGTGATACAGACTCAGTAATGGAAACTGTTCCTTAAAGTGACCTTCCTTAACACATGGGCGTGTTACAATGTTGCATCTATTCAATCGTGTTTGTTTATGTCAACTCTGGGCATCTTAAGCAACAGTCAAACAGGCAGCTCTAGCCGTAAACCTTGAAAGTTTCAGGAGATGATGGAGATAAACATAGAGTCATGGACCAGGACTCAGCCACAACTGACCTTGTTAATGTATTCTAACCAGCGCAGAAAGGCATCTGTGCACAACACTGGAAACCTCTAAGTTCTTAGGACCCTGTGGCTTCAAGCTTCAATACCCAAGTCCAGAAAGACGAACTCAGCTGGAGTTAGACAACTGAGAGGATGTGGCTATCACCTGACAGATGTCTGCTCACCATGCCCTTGCTCTTTCCATATCACACCAACCTGGGGATGGATAGCTGAGGGACCGATCTAGGGCCTAGTCCATGAGAATCCCATTCTGCCTCATGTCCCTCCAAGTTATGAAGGCTGGTTCCAGTCTCCACTGGAGACTCGACTCCAGAGGGTGGCTTTGAATGGTTTGCTTCAGTGGGGACATATGAAGGAGCTGGGGTGAATTCTGAGACTTAGGGAATTCTATCAGGGTTCTGGCTTTGCTGGGTACCTCTTAGGCTGAAGATGCCGCTTGGTGGGAACCAGTTACTGACTAACTGAAGAGTACTTGGGTCTGCTCCTTATTGTCTTCCCATCTGCTTCAGCTCCCTGAAGCTCACGAGAGCCTTCGAGAAGGTCTCAACGTCCAGCATCTCTTCTCTACTTCTGAAGGCCAAGGAGGGGAGCCTGCAAGGGGAATAGGGCTGATGTATGTACAGCCCTGTCTATCACTGGTACTTTCCAGAGAAGATGAAGAGGGGGGTGAGTTGGGGAGCCCTCCAGAGGATGTAGATTCCCAGGCCCTGGACTGGATGAAAGCGGCTCGCAAAGGGTAGAAAATAATACAGTCACCACCTTGACTCAGCAAACAGTAAGAGGAAAATATAAACCCAGGATTGGAGAAATTGGGAGAGATGCTGCTTCCAGACAGGCTTGATGGATTCGGGTCGCATGAAGGAGACATTCCCATAAGAATTGATTGCTTAGGGAGGATGTGGACTCACCTTCCCTGAAGGTCTTTAAGGATAGCATTAATTTCTACCTGTCTGTGGTCAGTTAAATAGGTCCAGCTTGAAGGAAGAAAATGCATCGAAGTGATGACCAAGGTCTCTCCTTGCCCTGCGTGTCTGGTTCCTCTCTCCTTGAAAATTTCACTCATAATACATTTTGGAAAATAAAAAGTATATCTGGGCTCTCTGCTCAGGACTCCTGAGTGCCCTGTGTGCATGTCATGGGAGGCAGTTCAGACCGTAGAAATAACCTGTATTTTGTCTCTAGTAGACATTAGTTTAAAAGAACAGCAGAATGGTATAGGTCGTTCAGAAAGACACTGCAGGATTTACGACTGAGGGTCCATCTCTCCATGGGCAGAGTGGCCATCATTAAGAAAATGGATGACAGCAGATGCCCTCGAGGATGTGAAGAAAGAGGAGCCCTCGATCCTGACCCATGAGAGTGTGAACGGTGCAGACATTGTGGAAATCAGTGTGGAGGAGATTCCTCACACAACTAAAATAGAATCACTGTGTGGCTTAGCTAACCCACTCCTGTGCATAGACTCAGAGACTCTGTGTCCTACCACAGAGACACTTGCACATACAACTTATTGTTGCTATTTCCAGATCAGCAAGGAAACGCACCAGCCTAGGTGTTGATCAGCGGATGAATGGATAACAAAAATAAGGTACATAACGCACTATGGAAATTTATGCAGCTGTAAAGAAAAATTAATTTTCAGGATGGTTTCCATTTATAGAACAATGGATGAATCTAGAAAATACTACACTCAGCAGCGTGACCTAGACCCAGAAAGATAGAAGTCACATCTTCTCTCTCACATGGGGATCCTAGCTTTTAGTGTTTAAATGTGTGTGTATTTGGTGTAAGGATGGAGATAGGCTGTAGATCTAGAAATGGAACCACAGAAGGGAAAAAGGTTTCTCAGGAAGCGGGGCAGCGAGGGCACAGAGCACAGGAAAGCAGAAAGGTAGTTCCTGGGGATGAGAGAGTACAGGGGAAGGAAGTGGGGGAGAAGGGGAGGAGAATCAACAAAAATAAATTATACTTGAAAATCCTTAAGGAAACTTATTACTTTGTATGCTGGTCTTAGAAACTAAAAACTAAACAAATAGGCACCTCAGGTAAATGCATGAGCTCAGCACATTCTAGCAGAGACCTTGCTGAGTCTCTACAGATGCAGGTTCCCAAGCCCTGTGGAGTGTCTGACAGGGAGAAAACCCACTGAAACTCTTTGCAGGAGGGAGACAGAGAGCCCGGGAATCCACACTGCATGAGTAGCTTTCAGACAGGCTGAGTTCTGGGAAGCTGAGATCCAGGCAGCATGAACAGACTTCCCACTCCACTGAGGATCCTAGAACTTCCAATAGACAGAGACAAGTTCACCAGCTTTCCAAGAAGGACCACACTCTCCACGTTAAACACATAAAGATCCCTTGTGATGAGTAACAAAAACCATTAAGAGAATAACATTCACAAATACGTGTTCAGCAGACAAAGCACTGTGGAGGAGAACAGGGCTTTTTAACATTCTGACGTCAGCCAAGAGAGCAATGGTGCCACTCGATGTGCTGTGTGTCAGTGTACCGAGCATTGCGTTCCTATCTTAATGAGCAGATCCTTAGGCGGGCTGGATCCTGGGTCACTGCCGACGTAGCCTGTGGACCTGTGGAGAGGCTGCTTCCATCTCCATGGAAACAGCATGTATTCAGGCAAACTGAAGTCCTTTTCAATTGGAAGAAATAGCCATTTACAGGTGCGTAGTCCTGTGCCAAACAAATGCATATCACGTATCACTTACGCTACATTACAAGGCCAAAATCAGGGAGTTAAAATACCTTAGTCTTATAAAGTGCTTTGAGTATGAACCTATTTGGCCCTTCCTCTAAATATTTATAATTCTCCAAAAGTCTCTCCCTTAAGTGCCTTCATTTACTTATTCATAGCAAATGCTGATTGAATGGCAATGTATTGATATTGAGATGTAGGTATTAATAAGGTGTGATCTCTGCCCTCAGGGAGCACACAGTCAGGTATGTAAATGACGCCAGTGCACAGTGCCTTCTCAGGCCCTGCCTTGCCACAGGGTACCTGAAGGTCATGTGTGTGTGCTGCTGCTGGCTCTGGGCTCCTTCCTGAGGGTGCTAATTTCACCAGAGGCACCACAGAGCGGGATGTATGGGTATTAGGATGACAGGAAGTTCAAGGTCTTCCTCAGCTACTCAGTGAGTGCTAAATGAGACCCCTGTCTTAAAAAATGACAGCCACAAAGCTCTAGGATGGGAACCTGGGAAATCTGAGCTCCAGAGGTGATTGACAGAAGGTCCAGGAAGATGGTCCACATACAAGACCGAGCAATGTCATCTGAGTGCACATGGTCCGAGGCTGAGGGGCACTCAAGCTGGATGATGATTGCACATGGGCTTCTGAGCTGGGCTAGTAGGAACTCCTGGTGTCCTGGGATGAGGCAAGTTGGCGGGAAGATGAAACAAGGCTGGGTGAGCAGCGTGTGTAGACTTCCCTGAAGCAACACAGTGTGCGGCCTGGCTGCACATGCCTTCAGCATCCTCTGCTTACATGGGATGCTGCACTTGCCCTGCCATGCATTTGCCAGGAGACAGGGATGTTCTTGCCATCCTGGTTTCTCAGAGGTGTGTCACTGCAGAGCAGGGTCAGTGCTTTCCAAATAAAGTTCGTCTTAGGAACACTTGCTTTCCTGGTTAACAGACATGCGCTGGAGGCCATTATAGATAAAGTAGTGCCAAAGTCAGATTTGCTTGGGAGTCAGTATGTGCACGAGTGCATGTGTGTTTGTGAGTGTGTATGTGCATGAATGTGTGTGCATGTATGTGTGTGTATGTGAATGTATGTGTATGTGTGTGCATGTATGTGTGTGTATGTGAATGTATGTGTATGTGTGTGCATGTATGTGTGTGAATGTATGTGTGTGTGTTTGTGTTTGTATGTACATGTATGTATGTACATGTGCATGTATGTGTGTGTGCATGTGTGTATATGTGTGCATGTGTGTATATGAATGTATGTGTGCATGTGTGAGTATGTGTGCATGTATGTGAATGTATGTGTGAATGTGTGTGCATGTGTGTGTGTGCTTGTGTGTATGTTCAGATGGAAAGGCAAGGCTGGGGACAGGCAGAGGACAATGTTACAGAGCTCCAGGGACCTTTGCAGACATAGTCATAGAAAGAACATAGGTTTTTCTTCAAGGGAAGTAGAGTCACAAGTCAGAGAGAATGGAGACAGAAGTGTGCAGGTCAGTCCTGGGAAAGACTGAGGAGGAGAGAGCCAGAAACCTGACCCTGAGGTGGGAACAGAGGCTGAGGGTACAGTGGGTTTTATGTGTCTGAAGTCAAACATTGGATGCTCTTTAAAATCCCCTGGGGAGCTTTCAGAACTGATTGTGAGTCCAGGATCTGAGGGGCAGCCTCGCACTCGCTAGAGTGAGAATAGTGGGCCAGCTCAGTCCCCAACACTGCCTGGGGTGGCACATCTGGCACTTCAGAGGCCTGTGGGAGTTTCAGCTCCTTCTCCATATTATTCAAAATCATTACAAAAACTTTTATTTTAAACACCCCCCCCCCTTAGTTCTACAAGACCTTCAGGAAATCTGTCCTTGGTTCCCAGTGTTGTGTCCTATGAGATCATTGTCCAAAAAAAAGCATTTTTTTTTTTAAAAAAATCATTTTATTTATTTTGCCAAAATTGCACTTTTGAGTCTATTGTTGGCAGTGTCATCCTGGAGCTATCGCATACTCAACATTGGCACTGTGGAGGCCTGACACAAACCACTTTCCAGCCTGCTCGGCTATTGATTTAATATCAGCGGGCCATTTTCTCTTCATCCTAACCAGATGCTAAAAGGAACTGGGGGTGGATGGCAAGGGCGCGTCCTGAGCAGGCTGTCCCTCACCTACCCAACATCTTCCTCCTTTAAAATCTTGCTGCATTTTTATAGCTCTGCAAAAACAAGCAAACAATGCAGCAGGACACTGCCTGGTTAGAGATGGCCACGTCTCCAAGGGACCCTTTTCCTCTGCTCGACTCACAGGGCCCTTTGCTCCTCTGGGCTCAGGAGCTGAATCCAAGGTCACTGTGTCCTATCATTATGTAGAACCCTTCAGGGGTAGAGCCGGTGAGGCTCACTGACCTCAGACACTTCAGTAATGTCCTCCTCACCATTCGAAACTTCCCTTGCAGCTTGTTTTCTCTTCCTGGGGACTCCAGATTCATGCAATGCAGTAGCAACGTCAGGAAACATCTTTATTCTACTCCCTAATATCCAAAGAAATCCCTCTGTACTGCTCTGCATATGCAGTCCCTGTGAGAGTATATTTAATAACATAGGCAAATGCTGGCTCTAAAGCTGAGTGCATCTGCTTAAATTTGCATGTGGCATGCGCAGAAACAATAGTCCTCAAGAGGTTTGCGGCAGGCAAGCCCGGGGAAAGTTTAGCAGCCTGGGGCTCTACGTAGCTTGGGCAATAAATAAATTCTTCTCCTAACAATGCTCCTTGCAACCTGAGGCCCCTCACCCCACTTTAATTTTTTTTTATTTTATTTTATTTATTTATTTATTTATTTATTTATTTATTTATTTATTTATTTATTGGTTTTTCGAGACAGGGTTTCTCTGTGTAGCCTTGGCTGTCCTGGAACTCACTCTGTAGACCAGGCAGGCCTTGAACTCAGAAATCCACCTGCCTCTGCCTCCCAAGTGCTGGGATTAGAGGTGTGCGCCACCACTGCCTGGCCCCTCACCCCACTTTAAACAGCAGAATGAGCTTCTCCTTCCTAGCAACCTTTAGAACAATAACTTTCTCTTTGGAGTTTGGTTTCCATTCAAATGTATTCCAGAACATATCTAGGTAAGGGAGGCAGGCACCAAGCTGGCCTGAACTGGTCTTGGTGCATGCACAGTACAGCAAACTGTAAACCCAGTGAACTTTCAGGGGGAAATCCCTCATTTATCTTCTTTCATGCCCATGCAGAGATGGGAGTGTACGTGATTAAAATCAGATGCATTATGGGAAAGGACAGGCAGAGTAAACGCTTACCTAATCCAAGCCTATCAATACAGAGAACCACCCTCATAAATGGACCCCGAACAGTAGGAACCCTTGAGCACTCTGACTGGAGGATCCCTGGGCTTGCTTGTGGTCCACGCCATCATTTTGCTTCTGAGGAGCATTTTCTTGCTACTTTGAAATCTGTGAGATCCTCTACTTCTTTCCTTAAAACATCAAGAACTTGAAAACACCAAGAGATGGAACTTGGTCCAGACATCAACACCCGGGTGCTGGGTTGACAGAGGCGTGCCTCATCAGATCCTTGCAATCCAGATGGACCCAGACCTCTACCAGGGAAGTCCCATAGATTTTGGCTAATCCACCCCTATGAATGCCAGTTTTGAGTCCTGCCACCCTTGATGAAATGTGGCTCATTCATCTTCCACGCCAAGCCAAGGCTATTCAGGCTGTTGTGTGTGGCTTATTTGTTCTGCTCTCTCTTTAAATCGCAGAGCAGGATTGCATGTGATCTGTAGAGCTCTGTTGGCCTGTTCTCCTGGGAATGGCTCTGTATCATTTTCAGTTTGGGAGCACTGCAGATGGAGGTGCTCTGAACATCTCTGTCTTTGTGACTATTTTATTTATGAGCCAGTGCTCTGCCTTTAACACATGTACACGTATTTACACGCATGTGACGGTCCTAACACAGCCAGAGTTCTGCTGCTTCATGTTTAAGGCAGCAAAGGAGGGTATCAGTCTTTAAGGTCATGACCATTCTAGCAATTGCCAAGTGGGCTCGGAGTTCTGCTTTGGATTTGTGTTGCAGGAGTGTGTGCAGGATAGCAGGCGGAGCTGAGGCTGTATTTGCTGATGGGTACCTGGCGCTGGCGAGCTGAGTCCTGCCTTCCCAGAGCTCTATTGATTGTTTTCTATAAAAAGAATTGTCTTTATAATTTATCAGTTTTCTCTTTTTTCTTTTTAAAAATTCTATTGATTTCCTGTTATTTTCTTCCTTCTATCGACTGTGGGTTTACTTTTGACTTCTTTTCCCAGATTCTTGACTTGGAAACTTACATTATTGAGACTTCTTTTTTTTTTTTTTTTACAATGTAAATATTGTGTGTGTGTGTGTGTGTGTGTGTGTGTGTGCGCACTTGATGTATACATGTGGAGACCAGAGTTGGACACAGGATATCTTCCTTAGTTGTTCTTTTTGGGGGAGTATTTTGTAGTGGTCTGTCATTGAATGTTGGGCCTGACATGAGGTCTAATCTCCATTCCACCTTCACCCTTCAGTCAGGTACACAGGTGGGCATGATAAACAGGCCCCAGGCCCTAGAGAGATTTACATACTAATAAGGTACCTGAAGGCCAGAGAGTGGAGCCAATTAAGCATTCCTCCTCAGCCCCTCTCCCTCTGCCCCTCCCTATTTAACTCAGGTTCACCCTGGGTTTTAGGGGGCGCACATCCAGATCCATCCACCATCCACTATGCCAATAAACCGGTTTTGGAAATCCAAGGACTTCCTAGTGTTTGGGGGCTGAGCCATGAGGAACTGTGGAGAGGCCTTTAGTGAACAGTTGGGCCTAACTTCCAGCTGGAGGAACCCAGGGTATTCTCAGCCAACTACACACAGCGTGGTGTGAGAGACCCTGTGGTTCCCCAGCCATCTTTTACCCACAATTGAACTCTGGTCTCACTCATTCAGCTAGACTGACTCCTAGGAGCACCCAGTCTCTACCCACCATGCATTGGGGTTATAGTCACGAACACCTGTGCCTGGCTTTTAATCTGGGTGCTGGGAACCAGCCTCACATCTTCATGTTAGCGAGGCAAACTCCTTACTGGCTAAGCCACCTCTCAGCACCACCATATCAACACTGAGGACTGACCCCACCCACCAGCTTCAGTTTCAGTCAGCTTTGAAGGACTACATTTTTGTCTTCACATGGTTTTATATATTTTATATTTATATAAGATTTCCTCTCTCTCTCTCTCTATCTCTCTCTCTCTCCCTCCTTCTCTCCCTCCCTCCTACCCTTCTTCCTTCTCTTATCTTTCCTTCTCTCTCTTCCTTCCTTCCTGTTTTCTTTAGAGGATTTTCTAACAGCGCCATGGGTGATCCTCCTGTCTCTGCCTCCTGGGTGCTAGGATTGCAGCTGTGTCCACCAAAGCCTGACTCAGATTTTTCTCTTGGAACTTCCTCTGACCCTTCCTTCCATTGTTCTGTCGCTTACTTTCTGCCTGTTGGAGAGTTTCCCATCACTGCTGAGATCTGATTCTATTGTTGTTAGAGTGCTTCCATTGACTGGGGTCAGTTTTGTGACCAAGGCTTGTAGTGGGTTTGGCCTAATGTTGCCTTTAGTATGTTATTTTGGGTCCCTCAAATTACATGAGAATCTGCATGTCTGCAGCTGTAGCCGCCCGCGGCCACAAGTCAACTGGGTTCACCTGAAAGGGGGGCTGGGAATGAAAGGGGACAGAGGGCGAGAAGAGATGAAGCCAAGACAAAGTTCTCTGATCAAGGCTCAAAGCTTTAATGTTCAGCTCTCAATTTAAAGGGGAAGACCCAACCCACAACCCCTCCTGGTTTCAGCCTCGGAAATGGGTGGGATAGTCCATAATCCATTCTAGGTCACAGGCCAGAGATGTCTCCAGGCAAGCCCAGGGGCAGTTCTGCTTCTGTGTTCTGTGCAGCCAAAGTGAGTAACTCCACCTAGATCCTTATCACTTGGTCTGTTGTGGTAAACAAGGTCTCTGAGGCCTGCTCAAAGCTGGAAGGGGAGGGCACAGTTCCCCCTTTTTTAGTTTAAAAAAAATGAGCAGTGCCAGCAGCTGGATGGGTACACGATCTCATCCCATCTGGGGTACAGGGTGGCCGGGCTTGCTGAGAGAGATCCTGTGTGAAGGCAACTTACCTGCTTGAGACACAAGGTTCAAAAGTTAACAGCAACACGATTATCCAAGCCATGTAGGAAATAAGTTAAAAGTAGAAATGTTTTAGTATCTAATCCAACTGCTGGTTGACAGGGATCAGACACAAGGTTTATGACTACTCAGGCTGGTAGATTTCAACAAAAAGTTGCCTGTTTACAATAGTTTATAGCCCTCTGTTTCAGTGTTTTTTCATAGAGACCTGAGACTTTGTTTAGCAGGCAAGTAAGTCAGGCCTATTGCTGATTTTAGGCCTTCAGTGTATAAGCAGGGCTGCCCTGACATCATCTCCCTTCTTCAAGTATAGAAGGGCTGTGGCGATTCTAGTCTTGCCAAGGCGGAGATAGAGGCCTGACCTTCAGTAATTAAAGGGGACCTTGTAATGGCTCCAGTCCTCCTGTCGTTGTCCAATGAGGCATGAGGGCCATACCCATCCTGATGTCTTTTTCCTGGAGAGGGGATACTTTTGACATCAACCCCTATGCAGTCAGGTTTGTCCCTCAGGGAACCCAGAAACATATTTTTGACTTTTATTTATATTCCCTT
Source organism: Rhabdomys pumilio (assembly GCA_030674055.1). NCBI lineage: Eukaryota > Metazoa > Chordata > Mammalia > Rodentia > Muridae > Rhabdomys > Rhabdomys pumilio. The sequence continues at coordinate 7,253,530 of JANHMN010000015.1, read as the reverse complement.
GCAGTGCTTAGTTTCCCAGCCTTAGCAAGAATTCAGATTGCCAGACAGAGGGGGTTCAGGGTGGCCCCTCTCTGCTTGGTCTAGGGGCGGAAGTCCCCTCTTTTAGGTTGGGTGGAGATGAGACTTGGGAGCACCCTGGATAGAGTAACAACCTCATCTAGAGTCTCGTGGTCCTCCATAGCTAACATATTTATCTGTTGTTTTACAAGTTAGTCGGGCTCCATTTTCTTTTTCTGAAAAAATACAGACTGAACCATGGCCCCAAATTAAGACAGACCATTTCAAGTATTAGTTAGGGGGTCTCTCCATTTGACCCTGGAAGTGACTGGATGCCAGTGGTGATCTGCTGCAGACTGATCTTTAACATCAGTTTGCAGTAAATTTAAAACAAATAACACAAAAGCAAGATGTGCTTTTGGTGACTTTGGAGGGTATAATTCTCCCCCCACCCTTTAGTTTAAAAAGCCATTTTTAGTCTTTGTAAAATCAGGGAAGAAGCACCAATAGCTGCTTTTCCCACACTCAGAGAGTTATAAAGATATTAAAGTCTCATAATCTTTCACAATTTTTTGTCCTTGAGGATAATAAGGAATCTCAATAATATTAAATTGTCAACAAAACATCTCAAATGCTTGACTGTAGTCAATTAACTGCAATAACCAGTTCCATTACCTATCTTAGTCTGGTATGGAACACCAAGCACGGGAAAATAATATAGGTAATAACTAGGTGTCAAGTCACATGTACATATTTTAATTTTTTAAAATAAAAAATGAGTAAGATCTATTTGCCAAAATTGATTACATATAAATCCTCAAAGCTTAATACCATTATGAAAAAATTGAGAATACTGAAAACAAGTTTTTGCAATTTAACTTGCACACCTTTTAGAAATGCCAAATTATTGTATCAAGTTATTACTATTTTGATGCTGTAAAGAATAAGATAGTATGGCCAATTATTTTTGAGAGGCCCATAATCTGTCTAAAGAGAGCAAGAGATCAAGAGAGAGAGAGGAGGGGGCAAGCAGCCAGGCCTACCTGGCTATTGCCAGATAACTGTGGGGAGGAACATACCTGGCTGTTGCCAGGTAACTGTGGTGGTGGAGTTTAGACAGAGTGCTAACATTCCCCCTGTTTTGGTTTCATTAAAAAAGAAAAAATTAGAAAGAGGTGACGGTGAAGCAGGAATAGGGTCGTCGTGATATCTGGCTACTTCCTGCTGACACTGGGGGCGATATCTCTCTAGGGAACCCAGAAGAATGGGTATGGGGGATGTTTGTCCAGTCTTAGGAGAGTTGGCTGTTTTTTGCTGTCCTGGGTCTATGGAGCCATCTGAGGATAGGTCAGAAGGAAAAGGTCCAGTAGAGGCGTCTGTGTGTGTGACAGGAGATGGAGCATCTGGAGGTTGCTTCTCTTGAGCTGTTCTGGATGCACCTGGACTTGACAAGATGTAAAGAATAAGATTAAGTATGTTTGGGAGAAAGAAAATTTTTTCCTTAAGATGTACATTTGAAACCCAGAGGAATCCCACCCTTTGGAATAGGTAGTGAAGAGGAAATTTCCACCAGACCCCTCTCCTTCTAGAAGAGAAAGGTCATAGAATGCTTAGGCACCCCTCCCCTCCAGAAGGCAGAGGCTAATGAACATTCCTCAGACCACAGGGGGTGACTGACCTGCGGGTGGGGGGCCCAGAGCACATGGACAATGGACTGTTTGCCACACACAGACAAGGGAGGTCCTTGCTGCCTCATTCCCTAAAGACCAATCAGTTTAAAAGGTCACTGTTCTGCCAATCACATTGTGCCTAATGGCTGCTGCTCTCAGGACTGCATAAAAGCTGAATGAGAGGCTTGGGGTTGCCTCTCCTTTGGGATGCAGGATGGCCCCAGGCTGCTGGAACATTAATATTCTTGCTTTTTGCAGTGATTCTTGTTTCCATGTGGTTCACTCAGGAGGACTCCAGTAAACTAAGGCTCAGCTTGCCAGAGTCTTAGAGTAGTAAGTGGGAACTTTAGGCAGATGTACTTATCTGGATGGAGTCTATTGGGTCCATTAGTGGTAGATCTGAGTGGGTTTCCTGTAGCTTATAGGTTTACAAAAGAGATAACAACATGAGTTAACAACATGAGCAGTCTTTAAGATGAGCCTTTGTTGAATCGTATAGTGGAATGTTTTATTAGAGTCTGGTAAGTTTATAGGAACTCAGATAATTCAGGACAGTGGCATAGCCAGAAGAGGAAATACAAAGCACGTAATCAATGGAAACTGAGTTTGTGCAATGAGGTAACAGATTACATCTGAGAAAGCTTAGCTGTCAGTATAGTCAGAAGTCTGAGAAAGAGCAAACAACAATATATCAGTTATATATTTAAAAAAATGACAGAGTCCACTAGCCAACAGTTCCCATGGCCTCTGTGGTCTCTTGGGTGGAGTCAGTCTGACTTTCAAGCACAGAGGATGCAGGGCTTTTTCTCTGTGGGATGGATACCCATGGCATGAGAAATGACTTACCTTGGTTTAGCCAAGTTGTTTGACTCAGGGCATCCAGTTTTATCTACTGTGTTTTTCAGTGGTTATCATATTGTAAGACCCCCACGAAGGGAGGACCTCCCTCAAGCCTCAGGAATTTGTGGCCAACCAATAACTCACAAGACACCGTTCTTGATGCAAACAGCAAGAGGTATATTTAGGGGTCAGTTGGCTGAGGCCGAGACTCATAACCCACGCGGGGGGTGGGGGGGGGAGGAGGTGAGGGGGAAACCCAGGAAACATAACATAAAAACAGTGGAACGTCCCAAGAAGTCCCAACCCATAATTTAGTCAGGGTCATGCGGAAAACATCCTGTACACTTATCTTTTGCAAGAATGTAACCTTGCCCAACCATCCGTGCTTTGGGCCTTCCCCACCAGCAGGTGAGTTCTCTTCCCTGAGGTCTGAGGAATGTTAATCAGCCTCTCCCTTCCTCTCCTGAATGTTAATCCAGCAAGTGTCCTCTGACTCAGGGATAATGTACCCTTCCCGGAATGTGGAATGTATCCTGGGGCAGTGAAGACCTAAAATCTTACATTCAGTTCTGCTTTCTTGGTGGAACTAGTATTTTTCATAAGTTTTCTATACCTTTCAATATCACAATCCAGTCAGTATCTTCTAGGTGTCCACGTCTTCTGAGACCATCTTGGGTCAATTGTTAGAGGCTTTGAGAATTCTGTCTGTCATAATCTTAAATATATTATTAGCAGACTTTTTGACAAGATTGAAAGCCATATGGATTGGTTGCAACTGAATAGAATTTAATAGCAGTAGTAAAAAATCTATCAAGACAGGATAGGAAAGAGTCTTAAGTAACTTTGGTAGGTTGCCTAGGTAGAGAAAAACACATTTTTGTACTAGCAAAGAAACATTCGGCTAGGACCAGAATAAGAAAGCTGGCAGCAGTGGCATAAGATCATGGTGACAGAAAATGAATTTGCCTAGGCAGATTCAGGTCTCTGACACAAACTGAGCTTGCAGGCCATAGGAACGGGCCAGGAGTGTGGGGCAGGGAAGTGGGCTCAGATACTTTGGTCATCCTGATTAGCTCCTTAGAAACATTGATCATGGAAGTGATCGCGGGTCTTTGTTTATTACCTTGCTTGTTCCTTGACTATTTGTGTTTATTGTCTTGCTTGTTCCTTGACTATTTGCATCTATTGTATTGCTAGTTCCTCAACCTAGAACTGACCTTGTTACTTGCATGTAATTATAATGATATAAGAGCAGATTGGGAACAAATAAACCCGCCTCAGCCTCAGAACTGGCTGGAGTCATGCTACAGTGTTATCTAATTGTCTTTTTTCTTTTTAATCCTTACTCCTGCCCTGGAGAACCTGTTGACTGACTGAGCTGGCCTGATCATTACTTCAAGAGAGAAGAACCAGGGCACAGCCACAGTCTCACCATCTAAGCAAAACAAAAATCCAATAGTGTAAAATTCAATGTCCAGTAACTGAGATTCCCTCAAAATCTTGGGGGCTCCTGCAAGGGACTTGGGTAACTTTTCCAGTTCTTCTTTCTGCAGAACACACAGCTTGTGTTCTGGGCTCAGTCAGGCTCCATGTCACCTCTGCTGCTGCTCCCGGTGGTCATTCCATGGCACTATCATCTCTGAAATGCTGTGAGCTCTTGCTGCAACTGGGCTGGGCTTTCACGCATAGCCCCTCCTAGCCTTTCTTCAGGGACCCCAGCCCTGCCGAGTGCCAAGCCTCAGATGCTCTCCCTGCCCCCTTCAGACCTTCAAAAGCAGTAGTACTGAGTGACTTTTACACTACTAATTCTGGCTTCTAGTGCAAGGTACAACCTTGACTGCCTCTGGACCACAGCTTCTGTGTGCTGACTGTAAGGAAACACTTCCCAGAAGATTTCACCTCAGCAATGCTGGTCTCTTCTTAATCACTGATTGTTTCTCAGCTCCATCTGACCAGCATCTTGTCCAAGAAGAACAAAGTTTCACCTCCGTGGTACTGGTCTCTTGTTAATCATGGCTGATTCAGCCTGAGCTGACCAGACTCACGTAGATGTGTAATAGCCCTGATATTCTTTAACTATCAGTCTTCCTTCAGGAACTTCGTAAGCCACGGCCCTCATTGTCTGTATTTCCTTTGACACTCCCACAGACTAACTCAGCAAGCTTTGAACACTCAATGTTTTTTTATTTTACCCAAAGTTACAAGTCCTTCCACAATCCTCCCCCAAACTACACGGTCATATCTGTCATAGCAAAATCCCATGATCCTGCTACCAGGACTTGCCCTACTTAGGGTGTCTATTGCTACGATGAAACACTGTGACCAAAAGCAAGTTGAGAAGTAAAGGGTTTATTTGGCTTGTACTTCTACATTATAATCCATCACTGAAGGAAGTCAGGGCAGAAACTCATACAGGACAGGAACCTGGAGGCAGGAGCTGATGCAAAAGCCACAGAGGGGTGCTGCTTACTGGCTTGCTGCTCATGGCTTGCTCAGCCTGCTTTCCTATAGAACCCAGGACCACAAGCCTAGGGATGGCACCACCCCCATGGGCTGAGCCCTCCCCCTATTAATCACTAATTAAGAAAATTTCCTACAGCTGGATCTTATGGAGGCATTTTCTCAGTGGAGGTTTTCCTTTTTCAGATGACTCTAGCTTGTGTCAACTCGACTTAAAACTATCCAGCATGCCTTTTGGGGAACCTTATCTGCAATGACAATTTAGGTTCCAGGCCCTGGCAGTTGTACTTCATATTTCAGCAGAGTTGAGATTACTCAGGAGACTGAGCTAGGAAGATTGCACAACTGCTTGGACTACGGAGAGTTCAAGGCCAGATTGGACAAGTTAGTAAGAAGCACTTGCCTAGTGTAGATGACAAGCCCCCAGCACCTCTGACAATTAGAAAAGTGAAAACTCAATGTGACGGTGTGTTGTAATAATTATTTTAAAAAGTGGCCGCTGATCCACTGGTCAATCCGACTGTCTAGGCTGCAGCAACTCTGCTGAGCTCAGCAGCCATGTTGCGTGGCCAGAGGTCACGTGCGCACCGCAGCTAGAAACGGGTGTTGGATCTGCAGTTACCAGAAGCCATGAGCCTGACATGGGTGCTGGGCACCTAACTTGGGTCCTCTGGGAAAGCAGTAGTTGTTCGTAGCCACTGACACATCTCTCCAGCCCCCCTAGATTTTGTTTTGAAATGAACTTGATGTAACGAGATGAAGCTGCTGGTCTTTCTGAAGGACAACCAACCTGATTGGAGAAAAGACGGTCTAAAGAAACACTTAGGTCCATTCCTTTGACTCTCTGATAGTTTAAGCAATGAACCTCAAGAACGTTTCCTCGGGAATCCTGTCTGGGGGAAGGAAAAGGATAAAGCTTTGGTAGCATCCAGAGGAGGAAACTGCCTCTGGAAGAGACAGAGTTTCTACATGTCAGAGCACCTTACGGGGGTGACTGGAGCTGAGACAATGCTGGGCCAGTGATGGGCAGGACCACACCTTGGCCAGGACTGTGTAGTCATGCACTCCCCTGCCTATTTAAGCCTTGCGTCAGCATTCAGAAGATGGATTTGAGTTTTGGGTGTCACTGGACCCTTTGTTCTCTTCCCCATGTGGACACACTAAATAGATCTTCTTTCTCTGATTTTTAGTATTGCTTGTATCTTTAGTTGACGCTCAGAACACAAGCATACTGGGCACAAACAGGCTAGTTTAGACTTTCAGAGTCCAAGCTTTGACTCTGAAAACGTGTAACAAAATTTTGATACATTTCTCATCCTGATGTTTAATGGAAATTCCATGTCTTTTACGGCTGCCATTTCTAAATGTCTGCAGGCATTCTTAAATATCTATTTATTCTATTTGTATGATATGCGTGTGTGCTTTGGGCATCTGGGAGCCACGGTGGTCAGAGGTGTCAGGTCCCTGGACCTGGAGTTACAGATAGTTGTGAGCTGTCATGTGAGGGCTCAGAACTGAGCCCAGTCATCTGCAAGAGAAATCAGCATTCTTACTGCTGAGCCATGTCTCCAGCCCCTCACAGGCATTTTTTTTTTAAAAAATACATTTTAAAAATAGAATTACATCGCTTCCCTCACTTTCTTCCAGGTCCTTCCAGATCCCTGTCCTCCAGTCTTTCTCAAGCCCCAATGCTCAAGTTGATTGCCTTTCTTTAAAAATTCTTTTAACATACATATATAGACGAGTATGTATGTATGTATGTCTATTCACAACTATATGTAAATACAACCTGCTGAGCCTGTTGTTTTTGTTGTGTGTATATGGTTTCAAGGTTGACCACTCTGTGTTGCACAACCAATATGTGGCTCATCTCTAGGAGAGGCTACCTCTCCTTCTCCCGGCAGTCATTAGTTGCCTGTAGGTCTTTGTCTAAGGGGTAGAACCCCAAGAGAATCTCTCTCTTCCATGTTTACGTGTCCATCAAAATTGCCATTGTTCCTGTCTTGTTTATGGAGCCATTTCCAGGAGACACTCTCACAGCAGACTTCCTGGTATACTGGCTCTTACAATCTTCCCATGCCGACTTCCTCCCCGTTCCCTCAGCTGTAGATACAGGAGTTGTAACGTAGATGTATCTGTTGGGGTCTGTTGATCTTGCATTTTATCGAGCTGTCTTCTGGGATGGGCTCCATTAGCTGTAAAGAGAGGCTTCTTTGATGAGGGTTGGCAGTTACACTTACACAGGGAAGGGGGCTTACACACCTACACTTACTCAGGGAAGGGGCTTGCACACCTCACTGGCACTTTACAGAAATCCTCACCCTCTCAAAATCCTGCAAGGCCACATTTGCCTCTGTTTTAAAGATGGAAAAACTGAATCTCGAACCTGTGGCCTGCTGGGAGTTTTACCACTGGCGGGAAGACTGGAACTCATTGGTTAAAGAGCTTCTCGGAACACTGCTGCCTCCTGATCTCCCTTTCGGCGACAGAGTGGAAGGGCCTCACAGACTTTCTGAAAACAAGCCACTTTCCCAGCCTGACCCTGTCTTTGTAAGACTAAGATTCACTTGCACCAGTAAGAGAACTCCTTCAAGAATCCATTCTTACCAGGTTATCTCTAAAAGCAGTCAACTGGCTCCAATTCCAGGTCTCTTAGGGTGGCTTGTCCAGGCTTAGGGTGGCTGTTCAACTCCACTGGCCAGCAGAGGGCAGCACAGGCCAGCTGATGGATGGATTAGCCCTCTGACCATCTGCCTCCAGCCTCAACCACCTGTAGGAAGCTGGACAGAGTGATGCATCAGGGGAAACTCCTCAGGTTGGGTGTGCCCAGGTGCAACAGCTCAGGTTCCAAAAGAAGGGGACAAGTCTCTTCTTTGATGTATCCTGGAGATGAGACAAAAGAAGACTCTGGACCACAGGCAAATTATCTCTGGCACCTAGCTCACCCCGTAGTGACCCGTTGTAGCTGGAGTGTAGGGTTTCCCTGTGTGAACTAGATTAAAGGAGATCTTTCCAAAAACAGTCCTGATCATGGCAAGGCTAGACACGGAAGCAGAAAAAGAGTTCAGGGAACTTAACTTTCCTTACAGCGCACTGAGGAGGGCTTTGGAACGATTACATGTCGCTTTTTATAGAACTCCGAGCAGCACCCATAGCTCTGGGTCACGATGAGATCACCTGGTGAGGGTTTTTTTTTTAAATCCAGCTTCTAATTTATTAATAATGTGTTACAATGAGAAGCACAACTGTATCTTATAGCCTATCATGACTTCAATGCAGGCTTTAGAATTAAATTCTTGTTGCTAGGTTTTATTTTTGTGGCGCAGTCCCCATCGGGTGTGCTGTGCTGTGCTGTGCTGGTCATGGTAATTTGGCTAATTGAGGAAGCTGAGCTCTGCCATAACAGAAGCTTTAGCCAAGTCCTTACTCCCGACAGGCAGGTCCAACACGATGAAGCCTGCGTTTATGTGTTTGCCGAGAGAATTGGTCTCACCTACAGCTCTTCCTCCCGGAGCAACGCATTCAAAAGTTCAGGTTGTTAGAATGCAGTTTCCATAGCTGATTAGCAGTCTTCAATTTGCTGTCACAGTGCTGGTGGTAGTCGCACTACAGCTTGGTTAGCTATGTTTCAGGGTGCTTACATGGCTCTGTGACAGCCACACAGAAGGACAGTGGTGGAGCAGGAATAAGCTTAGCTGCACACCCTCCCTCCACTCCTCAGTGCTGCTGATGGGGGAACAGGACCCAGTGAGCAAAGGCACACATAAGGCAGGGCTGCTCCCTGTTGTCCAGGCTTCTGCACTGGATGGTGGATTCATCTTCAGAGGAACGGTTATGATTCAGACCTAGAGCCCTGGAAGCTACAGCCTCGGGGCTCCACAGGTAGAAGAGACAGAAGCTATGGCCTCAAGACTCCACAGGTGGATGTGGCTTGCACCCAAAGCCATTGTTAGAATTGTATGTATTTAATGCTGAAGCTCAGGAAGTGCCTGAAAATGCAAAGAAATTAGCCCTATAGATTGCGGTATACCCATTCAGTGAAATGGTGCGTGACCATGACCATTGATCGTTAGGCCTTAGCTTATTTGATGACATAGGAAAAGATGAAATATAATCTTAAACATGAAAGTTAAATTGCTCTGAGTAATGCAATTATGTGTGTATATACATATGTGGTGGGTGTCTGTGTAACCGCATTTCACGGTGAGCATCTCCCTGGTTACAGTTATGCCTTACCCTTTCAGGTTTTTATGGTTTTTCATTTCTCCACGTGCTGGGGACCTCACCCAGCGCCTTGTGGTTTTGTGCTCTTATGTTCTTAAGACAGAGTCTTGGTAGTAGCTGAAGCTAGCCTTGAATCTCTACAGATTCAGGATGGCCTTGAACTCACAGCAATCCTTTTGCTTCACCTTTCTGGATTTGGTTTTCTAATTTGTCAGTGCACATTTGTGGTTTGGTGGAAAACTTATTTTAAAGGAATTGTGTGTATATACGGTCATAAAATGAGACGGTATTGTATAATAGTATGAGGTATCAAATTCATTAAAGCACATTGTGATTTTGAGTTTGGATGTGAAATGTGCCCGCTGTCTTGTGTGTTGGACAGATGGTTGTCGGCCAGCAGCACTACTTTGGAAGACTATGGAAACACTGGGAAGTGAGGCCTCACTGGAAAGAATGAGACCCTGGGTGGGTCTGCCCTACTTCATCCTGTTTCCTGGTTGACTGAGATGTGAGCAAATGGCCTTGTGTTCTCCCTGCAGCCTTGACTCATTCCCACCGTCCTTCCCTGATGTGGTAGTGGATTGTACTCTCAAACTGTTGGGTGGAACATATCCTTCCTGAAGCTGCTTCTTGTCAGGGTTCACTTATAGTTTGAGAAAATAGCTACTACACAGACACCAACAAGCTGTTGACTAAATAACAGATGAGGGAGAACAGAGACCTCCCCCATGCAGAATCCCAGATCATCTCTGTAGATTTCATCTCTGGCGGGGGCGCGAAGTGGGGTCTGTCACTTTTCTCAGATGCACTGATTTTTGGTTGACCAGTCAGAACTCAGTTAGTGTACGTGAGTACAGATCTGTGGATGCAGCGGTGTGTGTAGAGGTCAGAGGGCAACTTTATGTGGTTGGTTCTCTCCCTCCATCAGTACATGGCTTCCTGACATCAAGCTTGGCTTGCCAGGCTTCCTCCGCAGCTGCTTTTGTTAAGGGAGCACCTCAGTGCTTTCTTGCTCTGACTGCCTCACTTGGCCGTTGGTGCACTTAAGGACTCGTACGCTTACCTGAAGTGTAGCCTACTCCCAGTTTTTGTTTTGTTTTGTTTTGTTTAAGATTTATTTATTTTATGTGAGTACACTGATGGTGTTTTCAGACGCACCAGAAGAGGGCATCAGATCCCATTGCAGATGGTTGTGAGCCACCATGTGGTTGCTGGGAATTGAACTCAGGACCTCTGGATGAGCAGATGGTGCTCTTAACCACTGAGCCATCTCTCCAGCCCGCTCCCACAGTTTTGTCCTCGGTACTCATTTCCATGCCTTTGGCCTGAGCCCCCACCCGCAGTGCCCCTGTATTATTATTCCATGTGTTTGTAAATTTGCAGTTTCTTTTTCTCCTGAACTCAGAGTGCGTAACTGGTGCCTTGTGTTGGGTAACTGCTCCTTCTACTCATGTTAGACTCTCATCTGATTTTTATACCTGGCTTCTCAGTTTTCCCTGTGTCTGCACAGCTTATGTGTCCTTACTTGTCTTGACTCAGGCAGAGCCTGGAGTGACTTCATTCTGCACTGACCCATGAGTGGGTTAGAAACACAGTCAAATGAGTCTTATATCTCCCTTGAGTCTGGTGTCCTGATGAGGTCCCAGTTTTCTTGTCAGTTGCATTTTATGGGGTGCTCATCTCAGGCATTCGTATATTTAAGTGCATGAGACTACTTTAAGGTACTCTCTACCGTGTGTGGCTAACAGAACTGAATCTGCAGAGTAGACAGTCTCTGTAAAAGCCATCTTGCTTAGGTCAGCCTTGTTTGCTCTTTTTATTCAGGTTTTCAGTGGGATGAATGAAGCTCAACTCTTCTGGGAGATGGAATTTGTGTTATTCAAAGACCTCTGTCATGGTTTATATCTTAAAAGCTCGCTTGTTGAAGGCTTGGTGTCCAATGCAGCAGTGTTTAGAAGCAGTTGTAAAGGCTAGGATTCAATAAATGGATGTGAAGTTAACAGGATTGACAGTCTCCTGAAAAACAAGCTTCTGGGCATGCCTGTGATAGATCATGTATTTTATTGGGTTGGCTGAAGTGGGAGGGGTCACCCCCAAAATAGGTGGTACCATTCTCTTGGCTTGGGTCCTACACTGCAATCAAGAAGAACTGAGCATGGACATTCATGTCTTTCCTGTTGATGTAATGTGACCAGACACTTCAAGTTCCTGCCACAAGGCCCTCTGATCATGATGGACTGTACCGCTGAGCTGAGTCAAAATAAATAAGTAAACAAATAAATAATAAGTAACCTCTTTCTCCTATAAGTTGCTATAGTCAGGATATTTCATCATAGCAATGAAGGAAATAAAATACTCATCAATAGAGTCCAATAGCTTAATGGACTACTGGGGTGGAGCCTAGTGGAGGCAGTCAGTCACTGCTGCTGTGCCTCCCCCTTCTCTCCTGCTCTGCTTTATGGATGTCATGAAGTGAACAGTCCTCTTCTGCTCTCATGTACTGCTTTCCAGGCCTCAGAACAACTGGGCGAAGCAACCTTGGGTTGAAACCATGAGCCAAACAAATCTTTCCTCTCTCTCTCTTTTTTTTTTTTTTTTTTTTTTGGTTTTTCGAGACAGGGTTTCTCTGTGTAGCCCTGGCTGTCCTGGAACTCACTCTGTAGACCAGGCTGGCCTCGAACTCAGAAATCCGCCTGCCTCTGCCTCCCAAGTGCTGGGATTAAAGGCGTGCGCCACCACCGGCTAAATCTTTCCTCTTTTAAAATTATTTCTCATGTACTTTATCAGAGAAGTGGAAAGCTAAGTCAAAGGTTCACATCATCCAGAGAAGCTCCCATGTTGATGCTGAACCCAGCCATGTGAACCAACAAGAGGACCATGACAGCGCAGTGTGTTCTGGGAAAGTCCTCCTGACTATGGACTGAAGCATCTATAGTCTCCTAGCAAGCCTTTCTTCTCCAGGATAGCTTTGAACCACATGTCCCATATTCAGTCTGCTTACTGTGGGGCAAGTCTGACCACTGGGAAACACTGTGGTCCTCAACTGACTGGGTCTCGAGATGGACTGAAGCAGCTAGCCAACGGGGCTGCTAGTGCTTTGTATATAACTCACATATATCAAGAGCTAATCACTTATTTTATGTTTGTTTTGTCTGCATGTATGTAAGTGCACCGTGTGCACACCTGAGGTAGTTAGAAGTCAACAAACTAGAGTTAAAAGATGGTTGTGAGCCACTATGTGGGTACAGGAACCTGAACCTAGGTCCTCTGGAGGAGCAGCTAGTGCTCATAAGTACTAACCCACCTTCCTAACCCATTTATGTAGGTATGTATATGTGTGTGTATGTGTATGTATATGTGTGTGTATGTATATGTATATGTGTGTATGTATATGTATGTATATGTATATGTGTGTGTGTGTGTGTGTGTGTGTGTGTGTGTATTTGTTAATTTGAGGCAGGGTTTCTCTGTTTTATAGCTCTGGCTGTCTAGGGACTCAATATGTAGATCAGACTTTCCTTGAACTTGGAGACCACCTGCCTCTTCCAAGTGCTGAGATTAAAGGCATTAAACCACCAAGCCTGGTTTTTGAGTGTTTTTGTCACTAGTTTAGTTGATTTAGAGTGTCCTGACTTGACTGACTTAGACAGAACGTGGAGGGTCTGGTGATGTCGTCATTCACTGTATCTAGAAAGCCTCTCTTGCTTCATGCTCTCTGGAGCCATAGGACTAGGCATATAGACATTTCTATTTTCCTGCTAGGTCATGTGTTCATTAATTTAAAAACATTTTTAAAGTTCACTTTGTATGGTGTGAGCAAACATGTGGAGGTTGGTGGACCAAATGAGGTAGTTGTTTTTCTCCTATTATGTGGGTACTGAGGAACTCAAGCCACCAGGCTTGGTGACAACAGCTGTTACTATCCAAACATCTGTGGGAACAGCTACTTAACCGTTCTAAGTGTTTTCATCTATTAGTTGACATTTCACTTCAAATAGCCACATGAAATAGCAAACCACTCTGGTTTTCTTGGCTCACTGGCCACTCTCAAATGAATATCAATACATCTGCAGTTAGATGTGTGAGTGTTCAGTCCAGAAAGCCACCTTAAGATTTCTTGCTGGGATCACTCCTATTACCAAGGGCAGTGCTAGGACCCAGTCAGCCAGAGTCTAAAGGAACTGAGCACGGAGATCTGGCTACGTGGGTGATGGAAACAGAAAAGCGGAACACCTGAAGATTAGCACTGCCCCCGGGGTGGAGGAAACAGCAGGAATGACTGACGTTAGTCACTATGGACTTATTCTAGACCTTCTGATGGAACATCATTTGTGTGGGTGGTACAAAATGGGTTGGAGCTAAGAAGAATGGGCTGAGGGCAGAGGTGTTGAGGGTCTCAGCTTGTTATGAGCCATAGTCAGATTTCAGGCTGAAGCCGGGAGTTTGTTCTTGCAGTTTTCCATTGTTGGCTTCAACTGGCTGAGCCCTACCAGGTACCATTTGTCCAGGGAGTTTGTAGGCATTCTATACATCACAGAGCGGGCAAGAGATCTGCGAGCAAAAGACGAATGAGGGCATGCTCTCCATTAAGCCACCTCTGAGTTCCACTGTCATCATAGTCCTGAGTCAATGGCCAAGAAGAAGGGCGCTCTCATCTGCCGACCACCGAGCACTAGGGCAGGAACGGCGGAGCTGGGCTCCCAAGTGACAGGACTCTTCTCCTCCTGCGTCCCAGACACTATGGAGCGTCTTGTGTCTACGTCCGATTTTTCCACTGCGGCAGCGCCCCGGGAGAAGTCACTCAAGCCTCTCCATCTCAGAACTCCCAGTTTCAAGGACTACCTCCTGGTGACGTCAGGGGCTGAGGTTCCAGACCCCTGAGGACTCCCGAGAGCCCTGCGTAGCAGCCCTGCGACCCTGTCAACTGTCCTAGGGCTCAAGCGCACTCGGACTCCGCATCCAGATGTGACTCCAACCGGTGTTGTTCACAAGCAGCGCCCAGACTGCAAGCTGCAGACGTGCACGGCCATCCTAGGAACGAGCTACAGCGAGCGTCTCCCAGCAACAACCTTCGATCGCCCGCCGCAACCCTTCCGGCGCGGAGAAGCTGCGAATGCAGTCGCCGAGAAGGCGCATGCGCGTCTTCCGCGGGAAGCGGTGCATTATGGGAGGCGCGCGCTTTTGCCGCTTCCGCGAATATGGCGGCGCCGTAGTTAGGGCGCGGGATCCTGGGGCACGGGGAGGCTGCGGTGCGCAGCCCGGGCGCGGTAATGGCGACCCCGGATCAGAAGTCGCCCAACGTTCTGCTGCAGAACCTGTGCTGCCGGATCCTGGGCCGGAGCGAAGGTACGCGCCCCGGGGCTGAGGACTGTGGAGGCTGAGTGTCACGACCCCCGCCGGCCGGGTGCTGTTCTCCCGGACCCCCGGAAAGGAAAGGGGTGCGGCTCGCGGACTGTCCCTGCCCTGGGTGCCCCGGCCAGAGCTGCTGTAGCGGCGGAGTTTAGTTTTTGCTCCTGGGTCTAGACTGCACCGCAGCCTGCAGCTCTGCTTCTGCGTGCTTCTCACTCTGCTGTCACCTTTGCCTCTGGTGATGAGCCCAGGTTGGATGGTGCTAGCTTATTCCTGGAGCGTTCAAATAGCGAATAGTGCTTATAAGAAGTCAGACCCCCAGGACAGTTCTGCCCACTTTACCCGTATTGTTGCAGCGGTAGTTGGGGGGAAAAATGTCAAGGATCTGGTTTCTTGAAGCTCATTTTGCAGATGAGTGGGGACGCGTCATGAGGGAAGATTTTAGTAATTGACGTGACTGGGTTACCTTAGAATGTTAAGAGACAAATCGCGCAGGTTTTCAAGGAAGACTTTAAACAGAATTGCATTTTAAAAACTGAGAGAGCCTTTTGATCTTTCATAATTTGTAACAACCTATGTAACAACTTGTCGGAGTGGAGGATGAATTACTGTGTCACTACTAAAGCTCTGACTTTAATTTATACCTTGTAGTGTTTCACTGTGCCATTTATTCCTGTAAGTAATCTTTGAGGCTCCCTCGTCCCTATTATGCCATAAGGTGTGCTCCTTTCTAAAGGAGGGAGTGTGACTAGTGCATTGAACACACAGTGTTTGTAAGTGATAAAGCACCACGGGGTAAGGTGGATAGGAGGAGCTTAGAGTTACAGCATCTGGGGGAAGTATGAGTGGAAGGGACAGTTTACTTTTCTGATGGGAGTGATCCAGTCATAGGCATAATCAGATAGCTAAGGCTATGACTTAACACGCCATACCATCGTTTTTTCCTTTATTGAATTTTTACCTTCCAGAAAGAACCTCGTGGTTATAACTAGATCTTGAAGTTATTCATTATGAATTTCTAAATTTGAATTTTACAATAAGTCGCCTTTGATAGAGGTTTCACAGCCTACAGGTGATTGAAATGCTACTTTAAAGCAAAATTCTGTATCCTCCCATTCTCCTACCCTCATTTGTGATTATGTCTTGTGAATCGCTGGTCTTTCAGAGAGATCCAGGATAAAATACTCCATAAAGCTCATTCAGGATGATGCTGTCTTTGATGTAGATGGGGTTGAGGTGTGCAGAGTCGCCTGGGTCCTCTGTCCTCACTCACTGTGTTGGTGTTTTGTTGTGTTCTGACAGCTTATTGTTTTCATCGTTTCCCTGCTGTTAGTGTCTTTTCATGACTTGTTTGGCCATTCAGGTCTCTTCCTGAGGTTGGATTTTGTTTTGTTTTCTTCATAACATACGTTTTTGCTGGATTGCTTATTCTTATAATTTTGAGTGTTGTTTATTTATCTGGGTACAAGTCCTCTGTTTTGTGCTTTGAAAACTTTTTTTTCCCCTTCCAGTATTTTAACTCTTAATAGTTTTTTTCTTTGCTGAGAAATTTTTTAAAAATATTTTTAAAAGACTTTTCTTTGAGATTTTGAAAAAGATTTATGTGTATAGGTAAGTTTTACTTGTACATCTGTCTGTGCACCATGTCTGCAGAGGTCAGAAGAGGATGCAGGATCTCCTGGACCGGAGTTGCAGATGGTCGTGAACTGCCATGTGCTCTTTTGGAAGAGCAACAGTGCTCTTACTAACTGCTGAGCCATCTCTCTAGCCCTCAAGTCTTGATGGATTCCAATTTATCCATATTGAAAGCGGAGGCGGGGCAGGGAGATGGCTCAGCAGGTAAAAACACTTACTCTAAGGTCTCCAGAACCCATGTAAAAAGCCTTGTGTGATGTCATGCTTTGTAATAACAGCTCTCCTAAGGCATTATGGGAGACAGACAGGAGGGCATCTGGAAGCTCAAGAACCAGCTAGCCTGGAGTTGCTGCTCCAGTGATAAAAAACAGCCGGAGAGGCTGCTTTCTCCATAAGGGGAGGCATGGACGGATCCCGGAAAGCAGTGCTTTGAATTCTGCCTTACCCCCCAAATCCTCCCCTGAAGTAAGAGAAAAAACACTTAAAATGATCATGATTTGAGTGTCATGCAAAGAACTGTTATCAAATCCAAGGTCATAAAGCTTTCTTTCTTTTCATCTTTTTCCCCAGGAGAGGTTATATTCTATTGTTATGTGTGACATGAGTTAGTTTTTTCTTATATGGTACAAGTTGAGATTATTCTTGAGCTTACCAAAGGAACCACCTTCCCCCAACTATACTTGTCTTATTCTTGTCTTGAAGACTGAAAGTATTGAAGTGGAACCTTGGAGAGTGTTGATAGCATGGGCCATTCCAGACCAGTAAGAGCCAGCGTTTGTAAAGGAGAGGGCCTGATGTCAGGACATGTCTTAGAAGCACCTAAAGTTTAGAGTGGTTTAGATTTACAAGAAAATTGTACACACATGGTTCTGTTTTGCCCAACACCATCTCTTCTGGTCTTAGTGTCTGGCTTACTGAGATGCAATGTCACAGTCAATAGTAATAGATTGATATTATTGATACAGAAACACGGTTGTTGCTTCAAAGGAAGTAAGAGGTGATTTATTTTGGATATTGATCAGTGACCATATATTGGCATGAACATCAGGTAGATGGGTTAAAGCAAGGTGGGAATCTGTTATTGATCTGAGGTGCTATTTGATGACAGTCTCATGTTAGGGTTGGTGTGGGCTGGGGTCTCTACCATTCCAAAACACTTACCTAATAGTCACAAGGGTGGATGGTAGTTCCGACACAGATGTGAACAGTGAATGGCCTTTAAGAGGGCTAAGGATAGATGGCCAAGACAGCTTATTAGCTCGAGACCTGCAATATTCTGTCCAGCTGTCTGTAATCCCAGAAGTTCTAATTAGTCCGTCAGCCTTGTAGAATCTTTAACATGGGTATAACTTTCCTGGGAGAGTCAGTTCACAGTATTGACCAGTCCCCATGCTTTTTAGGCTCCTTCAGGACTTGCTTCATCCCCAGGGCTTCCTCTCCTGCACAGCACTTGCTCTTATTCCTCTGTTTACCAGCGCTTTTACTCCTATCCGGGTCTCCTGGGGCTCCTCTGGACTTGATCTTTCCTGATTTTTTTGTTTGGTGAGCACGGCAATTTTGAAGGTTAAAGATTGTAGACTTGTCTGATATTTTCCCAGTGGTTGACTGGGATTCTGCCTTGGGGATGGAAATTATGGGCCTGGAGTGCCACATGGTGGCAGGCATAGCATGATCTGTTGCTGTTAATGTTGGCCCTGACTGCTTCTCTTGGGTTGCTCTGCTCTGGAAGCACAGTTCTCTCACTGACCAAGAGTTTCTGCCCCGAGTGGGTGTTTCCACAAGAATATTACTGTTAAGCCTTCTTTCAGGTTTCTGTGGGATCAGTGCTGCTATCCCCCTCATAGTTTTATTTCTGAATGCACACTTTCAGCTTAGTTGCTGTGGTTTGTAGATTTTGTTGTAAAAACTAAGATTATTGACTTCAAGTATGTCTAGTATATCAGATTTTCATTTTCATTAAGTTTATTTTCATAATTTTTTTTGGCATGTATATTATGAATTGATTGGCCTCCAAATACTTAGTATACTGGCTAGTTCTGTGTCAACTTGACGCCAGTTGTAGTCCTCTGTGAGGGGGGAACCTTGATTGAGAAAATGCTTCTTTAAGATGGGGCTGTAGGCAAGCCTGTAGGGCATTTTCTTAATTACTGATTAGTATGGGAGGACTTATCCATTGTAGGTGGTGCCACTCTGGTGGTCCTGGGTTCTATAAGAAGGCAAGCTGGACAAGCCATAAGGAGCAAGCTTATAAGCTGCACCCCTCCATGGCCTCTCTATCAGCTTCTGCCTCCAGGTTCTTTCTCTGACTTCCTTAATTGAGGAACAGTGACGCAGAAGTGTCGGCCAAATGAACCCTTCTTCAAGCTGCTTTTGGTCACGGCACAGCAATGGTAACCCTAACTAAGACACTGGTGATTAATTTTCAGATTTGATACTGATGTCTAGTTTAATTATGTTAATGTTGGAAAATATATGATTGCTAATTGCAATTTTTAAAAAAATCTGTGTACACCTGTGTGTACAGTCACACACATATTGGTACACATGTTCATTCATGTGTGAGCGGGAGAACACACGCACATGTGGAGATCAGAGGACAGCCTCTGGTTCCAGTCCTTGCCTTCCCCTCTTTTTGAAACATGACTTTTTGTTTGCTCCTCTGTGCACCAGGCTAGTTGGCCCAGGAGCTTTCTCTTTCCTTCTTTCCCTCCCTTCCCCTCTCCTCTCCTTATGAAGCTTTGTTCTGTTCTGTATGCTGTCCTCAAATGACTGAGGTATTTAAGCATGAAGATGGTCAGAGCAACCTTTTCTAATTGTCATACTTTTTAGTGGAAGAATTGTTGGGGACCCAGCTGGTGCTGGAGCCTCGCCTGCCATTGTCTTTTCTCTTGGCTTCCTTAGTCTCTGAGGTGATCCTCTGACTGGTCACTACTCTTTGCCGACTTGCTGTGTGTTGTATCCTTGGAGGTTTGCCTGGGGTTGGGGGGAATCAATGGTTGTCGGGAGTCCTGGGGTTTAGGCATGCACTGGCTTTTCCTCCACTTACACAGCTCCTTCCCTTGGTACATATCTCCTGAGAGGTATGGCACTCCCTTCCTTGCTGAGCCACCTGGGGCTTCTGCAGAGTATATAGTGACTCTTCTTGACATTTGTCCCTGTGGGTGATTAGTTTTAATTGTCATTCTGACACAGGATAGCATCACTGGGGAGGGAGGGTCAGTGAGGGATGAGCGTGACTGTAGCGAGCTCTCTTGGTTATGTTAATTGAATGGGAAGACCTGCTCACTGTGGGTGGCACATGTACACATGGAGTCCTGGAGTGTCTTAAGTGCAGAATGTGAGCTGAACACAGCATGTACATCTCTTCTGACTGTGAGTGTGGTATGATTTAAAATGTCAAGTTCCTCTGCTGCCTTGACTTTCCTTCTGTGGTGGACTGTGCCTTGAATTGTGAGCTAAAATAAACCCATTCTCCCTTAAGTTGCACTTGTCAGAGTATTTTATCATAGCAAAGGAAAAGGAAACTAAGGACTTGGTACCAAAGGTAGGAGATATTGTGGAATGTGAGTATGTGGCTTGTGGCTCTTTGGAACTGTTTGTGGGAAGGATGTGGAAGAGTTTGGAATTTAGGGCTAGAAAAGCCATTGACTGCTGTGAGTAGAGTTTAATTGGCTTTCTCTTGAGAGCTTGGGAAACAATGCTGAGAAAAATGAGGACAGTGGAGGCCTCTGAGAACAAAGACTGTGTCAGGAAATGGGCCAGGGACAAGCCTGTGATATTCAGTAAAAATCTGGCTTCATTTTGCCACCATTGTGAGATCTCGAATGAAGTTGAATGGAAAGACAGTGAACTATTTGTTAGAAAGGTGTGGGGACAAGCTTCAAGTCTCTGACAGGAAAGTGCAGACAACATGGATCAGCACCATGACAGAGAAACCTGAATGTCTGCACCGGGACTTCAGCAAAGTGTCTCCTCAGACTCAGCACACAAGCTCCCAGAGCTGTGGTCCATGGTGGTAAGGCTGCACCTCTAAACGGTGGCTCTGCCTGTGTGCTCTTGGTCTTGAAAGTATGGAAGACACAGAAAGAAGGGACGGTGGAGAGCAGCTGAGGTCAGGCACTGTGTGGCAGGGCTGAGGGCCCAGAGAGTGATGGGGATGCCAGGGTCACGGGACATGTGCCAGGAAGAGCTACAGGCGTGAAGTGGGGCTGGACTGGTCTGAAAGAGGAGCTGAAGGACTGAAGGAATGGGGCTGTCGGGAGCCTTTGTTGCCCCGCCAGTTTCATCATGAGTGCAATGCTGGACACGGAGTGCAGGATTTGGTTTTGGCCATATTGGATTGGGGGTTTGGGTTTGAATATTCCTTGCTGTGCTCTTGATTGTCTCATTTTGGAATTGGAATGTTTATTCTGTGCCATTATATATTAGATGTATATACATTTTTGATTTTTATAGGCGTTCACAATTCAGTGCTTTGTACTTCTAAAATGTTGAAAAATTTCAAGACTTTGGAGACTTAAAAATTGAACTGTATGGCCGGGCGGTGGTGGCGCACGCCTTTAATCCCAGCACTTGGGAGGCAGAGGCAGGCGGATTTCTGAGTTTGAGGCCAGCCTGGTTTACAGAGTGAGTTCCAGGACAGCCAAGGCTATACAGAGAAACCCTGTCTCAAAAATCAAAAAAAAAAAAAAAAAAAAAAAAAAAAATTGAACTGTATTTTACATTTACAGTATGAGGGTGTCTTAGTGTTTATTGCTGTAAAAGGACACCATGACCATAGCATTTCTTATAAAGGAAACATTTTAATTGGGCCTTCCTTACAGTTTCAGAGGTTTAAGCCCCGATTATCATCATGGTGGGAAGCATAGTGGCAGGCAGCCAGCCATGGTGCAGGGGAAGGGTCTGCAGGCAGAAGGAAGAACAGAGGCACTGCGCCTTCTGAAACGTCAAAGCCCATCCCCAGTGACACACTTCCTCCAACAAGGCCACACCTCCTAATCCCTCTCAAGCAGCACCATGCCCTATAATGACCAAGCATTCAAATATATGAGTTTATAGAGGGGGGTATTCCTATTCAAATCACCACATTCTAATCCCTGACCCCCATAAGCTTGTAGTCATATCATGGTGCAAAAATGCTTTCAGTTCAACTTCAAAGGTCCCCACAGTCTGTAACAGTCTGAATACCATTTAAAAGTCCAAGGTCTTTTCTGAGACTCATGCCAGTGTCTTAACTGTTGTCCCATGTAAAATCAAACTGAAAACACAGATCATATACTTCCAACATACAATGGCACAGGATATACATTATCATTCCAAAGGGAGGAATGGACCAAAGCAAAACCAAGAACCAGCATGGCGAACTCCAAACTCGGCATCTCCATGTCTGATGTCAAAAGGCTCTTCAGAACTGCAACTCCTTTCAGCTTTGTCGACTGCAGCACCTTTCTCTCTCTTGAGCTGGCTCCACTCCCTGTTAGCAGCTTTCCTCTGCAGGTATCCCAGGGCTCTGGTATGTCCAACATCTTGGGGTCTCCAAGGCAATCCAGGCTTCACTTTCATAGCTTTATGCAATGTCCTCTCTGAGTCTCCATGCAGACACACCCTTGTCACCTGCCTGGCCTCAGCAGCTTTCCTTGGCTGTGGAGGGAGACTCCATAGCCCTTTCATCTGCCCTTGACTCTAAAACTAGAACCACATAGCTGAAGCTGCCAGGGCTGGAACTTGGCCCCTTTGTTGAGATATATTTTCAGCAGCTTCCTGTTTTCTATGGTTTTCTTCAGTGCTTCAGCTTTCTTTAGTTCCTTTCCACAAGTTGGAAGCTTATCTGGGTCAGGTTTTGTCTGAGGTCACCCCACCTCCCTATTCCATGCAGCATCGTTCTCTTCTGTAAGCTTTTCATCTTCGTAAGCAATGGGCTCCATTATACTCCATGATACTTCCTGCTGCTCCTTTTCTCCCCCAACTCTGCAGTTTGTCTTTTCCTTGCTCAGCACACTCCTTTTTATTGTAGATCTGCATAAGAGTGGTTACTAATAACCATGCAGCAGTCAATGCAGGACTGTCTTGAAATCTCCCCTGCTAGTGCTATCAATCTGAAACTTTAATTTACCCTCAGGCAGAGTTTTTCTGACAAGGGCAAAAAGCAGCCATGGTTTTTGGTCAAAATATCACAAGGTGATCTCTAGGCCACTTACTAATATTCTTCTCTGAAACCTCATGAGCTGGGCTGTCATAATCTCCATTGCTCTCAGCACTACTATCTATCATGTTTCTTAGTATTGCCCATTAAGCCCCACTTAAAGCATTCAACTGCTTTCATGGTCCAAACTCCCAAAGTCCATAGTCTGCCAGTAAGCAACACAGTCAGGCCTGTCATATAACATTACCCTACTTCTGGTACCAATTTCTGTCTTAGTCGGTATTCTATTGCTGTGAAACGAGACACCATAACCATGGCGGCTTTTCTAAAGGAAAGCATTTAGATGGGGCTTGCTTACAGTTTGAAAGGTTTAATTCATTATCATCATGCCGGGCTCCGTTTCTCTACTCTTAATAAACCCATGATCCTCTGTCCAGGGTGCCCATGACACCCACAGTGGCGACAGGCAGGCAGACATGGTGTGGGAGAAGGAGCTGAGAGTTCTACATCTGGATCTGTGAGCATTAGGAATAGCAAGAGTCACTTCCTGCTTGGGCTTCTGAAACTAACAAGACCACACCTCCTAGTCCCTCTCACTTAGCACGCCTCCCTAATGACCAGACATTCAAGTATATAAGCTTATAGGGACCATTTCTGTTCAGACTGCCACAAGAGGGTAACGTTAGACTTTGGGGACAAAGAGTAGAAGGGGATAGGTTAAAGTGATGTGTTTGTGTGTCAGGTTGGCGAACTTGTGATGATTAGGGTTACCATCTTGATTTAATCTAGAATCATTTGAGAAGTCAGTCTCAATGAGAGATCGTCTAGGTGGCCTGTTGGAGTGTCCGTAGGGAATTATCTAGATTTGGGGGGAGTCCTGCCCACTGTGGGTGTTGTCATTCCCTGGACAGAGGATCACGGGTTTATTAAGAGTAGAGAAAGGGAGCTGGCATACAGTTTTAAATTCATTTTTCTCTTGACTGGATGTAATGTGACCAGTTCAAGTCCCCAGCCCTTGACTTCCTTGCAGTGATGTCCTGTAACTTAGAATTGTGAGTCAGATAAACCTATTCTCCCTTGAGTTACTTTTGCTAGAGTATTTATCCAGGCAACCAAAAAGGACAGTCCCACTGCCCGTCCCCTTCCTGACCCTGCAGACATTGGCTTTCTAGTTTAGTAGTCCTTGAGTCAGTGCCACATGCCCACCTGTTCTCTGGCTTTTCCTTCTCGCTTCACTTCTGCCTTGGTAAGTGTGTGTCCTTATTTAAACTGCGTTATTCTTTGTGTGTGTGTGTGTGTGTGTTTGTGTGTGTGTGTGTGTGTGTGTGTGTGCATGTGTGCGTGTTTTAGAAGGAAGCAGAGACAAACCTATGTGGTAACTCAGACTGTAGAAGCGTGTGTACAAGTTCTGCCTCTGTTCCTGGAGCTGAGGCTGCTCAGGGCTCTTCACAGGTTTCCTTTCCAAGCCTCTTGTCTGGCCTGTGACTTCACTCGCTCTTTTTAAAACGGCTGTGGGCCCAGTTTGAGTTTCCTCTGGATCTTTCCCTATCTCCACTGCCTTTTACAAATTCTACAGAACTCGTTTGCTTGGTCATTGATTTCCTATGGCTCTTCTGCCCTCTTAGTAAGGCCGGGAAGTGCTTTGCTGTCTTGACCCGTGTGCCGGGCGATGAGACTGT
>JANHMN010000015.1:7205215-7226090 GCA_030674055.1 Rhabdomys pumilio | reverse complement strand
TGCTGGTGGGTGTAGGAGCAGATGTGCTGGTGGGTGTAGGAGCAGATGTGCTGGTGGGTGTAGGAGCAGATGTGCTGGTGGGTGTAGGAACAGGCGTGCTGGTGGGTGTAGGAACAGGCGTGCTGGTGGGTGTTGGAGCAGGCGTGCTGGTGGGTGTAGAAGCGGGCGTGCTGGTGGGTGTAGGAGCGGGCGTGCAGGTGGGTGTCCAGACCTGGCCCTGCCACAGCAGAAGCTCCTGTGGCTGATGCAGAGATCTCTGAGCTCATTTCATTACTGTTGTGATAACTGAAGGGAAATTCTGTCAAAGAGATACTTGTACCACAAGGTAGATTTTGTGGTTTCTGACCATAAGGAACTGAGTACACCCAGTGTTCTCCCCGCATCTGCAGAGAGAATAAGGACCTGGAGGGTTCATGTTTGCTCAGCAAGTGCTGCCAGGTCAGGGCTGTGGAGACTGAGCCGCTGTTCTTCCAGTCTTCTCCTCTTCCGGCCCTGAAAATGAGCTCTGTACTTGCTGAGAGCTTTGATTCCTCAGTTCGGCTTCATTTACTTCCTCACTTGTTGAGTATCCAAAGATGGGCACCAAAATGTCGTGAACTGCACCGCCCCATGCTTGAGGGCCAAAATGTCTCTGTCAAAAGCCTTGAGGGCTAAGTTGTTAGAGCCCACACTGCCCCAAGCTGCTGTAGTCTGCGGGTTGGGGTTCAGCAAGAGAGAGAGTGAGGACGGACTCGAAGAATGGAGACCAGTCAGAGTGTGATTCAGTCCCGTTTATTCTTCAGTCGCTCTTCTCTCCAAGTCCCTAGTTCCCAGTCCCAAGTCTCAGGTCCTGGGTTTCGGCACCAAGTCTCAGGTCCTAATCCTAGTTCCTTCTTGCTAGTCTCTGTCCCAGTTCCCAGTTCCAAGTTCTGTCTCAAGTCTCAAGTGCTTTTTATGTCTTACTTCTAAGTCACGCCTTTAAGTCTTGTCTCTAAATCACACCTTTAAGTCACGCCTTTAAGTCTCACACACCCAAGGGAAGATCCTGGGTATCTAAAGCAAGATGTTATCAGAGTGTGCTCAACTGTTGTAGGCTAATGTAATCAAGTCTCTTGTCAGGGTATATGGCTCAAGATGGCTGCAAGGATGGTAGCCACCTTTTGTCGGCTCCAGACACTCACTGGAGAGGAATACTTCTCCATCTTGACAAGTGCTTAGGAAGTAAGAAACGAGAGCTCTTTGTGCAGCCCAGGTCTTTCAGGGAACGGTTTCAAATGAGCGTGTTTCTTTTGCTTGTCTTCAGTCTCTCTGCGTCTGTGAATGGCTTCTGCACTTGAGGTGTGACACATAGTTTACTGTGCTGTTGTTAGGGAGCTGTGTGGCCTTGCTGGGGTCACGGAGATAGTTTTATGCAGCAAAGCCTGTTGTGTCTGTTGCTGTGGCCACTGGATGGAGGTGCACTTGGGAAACTAAAATTTAAGGAGGCTGTTTTTTAAAAGTTTATTTGAATGTTTATTCCTAGCTTGCTTTCCCCCCCACTTTTTTTTTTTTTTCTTTTTTTTTATAGAAAGTCTTTAACTCTTTCACCCAGCCATGCTGAAGCTCACTGTGGCCCAGGTTGGCCTTTCTGCTCCAGTCTCCCCGGTTCTGGGATTACAGATATAAGCCACCTCACCTGGCTCCTAGACATTGTTTTAAATGGTGGCCAGCTTCCTACAGCTAGCCTGCAGAACAAACCTAGTTGAAATTTTCATTCTGGAAATGAACTATGATTTAAAAACTAGGAGACAATGGCCTAATACTACAGCAGGAGATATGCCCAGATAAATAACCAATCTATCTTACTGATTAAAAAAAAAAAATCTGGCTCTTCAAAGTAGAAGGCTCACTGATACTGTTTTTGTCTGTTTTCTGTTCAGTGAGGGCTTCTTGTTTGGTGTGTATGAAGTGGGTGCCATGGGAGGAAGGGTCAAGGTGCAAGTTGTTTTCAGAGCTGGAGCAGGGAGAATCCAGGTGTGACACAAGGCAGTCCTGTTGACTGACTTCCAGTGAGGCCAGTAGCGAGGGTGCTGGCTTGTCTGGGGGTGAAGCTGGGAATGATGAGACGGGGTGTGGTGAGTAAGGCAGTAGTGGGCAGGTGCTGGGTGAACCTTTGCTTTCATACCCTTCCACATTAGGATAATACTTCTGTCTACACTGAAAATCCAGTGGACACAGTGCAGGGAGCTGTGGCTGTACCAAGGCCCTTCTGATAGGAATCTGAGGTGTCTGGTTCTAAGGGCTGGCTGTGGGGGCCTCAGCCCTTAGCCCTGCTAGGTGGTTGTCCTTACTCTCTTTGCTCCCCCAGGTGGAAGCTCGATCCCATCTGAGCTTCAGCTGGAACTGGCTGTACTGTCGGGGAGGTAGCTGGGTGGGGAAGATGGAGGGAGGGTGAACTGTGGCTTAATGGCGTCCCCAGTCCTGTCCTGGGGCCCTGGCGCAGCAGCCCCTTGGCTCCTTGGAATGGTAGCTTCCCGGCTGCTGCAGCCTCTTGTTTTCCTGTCCTATCTGTACCTCTGCACCTGGCTGTCCACACCTGTCCCCTATGGTAGAGCAGTGTGGTGGCACACTCCTGTATCTCAGAACTGGAGGGCTGAGGTGGGAAGATCAATTTAGCTGCTCAGAAGGGGAGGGGGAGAGAGTGAGGGAGAGGACTGTGTGGGGCAGACAGGGTCCTAGCAAGTCTGACCCTGTGCGGCCTGTCTCCTTTGAGGCTGAGCAGTCTTCCTTCACGCCCTCCATCCGTGCTGGATGAAGTGTTATGTCCTGTGGAGCACAGCAAAGGCTGCAGTCCTTTCTCCGAGTGCAGATCCTGTCATTGTATTCGCAGTGTCTGGGACCCAGTTCTAGTCTAGAGATCTGTTCATGGTTTCTGCTCCACTTGGCAGAATTTCTAGAGATTCCTCTGGCACCCTCTCCAGCTGTGCAAATTGCTGCGTGTCTGTGTCTGTTAGAAGCATCAGGGTGCTCGCCAGGGTGAAGTTCTTTCTGTTTTTGTCTTCTCTTTCCATAACACTCCTTTCTGCTCCAAATGGGAAATCAACCAAGAAAACCAGTTCACTTTTCCCCCTTGAGACAAGGTTGCAGTATGTAGTCCAGGCTGGTCTCAAACTCACGGAGATGTGCTTATCCTCTACCTCCTGAGTGCTGGGATTGAAGGTGTGTGCCAGCATGCCCAGCTTAGTCCATAGAGTTTTGGTAATTACTTTTATCATTAGTGTGTTTGGCAAATTTTACTAATCTAAAGCAAGGTAACGTTGCGTTTCCACAGCCGTTAAAGACCTAGGGGTGTGGGTCCCAGAGAAGACTGGTCGCACCCAGTCTTGTGAGGAGTGGCTCCATGTATGACCCAGGAAGTGGGCACAGATGAAGTGTCAGCAGGGGATTTTAAATGGATGTCTAGTTTGGAAATAAGTATAGGAGAGAAAATGAAGCAAAGCTGATGCAATGGCTCTTGTAATATTGGTTTTTATCTAAACAGGGAGTTTTGAAAAATAAATGGTCAATCCTCTACCTCTTGCTGAACCTTAGTGAGGATCCTCGCAAGCCAGCCAGCAAGGTGGGTGAGCGGGCACCAGCGGAGTCATGTGGGGTGGCTAGACCATGCCTTCATAGGAAGGAAAACAGTGGGAGAAAAGCAAAAGGCCCACAGCCTGGAAGCCATGTCATTTCCTTCCCCACAGCAGCTTCCAGAAGGTGTGTTTCAAAATTGTTCTGATGTAGCAGTGAGCATTGAGCAGCCCAAGTTCCCAGAACTGACCCCGAAATGAGAACCACCAGCCTGGAAGGTCTGCAGTTCTTGAGCTGGGAGCACCTGTCACTGTCATACCACAGGCTTCCTGCTGTGAATCCCTTAGAGAATTTAGCAGAGCCTCTGGCTCCTCCCTGCTGTGGTCTAGTACAACAGAATGGTGTGCAGACCTCTGACTGGCAAGAAGCTGAGGAGTGTACATGGAGGATTTGTTCCAACCTCCTCATGATGTAGTAGTGACAGGCTTATCATCATCTTGTCTGTTTTATGTTGGAGTTTAGAAAATGCCTGATACTGTCAGTTAGGAAATTTCAGAAACATTTTCATTGACTTGTTTGATTGAATAAGTGTGAAATTCAGATTCAGTTGCAGAAATAGCATGGAAGTGGGAATATAAAAGTCCTGTGGGTTTGGGCAGGTTGTGCTGCAGTTTCTTACCTTTGTGCTTACAATGACTTCATTTCAGGTAACTAGCTATGCCTCATTATTTGCACAAGCGTTACCAAGAGACGCTCACTCGACGCCTTACTACTATGCCAGGCCTCAGACCCTCCCGTTGAACTACCAGGACCGCAGCACACAGGCACAGAGCTCCGGCAGCCTGGGCAGCAGCGGCATCAGCAGCATCGGCATGTGTGGTCTTAGCGGCCCCACGCCTGTGCAGCCTTTCCTCCCTGGGTAACTTGAGCGTGCGCGCACACACAAACACACACACACACACACACATACACACAGACATGATAGAACCACATCTAGGAACTTATGTGCTTTCCACCTGTGCTGCCAGGGTGTTGGTGTGGCTCTCAGTGTTGTAGGTGTGTTCCCAGGGTTTTAGCAAGCTCTTCTTGTTGGATCAAAACTTTAAGAAGTATCAGGGAGAATCCTCTTAGGTTGTGTTTTTCAGACTCTCAGTTAGTGCGGTTAGAGCAAAGAGGGTGGCGGCCATCAGTGTGCAGCAAAGCAGGGCAGGGTGAGCTTCTTGCCCTTGTCACTCCTGGTGAGCACAGTGTAACAGGCTTGTGCTGGATGACTTTCCAGAGGGGCATTGATCGGAGAATCAGCATCAAGAGCTTGATGCTTTCCACACGAGCACGGTGGAGTTCTAAACTTGCACAGATAGTGTTGAGGGTGGACTGTGTGTACCACACACAGATTGCTCTGTGACAAGCCAGCACTTACAGCTGACCCAAGGACCATATTTGGCTGAGAAGATCTCGTCTGCGACCTTAGAATTTAGAGTACTCGCTACTGTCATGAAAAATTGTATAGACAATTTTGAGCAGAATTAGGCTTTTATTTTACATTTACACTTTTTTTCAAATGCACAGTATTATCAAATGCTGTTTTTAAGCCTGTGCCCTCCGAGGGTAGTGTAGGATAGGATTGTGGGAGTGGTGGTGCTCCTCATGGGGAGGGTAGTGCAGGACGGAGTGGTGGTGCTCCTCATGGGGAGGGTAGTGCAGGACGGAGTGGTGGTGCTCCTCATGGGGAGGGTAGTGCAGGATGGAGTGGTGGTGCTCCTCTTGGGAGGGTCCCAGAACACTATCCTAGGAGTGTGACACTGTTAGTGTACACACCCCTAGGACGGCAGGTGCAGGCGAGCCCCTGTGACTGTTTAGTTCTGAGAAGCAGTAGTTTAGTTACAGTTGTCACCAGGCGTAAACATCACATTCTCAGATTTTCACAGAGAAGCTGTTATGTATTTTCTGGGTTCCTCTTGCCTTTCGTTTTATGTATTAGTATATTTTCAGCTGGACTAAACTGCAGTATGGTATGCACACAGGGTGGGGTGGGGGCTGGTGACCACCGACGGGACAGGGCCCAGGTGCTGAGACCTATCAATTCAGGAATGTTGAATGAGCGAAAGGCCGTGATCTTGGACCTGAACTAGTGTAGGATTTCACGCTGCTTGTGTGTAGGCGTGATGTGTGCTGTATGTTTGTAGAGAACTTGAGTAGAGAAGTATAGACGTCGGATGAGATGTCCAGTTGGGAGTAGTTCTGAAAACTGGGTGGTGTCCAGGGACAGGGCCCTGGACCGACTGTTGCGGGGACATGTGGTTCTGAAGAGCCCTGCATCAGATTTATAACTAATGGAGTTAGTGTAATAACATAAGGAAAGTTCCTAAGAGCATTCCTGTCTGCTTATTTGAAGCCGCAAATGTGTCTGTCTTCCTTTCTCTAGACAGTCTCATCAAGCTCCAGGAGTGGGTGATGGCCTTCGACAGCCGCTGGGGCCTCGTCTGGCGTGGACTCTGACTGGAAATCAGCCTTCTTCACAAACCCCTACCTCCAAGGCTTTCCCAAATGCTCTTTCTCGAAACCTGACAAGGTCAAGGAGAGAAGGGGATCCGGGTGGTAAGATGTGTTTTGTCATTTAGAAGCCAGCACCTGCCTCATCTGTAGCGATTCCTTAGTGTTCATGGAATGAAACCCAGGGTCCCTGCTGTGGCCACATGCCTCCTAAGGTCCCTTCGTGTTGGCCGCTGGGGTCTGCTTGGTCTATTCCCTCTCTGTTGCACTCTGCTTCCTTGTCCCAGTCCCTGTCCCCATCTCAGTCTGTTATCCCTCCTGGGAAGCCACACAGATCATCAGGAAGGACTTGTCCATGTCCCATCTGTGCAGGGTGGTATCCATCTTGTTTGTGGGGCTAGTATTAGCACGGTCCTGCCTGCACTGTAAAAGAAACTCATCGGCGATTTCTGTGGTGTGAGATTTTACAGTTGTGTTAGGTTTTCAGGGAGTTGTGAGTGTGCCACATGTAGTAGTGTTTGGCAGGTTACTAGTACTAAGTTACTAGTACTTAGAAACGGGCTGTGCTTTTGGTTCATGGTCTGCCGATCCTGAGGCTGTGGCTGCTGCTTCCTCTCCTTAAGGGCAACCATGGGGCCAGTGCCATTCGTAGCTCAAGGGATATGAAAACCTTTGTCCGTGCAACTGATCCCATGGAGAACCCGCACTATCCTGCCGTGTGTAAAAGGATGCGTATTCAGGCCAAGCATGCCCGTGTGTGGAGCAAGCCTTCAGACCTGTGTCCCCCAGATAGCCAGAGGGGACCAGATGAGAAGGCTGTTGGGAGGTGGGGTGAGTGGGAACAACAGCACTGGCTGTTTTGACCCAGGTGTGCTTGTTAAAGGCATAAATAAGTTTTTTCAGCGACAGTTTTAAAAATGGTTCCAGAGTCGTACCTGCTGCTTACAAGCGATGTATTTGAGTAGAGAGTTGCAGACAGGTTAAAAGTAAATGAGTGGATGGTGCATGCTTGTAAAACCAACCACAGAGGGGCAGAGCCTCTATAGACAAGACTTCAAGTAGCGAGATGTAGCTGGGCCTTTCGATCAGGGAAGTCTACTCTCGAGGAAGGTTCAGTGAGTCTGGCACGAGTGTTGAAAAAGCATACCATGCCCGTGCCAGGCTGGACAGGGAAGGGAAGCAGAGGAATCCATGCTAGCTAGGAACGGGCAGGGATGCCAAGTGAGGTTGGAAGCACACTGTTAACCTGAGGGATGATGGATGGCAGCCTTCCTCTCCAAGTATGAAGGATGTGTCCAGGCTGCACTCTGCCATGCTGTAAGTGCTGACTCCTGACCATCTCTGGGTTCCCTTAACATCCTGGGTTCTAAGTGTTCTGCCTCCTTGCCCTCATTTTTGGCTAACACCCTAAGTTTATTGTGGTATTTGTTGAGAACTGGGTAAGCTGATGTCTTTTCTGAGCTATGATCTCCGTTTCTAGTGGTGTTAGGAGGGTCCTGTTCCTGTTCTCTCCATGTAGTAAGCTAGTGTTACACAGCTCCCCCATTGTGCACTCCCTCTGGTCCAGTTATGCTGTTAGCAGTCTGATGGTCACAGGACAGCTTGTCCTCAGAGGCCTTCAGGGGGACCCTGTAGGAGCACCGCTCCTCTCAGAAAGCCCACGCCTTTCTGTCTGACGTTTCTTTTGCTTCTTGAGCTCACTTCCCAAGGTGGTCTGTGTGGTCTGGAGCAGATAGGTAACACGCAGCTGATGAGTCATGCAGCTCATTCCACGTGGGGACTGAGTGCTCCTTACTGTCTAACACATCACGTTGCAGGCACATTGGAAGTTACTGAAGCAGCTCTTGTGAGAGACATTCTCTACGTGTTCCAGGGCATTGATGGCAAAAACATCAAAATGAGCAGCACTGAAAACTGTTACAAAGTGGACGCGAAGGTACGCTCACAGATCTGCGGCAGCACTCAGAGACAGTCCACACACAGCTCCTTACCAGCGCCTGCCTGAGGCCGGGCAGACAGGGCGCCGAACAAGTTGCACAGCCTGACTGTTGGTGGCTGATGTGATCTGTCACGGTCCCTCTGTGGCAGTGCTTGCTTTTCCCATGAGTCCACGGCTGGGGCTGCAGCAGTGAGGGTAGAGGACCCAAGGCACAGAGGCCAGGGTGGTGTCCTGTCCTGGACACAGCATTCCTCATGGTCTTCCACAGCCCTGCTCCTGTGAGTGTCTGCCCTGCTCTCAGCTCTTTACAGCAGGACAGAGGTCATCTAGTCCTTGGTGGGAATGGCCCAGAGTGGTCCTGCACAGAGCGACACATGGGAGCCTGGAGCCTCTCACTGTGGCCTCCCTGCTGCCGTGCTCTCTTGGCCTTGGAGGTGTGCTAGTGACTTTTAACTTCCTTTTGTACTCATGTGTAATATTAGAATATTAGGGCAAGTGGCTGGGGCTAGTGGTGAGTTCTACCGTTCACTTTGAGTTTTGATTTTATCTGTGTTTACTTTTTAGGCAAACTTAAATAAATCTTTGAGGGACACGGCAGTCCGGCTTGCTGAGTTGGGATGGCTGCATAATAAAATCAGAAAATATGCTGACCAGAGGAGTCTGGACCGCTCATTTGGACTTGTAGGTCAGGTATGTTCATCCTTGATAGGTCTGAGGCTTAATCTACTTAAGGTCTGAGTGTGAGGTCACTGGCAGGCTCTGCTTGAGCAAAGCATCAGTCAGGGTCCACTGGGAGTGTGCAGGAACTGGTGAGGGAATGGCAGAGGGAAGTCCAGAAGGCCAGAAGAAGGAGCTTGAGAGAGGGAGGGACTTTGACGTGGGAGAGCTTGGGCCTTCCCTGTAGCCATCACTGCCACCTCAGAGGATAAGGAAGGGCCCTGAGGATATAACCAGATCTTCAGGTGCCTCATATTTCTAATGCTACAGATGTGGGAAGTGGGGATTTGCTGTGTCACTGCTGGGGTATCCTTGGTGGGCACTGAGGGACCTGCAGTGTCACTTGAAGCAGGCACCTTTGCCACTTGACTGCTGGATCTTGACGGAGCAGCAGATATAAAAGTGAGTGTGGGATACTTCCAGAGTCCCAGCCTCTTGTACTATGCTTTTGGTCTCAGTTGGATTATTAGGTAGGAATTGCTGCCAGTGTTATCGACAGAAATTTACTGAGATGCTCAGAGGCAGCACAGAGATCATGTTGCACTGTGGCTGCTGGTGGGAAACATGGCAGGGGCAGCATGACTAGTGACCAGGAGCATGGCAGGGCAGTGTGTCTGGTGACAGGAGCATTGGAGGGGCAGCATGACTAGTGTCCAGGAGCGTGGCAGGGCAGTGTGGCTGGTGACAGGAGCATTGGAGGGGCAGCGTGACTAGTGTCCAGGAGCGTGGCAGGGCAGTGTGGCTGGTGACAGGAGCATTGGAGGGGCAGCGTGACTAGTGTCCAGGAGCATGGCAGGGCAGCATGGCTGGTAGTCAGGAATGTGACTTTGAAGTTGGGCTTTATGTTTGCTAGCCTGTCACCTTGCACAGATTCTGTTCGTTCACCATAGTTTCTCTCTATAACAGAAGGTGAGGAGAGACTGAGTAGTTAGCTCCTGGTCTTGAGCCTAGCAGTTTCCTCTTGGTTCTGTCCAGGGACTTGGTCTGCTGGCCATTGCTGGCCATTGCCTCTCTCCTCCTCGAGGGCTGACATAAGCAGGCCTGGCCTTTAGCACAGAAGCAGAGTCCCTGCCTTTCCTTGCTGTACTCACTGCTCTGCCTGGGAGAATGTGTGACAGATTGAAGGGCAGTGTCACTTCTTTCTGGCTGCATGGAAGACATGGTGTGGTTGTCTTGCCTGTTGACACACGCTTCCACATTCGGCTGTTGTGAAGAGTGCTGCAGAGACAGAGTGCAGCTCTCCCCTCAGCACACTGTGTCCACAGACCCAGGCCCTGCAGTGGGCCATTGGCCCTTGAAGGTGTCCTGCTGCGTTATCTGAGGAGCCTCTCAGTAGCTGATCCAGTGTTCATCCCAGTAAGCAGTGTGCTGGCTTCCCCTTTCTCCCCATCCTCCTGATGATTCTGGTTCCCACTAGAGTTAGGGTGTTTCTCACATTTGAATTTGCACTTCCCAGATGATTAGTGATTTTGAACATTTTTTTATATGCTCATTGGCTTTGTCTTTTGAGAACTGTCCAGTTCTATACTCTTGCAAATCAGACAGTGTGGGTCTCTCCACTCTTATATATTCTGGGTATTGACAAGTTGTCAGATATGCGTCTTAGACATTTACCACCGTAGTAGCGTCGTAAGTGTCTCACAGTGCAGGTCTGGAGTCCTGCTCACTTGTCTTATTGACCGTCCTGACAGTATTTATTTGTTAGACTGTTCTGCAGATGCATGAGTTGCAGCACCAGCGTTCATCTTCGAGTGCGCTGACACTGGAGAGGTGCGGTGCATGTGGCTCCTGTATTGAAGCCTTTCCTATCTGTTGTTCTGCTGCTGCTTGATGCTCTTGGGGTGCTCTGTATCCCTGCTGGGGTGTCTTCCTTTGTGCCTGTTGTCTTGGTTCGTTGCTGTGCACACTCTACCTGAGGCCTCAGCAGAGCCCTTCTCAGACTCAACCTGGGATAGATTGTGCAGAGGGACACTGGCTCCTGGACAGTTTCCAGCGCTGCTCCTCCTCAGGCAAGCCCAAGTGGCCCGCTGGCGCCCTCTGCTGTGGGAGAGGAATGTGCTCGTGGAACTGTGTGGGTGGCGCTGTGATGTGGAACCACCAGGGATGCAGCTGTGTGGTCTGCAGGTTTGCATTCTCCATGTCAGACTGCAACCTGAGCTCTTGATCATTTGCTAAACCGTTTATATTTTATTTTTTGACCTTGTATGTGTTTGTGGTTCTGCCCTCTTGGAGGCTGGGGTGGTGATTTTGTAAAATGTGATGTCGTACCTGAACAAATTCCACATTGCTGCCTCTGTGTACATTAGGGAAACTACTAGTTTAGTAAGAATTTCTATGCCCCTGTGCTAACCTAATTATTTCTGTATATACAACCTGTCAACGTGTGTGTGGTGGTGGGAGCTCTGGAAGTGTTAGCCTTTCTTGGGAGCTCAGGACTTCACTCACAGGTCTCTGTGGTTCTTTAGATTGGGGCAGTTCATCTTTAAGTCTGACTTTTGAAGTGTTGCTCTTTGTCTGCAAAGTTGGTATGTTTTGTATTCATATTTATACAAAATAGAAAGGTATTTTGTACTTTACGTTCCTTTTTAAAACGAGAGGGCATCCCATTCTTCTGTGTGGCACAATAGGCTCATAATTTATGAGCTTGTGCACTGCCCTAAGGTCTGTGGGGAGCCGTGGAGCCTGCATATTTATTTAATGAGGTTAGACTTTAGTCTTTGCTGGTCTGCTTATGGTAGCTTCTTGCAGATGTGTGCTCTGTTTATGGATTCACACAAAGGAGTCTCATCACTGGGCTGCAGGCCAATGGGACAGTGTCTTTAGTTCAGAGAGCTGTGTTCAGTGCTCTGGAGTGGGAAAGTGAGCCATGTCAAAACTGGGGCTAGTAGAAGTTCCTAGTACTTGGAAAAGCATTCAAGAAAGTTATTGTAACTGTAAAGACTTCTGAAGGACACCGTGTTAAAGGGTCATCCTCTGAAGTGACCCACGTGTGTAGCTTCATGACAACCCGACACATTTCCATTTCTCTCTGTAAGGGTCAAGCTTTTTGTTATCAAAATAGATGCTCCAGGTCTAGGATTTCAGTCGCACTGAGCCCCTGAGCTCCCTGGGGAAGTGTTGTCTCCTCTCACTGTATTTCAGTCACACTGAGCCCCTGAGCTCCCTGGGGAAGTGTTGTCTCCTCTCGCTGAGCGAGCCGTTGTGTGCGCACGGTCATGCTTTAACCCTGCTTATCCTCCCCACACAGAGTTTTTGTGCTGCGTTGCACCAAGAGCTCAAAGAATACTACAGGCTCCTCAGTGTTCTGCACTCCCAGGTAAGGACTTCCCCCGTGAGTCCTCCAGTTAGAAAGTGAAGACTGTAGAGAGGGCTTGTTACTTCATGCATATACAAGAGTAATCACTTCCATAAGACAAGATTTGGTCATTGCACCCTAGAGCCAGCTAACTGGTCACTTCAGGGTCCTGGCTACCGTATGAAAATGGTTTGTATGTAGCCTAAGAGCACTGCAGTTTTACAAAGGTTTGACTGTGACTTTATTGTTAGTGTAGCTGTGGCCTTGTTCTCACCTGTGTGGGTTAAGGGGTGACGGGCTGTACTCACTCACTTCTTCCTAACCTTTCCCTGTTGTTTTTTAGCTCCAGCTAGAAGATGATCAGGGTGTGAATTTGGGACTAGAGAGTAGCCTCACACTGCGGCGCCTCCTGGTTTGGACATATGACCCCAAAATCAGATTAAAGACCCTTGCTGCGCTGGTAGATCACTGCCAAGGTCTCCTGAGTTCCTCTTTTCTGTGCTTCTAGACATGCTTGAGTGCAAACCTTGTCTGTAGGTAGGGCCTTGATTCTGCTCTGGTTGAGGGTACAACAGATCATAGGTACAGATAATAGATCCCCGCTCACAGGGAAAGTAGCTGGGACCAGGGCAGCCTGCCCTGAGTCTGAGACGAAGCTGGGAAGGAGGTGTTGTGTGTGAGGCTGCTCTGTGTCGTGCAGCAGTCTTGTCTTAGTCTGGTCTTTAGCAGATGTTGCAGTGGACCTGCTCCTGGATGCCTAGGTGTGTGCTCACACCCCTCTACTTGCACACCAGAGCAGTCTATAAAACTAGGGGCCACGGAACGCCCGCAGCTTCTGACACAAACTGACAACTGCTGTGCTTGTGTTGCTGGGACCCAGTTCTGCTGCTTCTGCACCTTCCTTAGGGTCCTGCTGGGCCCTGGCTGCTGTCACACCCGGCGCAGCACTGCAGAGCACTGGGCCTTGTGGGCCCTCCCCAAGTCTTGTCACCGAGGATCCTTAGACCCTCTGCTTCTCACGGGTACTTAGAAGTGAACTAAGTTGCAGCGTGAAGTGTGAGTCTCAAGTGTTTAGGCTGGGCATCTGGTCACTCTTGGTCAGTTTTACAACCGACAAACTTCTTGGCTGACTCTTACTGAGCATTTATAAAGCCAGAAGCTGAATCTTAATGCCCAGGCCTTGCTGCATGGCACACTGCTGCTGTTCTAAATACAGGAAGTCCTTACTAACTGAAGAAACCAGATGCACTTTATCTCTGCCACTTGGCTGTCTTTGGTTAGTGTTTAGTGATTGCTTTGTGCCATGAATTCAAATTTGGCTATTTCTGTTTTTTTCCTCATTTCCCCTAGGACGCAAAGGGGGTGAGCTGGCCTCTGCTGTTCATGCCTATACAAAGACAGGAGACCCCTACATGAAGTCCCTGGTGCAGCACATTCTGAGCTTAGTGTCTCACCCTGTGCTGAGCTTCCTCTACCGATGGATATATGATGGGGAGCTGGAGGACACTTACCACGAGGTAAGTACCGAGACCCGGGCAGAGGCCGTGGCACACCTTCTCCAGTGTGGCTGAACTAGACTGTGCCACACCTC
The DNA here is from genome assembly GCA_030674055.1 of Rhabdomys pumilio. Lineage (NCBI taxonomy): Eukaryota > Metazoa > Chordata > Mammalia > Rodentia > Muridae > Rhabdomys > Rhabdomys pumilio. The sequence continues at coordinate 7,212,527 of JANHMN010000015.1, read as the reverse complement.
CAGTGTCAGTGCTGGGAGCTCTGCGAGCTGTGAGTGCACATGCAGGCTCACATGCGCACTGATGGCAGAGTGTGGGCTGCCCTCCCTGGGCCTGGTGACTCAGCCTAGGGGAGTTGTCTTTTCACATGGGTATTTTATAAACTTGGTTAGCTTGGTGCTGAGGATTTGAGTGAAGCAAGCTACTGCATTTGTGTCTATTTTCCATTTGAAATACAGATAAGTTAAAAGTGAGGCAATGTGCATGTTCCTAAAAATACCTGACATAGAACCATGTAGCAAAACCAGAGGACTTTGGCAGTTAGGGAACGGGGCTAGGAACAACACACTTTTTGTTGCCAGCAGCACAAAGAAATGGGAAGATGGAAACATGATAAAAGCTGTATCATATATCCACATCTGCTAAGAGGCTAAGAACTACATAGACACCACACAAAGTACAGTATTCATGGCAGAAACTCTGATGTTTGCCACAGAAGTGGGTGTAGAGAGGAATTTCTTTTAGGTGAGGGGAGAGTTGAAACCAGGCCACATGCTTGCTAGACAAATGCTTCACAACTAACCTATATCCCCAGGCTTCTGTCTGGATTTCTGAAATGTGCGGTACGTAATTGTTCATTACATTTCTCAGACTGATATACTGTGATGTAGTATGGTATACATTTCGGGTATTTTTCAAGAGATACCTGGTTGCTTGAAATACGAGTAAGACTTAAGGTTTGATTTATTGTGTGCACGTGTGGGTGCATGTTTGTCTTTGTGTATGTGTGTGCGTGTGCATGTATATGTGTATGTGTGTAAGCCAGAAGTTAGTCTCAGGTATTAACCTTCATACGACTTCTACCTTCTTCACTTTTTACCTGGATCCTTCTGAGTAAGCTAGGCTGGCTACCCAGAATGCCCCAGGAATCTGCCTGTCTCTCTCCAACACTTGGAGTACAAGTATGTGTCACCATATCCAGGGTTTTTGCTTGTTTGTGTTTTAATGATAGTGTTATTTTTTTCTATTTTTCCCATATAATATATTGACTATGGTTTCCCCTCTCCAACTCCTCCCACGTCCTCCCTCCCTCCTCTCCCACCCTTTCTCTCTCATTTGAATACAAATGGGCATCTAAAAAATAATAAGAAAATACGGTAAAATAAAAACAAATATGCTGGAGTAGGAAAAATAAATGAACAAACAGAAGAAAAGGCCAAAGAAAATGAGGGTCTGAGAAACATAGATGCAGAGACACACACAGAAATCTCATAAAAGTAGAATTGGAAATCATAATAAATTGTGTGTGGGTGAGGAAATCATAATAAATTGTGTGTGGGTGAGGACGGTGTCCACAGAGTCCAGAAGTGGGCTTTGGCTCCCTGGAGCTGGAACTCTAGGAAGTTGTGAGCCATCCGGTGTGGGTGGTGAGAGTCAAACTCCCATTCTCTGCAACTGTGATACTTGCTCTTCGGCTTGCAGCTACCTCTCCGGCCTCCTCAGGCTTATTTGTTTTCCTCTGCTCACTGAGCCATCGCTCCAGCCCTGGGCTGTGTAAGTTACTAAGTGAGTGAGTGTGTTTGTCTGCTGAGACCATAGAGTGAGTTCATCTTGTCACTCGGCAAGCATAACTTCAGTTCTTATCCCAGGGGAAGATTTTAATATTTTTTTCATGCTTTTCTTTCAAGTTAATTTAAAAGGTTCCATGAGTTCTACAAACATCCCCGGGTTCTTTCCTGGGTTAGCAGAGAGCTAGCATGTTCCTCCATTGACCCATCAGTTTTCCCACACCTCCCCATCACCAGAGATGGCGTTCTGTGAGCTGGTGAGTCTCGAGTGAGGCAAGCAAGGGCGAGATTTGCCCAAGCCTGTTTCAGTTTAGAACAGCGTGCGACAGTTGGCCATTTCCTGTCCCTGAATATAGGCCCTTGATGTCCTTCATTATCTGGCGAACTCTATAAATAGTCTTCATTTAAGTTTTAAGTCACGTTTGGGAAGATTATCTTTAATTGCAAATAATAGATTTACCATACACATTTAGTAGCTTAGAGAATTACATTGTGTATTTGATTTTTTTGTGTAATAAAAATGTGAAGATTTTGCTTCTTTAAGTCCTTCAATAGATTAATTCTTCCTCAGCATGCCCAAAGTCAGTTAGGATTTGATTGTGAAATTTAATGTTTTTTTTTTCAAGTGCTGACTCAGCGGATATGAGTCGTTTATGGAGTATCTGCTGAGGGAAATGTTTCTTCTGCCATCAGGAGGCGTAAACACTGTAAAGAGAAACTGGAAAGGGAAGCCAAGTGGATGGCTCCTGTGGTCAGTGTTGACGCGCAGCCAGGGTAGCCTGAGAAGCACCTGGGTAGTAGAGCACAGTCACCTGGGTGTGTCTGTGAGAAGGAGCCCAGCAGGGTCTAGTTAGGAGGCTACACCTACCTGGAGGTAGCAGCATCCCAGAGGCAGGCTGGGGATGCAGGGTCAACTAGAGAGGAACAGAGAAAGCCAGTGGGGCAGCATTCTCTGCTCTGCATCCTTATCCACTGTGGGTACAGCCTGTGAAATGAGCCGAATAAGCCTTCCTTTCTTACACTATTTTAGCAAGTATTTTGTCACAGCGTAGCTCTGTAGCCGATTTGAGCAGAGAGAAGAGACACACCCACTGGCTGGAAGCGAGGTGAGTCCATTCAGTTTGGCAGACAGGAAGACTAGGAAGGGAGCGAGGGAAGAGACAGCACATGAGCCCGTGGCATGGAGCTGATGAACAAAGGCACTCATCTGCATTCTCAGTTGATGAGGAATGTAGCGGACAGGTCCAGAGGGGCAAGGAGACATGTCGTAGCAGAACCGCAGAGAGCCAATGACAGGGGAAGCCCTCAGCAGCAGGGGAGAGCCTCCGCCACTGCCCTTTCACAGGAAGGCCAGGTGCCGGGTGCTTAGTGTCACACCACTGGGAATTCTGCCGCCATTGAAATATCATACAGAAATAAGAGTTTCCTGTTAAGTGAAACTTGAGAGAGTTCCCAGACTGCAGGACTTGCGCAGATTGATTCATGAAGAAATAGGACTGTGCTCAGACCTCCAGCAGGTCAGTGGGTCTGTCAGCGATTAAGAAAATTCGTGAGGTAAGGCCATGGTGAGATAGTTCTAACCAGACAGCTACAGTCACCACCAAGCCTTCTCAAACTTAAGAAGGTACAACAGAAGGAGCATTTAAGTTCATTTTGTGAAGCCATCATAAGTGCCACACAAGACAAATATGTGACCACTTCCCTTAGGACTGTAAATGTGGAAAGCCTCCAGTTAATACCAGGAAGCAGGATTTAGAATCCCACATATGGACAACATTATCAGAAGGGGATTTATCCCAGGAATTACGTGGGTGTGGACCATAGTCTACCGTCGTGACAGGCATGATAAGAGCTGAGGGACACAGTCTACTCTGTTAGTGCTGGAGAGTCAGTGGTGAGAAACTGAAACCTTCCCCAGAAAAGACTGCTTTAGGACAGTCACAGTTACAGTCTGCGACTGGTCAGAGACTGTCCGCTTGTCTCTGGGTGAAGAAGGAGACAATGTGTAAGCCGTCATCACTCCTGCTCAGCACTGTGCTCGTGCTAGCAAGACAGGAATGGAGAGGAATCCAATCTGGCAGAAAAGACAGGAAGAAATAAGCTTAGCCCGTCTTAGGTGACATGATCTCAACATAAGGAAACCCCAAGTGTGCACTGTATAGAAATACATCGGGAACGGGGTGCGCCTGTGTATTGTACTAAGGTTCTCAGACTAGCAGACTGCCAGTCAGAGAGAAAAACTCTTGTTTCTCTATGCTCAGTAAATGCTGCAACATGAACTAAAGAAAACAGCTTCACTCACATCAAACACATTAAATACTTAGGGATGGATTTTGTCAACAAAGCTCCAGCCTGGCACCCTTTGATGAAATAGTGTAACGTGAGCGTTTGTCTAGTCCGTGACCTTCGTGGTACAAGGAAGCCGACTGGATTGGAAGGGGCTGTGAGCTTCTTAACCATTAAGCTGGAGTCCGGGTACTGTAGCAGGGCGGTAGCTGGGGGAGCCTCTGTAGTCTGCTGACATCTGCTTTCTAGAAACGAAGCCGCATGCTAAGGACACCTCCCCTGTGCTCCTGCTTTGGGGTGGGGAGTGCACGTTTGTCTGGCAGTTAATGAGAAATCAGGGTACAATGACGTTTTATTTTTTGCTTAGATTTTTTCTGTGATTGACATGATGGTAGAAATGAAGGGACCTTGAGGGGGAAATGCATCAATATAGTGCAGGCTTATTGCAATTATATTCTGACCTTGGTTCTTCCTCTGCCACTGTGTATGTCTCACGGTTCATTATATTCTAAAGTTGGGTGCGCCCTTCGTGCCCACTACTAGCTCCCTGTAGAGGAATTGCACGCTCCTGTGCTCCAGATAAAGCAATGTGTTCATGACTTCCAAAGATGACTGAATTGTCTGGGAGGTTTTTAATAGTTTAAATTCAAATTTCTTATTGTTCACACTGATAGAAACCCAGCTGCACTTAAACTATGAGGATAAATTGGTATGCTATCTATGTAAACTAGCTCTTGTGGTTAAGTGAATAACAGACAAATATAATTTATATGCAATTAATCTAATCTTCTGAATGGCAAGCCAAAGGGCAGTCGTGGCACAGTGATGGTAACCAGGGAGATGCTTACAGTGGGCTTATAGCATTTTCTTGTTTGTCTCAGGGTTAATTTCAGTATGTGCTACGTGGCAACCTCATCATAACTGAGTGTTTGTCTCCCCAAGCTGCCTGTGTTATCTATGTTAGGTTGGGAAGGCACCGTAGAGCAAGGGGGTGTTAGTTAGTTAGTTAAAGACAAATGATCCCCTCTCTCTGGTCACAAAGTCAACATTCAAAAGCTTGGCTTGCAGAGTCATGGGTGGGACCTCATCATACCTGACAGTTAACTCATCCTGCAGTGGATTTCTGCAGAAGAAAGTGTGTTAACTGCGCTGAGAGAATGATGCCATCTAAAACAACAAAAACAGCAAAATGTTTAGCTGGTATCAATGGTTAAAGCTTTTCTGATTTACACATTTGTGCAGTTTAAAGCTTTGGTTGTGTAAGCACATCTAGCAGAGGAAGTGAGACGTGGATAGTCTGATCCTGAGTGGATGTACCGTGTTTACTGTTTCAGCTGGGTGGGACGCCATGCCATACCTCAGTTTTCTTGGAAATTTCTGACATTAAATGCTTCTTGATCAAGTTCTTACAAAGTTTCTTTGAAGTCCCGACTAGCTATTAGTATGTCCTGAATTTGTAAATGTAAACTTGATCTTCTTTTTCCCCGGAAAGATCAGTACTTTTCTTCAGGTTCTTGGAAATCTGTGACGCAGTAAGAAACTTTATTTTTAATGGTTACATGGTCATTATAGAGCATTGACATATCCACTTGCTTAATTTTTGACATTTTCCCAACAACACTGGCTTTATTCATCAATTGTATTATTGTCTAAATATAAAACCCAAGATAAACCACTGTTAGAATTAATAAATCTAGTAGTTTCTAGCTTGCATGTTATTTATTTATTTACTTATTCATTTATTTTTGAGGCAAAAATCTTACTATGGAGTCCTGGCTGGCCTAGAACTTGCAGAGATATGTCTGCCTCCCAGTTACTGGGATTAAAGACATGTACCACCCCGAATTGCTTTTGACAGTTAATAGCATATTAGAAGTATGACCTATTTCAGTCGAAAAGCTTTACCAATAAAAGGATAATATTTTAAGGTAAATGATGATTGAAATAATATGAAATAAAATATAAAGGTAGAAATACACTGAAAGCTATTTCTATAATCTGGAAAACGGGATGATCGTGCAAGAGTAAGGAAGCCTACAGTTATAGCAGCAGCAACAGAAGCAGAAGGGGACTCAGGGGAAGACACCAGCGGGCATTAGCACTGTGGCAGTGTGCACAGCTTCATTTAGCTAAGGGTACTGAATGCAAACAGAGTGCCCTGCTGGTGGGCGTGCTAGCAGCACAGGCTTTGGAGGTGTGTGGTGTCATACACATAGAAGTTGAACATAACTCGCTTGTCAGTTCTGCTTCTGGAGAGCAAGTTTGTAGGAATCAGAGCAGTGGTACTAAGCCTCACGGCTAAGCGTGAAAGTGTGTCCTTTAGACAACTGGAGGCAGTGGCGGCTGGGTCTTTCCCTGTGGGAGGGGGAAGATGAGCTGTGACTTGGATGAGGCGGAAAGTGTGCTCATCATACGTAGTGCCAGGGACGAGTCTTGTGAGAAAGTCTCTGCAGTGCCCTGCTGCTGCTTGGTTGCAGGTGGCGTTTGCATGAGAGGTCTTGTGTGGTGGACTCTGTCTGTGGATGGCAGTTTGTGACCACTGTTCAGCTGCTGTGTCCAGCCTGTGCTGCTCCAGCCTGTGCTGCTCCAGCCTGTGCTGCTCCAGCCTGTGGCACTCTGAAGCAGAGGCGATCATGAGCACACAACTCATGGAGGCATGTAGATACCTTGGCAGCAGAGCTCCTCCAGCATGGAGACCCCTCAGGACCCGGGTCCTGGGGGCTGCCAGGGAGAGGCTTACTGCACTCACGCTGGGTCCCACTCCTAAGTCTCCAAGGAGGGGTGCAACTTGCTTTTGTTGTAGTTTGATTTTAATTATCTAGAACACAACTTAGCTTTCTATCCAGAGTGCTTTGTCAAACAAGTTGGTTGTATAGGTGAGTAGACTCTTTGTGTCTGAAGAACTTACTTATTGAATAACTTTATAATAATGTCCTTGTTACTATAACTAATATTTTCACAAATTTTTTTATTTTATTTTATTTTATTTTATTTTTTTTTTGAAGCAAGGCTTCTCTGGCCCTGGCTGACTTGGAACTCTCTCTGTAGATCAGCTGGTCTTGAACTCAGGGGTCCACCTGCCTCTGCTTCCCAAGTGCTGGGATTAAAGGCGTGCATCACCATGGCCCAGCTTTTCAGAAGTATTTCTAATGCTCAGTGTTGTTTTACTCTTAGTTTTTTGTGGCGTCAGATCCAACCGTTAAAACCGACCGTCTGTGGCATGACAAGTACACCCTGAGGAAATCCATGATCCCTTCCTTCATGACGATGGACCAGTCTAGGAAGGTAGGCCAGGTTGGACACTGTCCACTATTCAGTGTTGACTGCCATTCTCAGAGTGCTTGGACTGTGTGGCATCTGATGGTCACTTAAGGAACTTTTGTTGTGTTCTGCTAATGGGCCGTGCTGATGTGTGCTTGATGGTGAGCTGCCGTGCTGATGTGTGCTTGTTGGTGAGCTGCCGGGCTGATGTGTGCTTGTT
>JANHMN010000015.1:7181151-7194683 GCA_030674055.1 Rhabdomys pumilio | reverse complement strand
AGGTGCTGAGGAGTGACTGAGGCTTCACACTGAGGTGCAGCACAGGCCAGCCCTCTTGGCAGCTGTTTTCTTTGTGGTGATATATTTGATAATGATACATCTTACGAAGGTGGCGTCATCTAAGGAGATGTCAAAACAGCTCTCTGTGCCTGCCTTGGGTCTGAAGTGTCACTGCCCTGGGTTGCCAGGATTAAATTTGCAAAGTAGTCCTCAGACCAGTCTGAGCCCAACAGTGAGTTGTTGTCTTCGCGAGTGAAGTTTGCCTGTAATTCACACACACTGACTGCTGTTAGGAGGGGTGTGAGGGCAATTGGATGCTGAGCCACAAGACATACAGAAAAATGCTGGTTCTTAAAGCATCTTGTAAAGCCAAAGCTTTGGAGTTCGTGAGTGGCCCAGAAGAACCTACACAGTTAACAGATTGGACAGGATTTGATCGAGTCACCTTAGACAGAGCCGCACCGGGGATGTGCAGGTTGGGGAGGAGAGTTTGAAGCTCTCATGACACTACTTCAAGGTATCTCTTTAAAAAGAAATCTTGGATTTAGAGGGTAAGGTGTCTCCTGCTGCAGGTATGTCCGTCTGAGCATGCCTGGGCCACAGAGCTACTGTTAGGTTCACACTGAAAGTCTTTAGAGGCCTTTAGAGGGCAGTAGACAACCAGGAATGAATCTATCTAGATTCTAGGTAAGCAGAAGGGAAGGAGGGTCATTATTTGTTTATATTTTATTATGAATATTTGCCTGCATATATGTATGTGCACCGTGTGTGTGCCTGATATCTTCAGAGCTAGAAGAGGGTCTCGGCTCTCCTGAAATTGGCATTACTGACAGCTGTGAGCTGTTATGTGGGTGTTGACTCTCGGTCCTCTGCAAGGACAGGAAGTGCTCTTAACCATGGAGCCGTGTCTCCAGCCCCCTAGTAGGCATTCCTGATTTTGTGTGTAAAGCTGTGTGTTAGCCCAGCAGGGCACACTTGTGTGTTCATTGTGCCTCAGTGTGGTGTTGACCGAGACCATTCTTATAATTGTGTCTGTTCTTCTGGGCCAGTCATGAAACATTCTGTAAGCATGCATTTTATATGCGTTTTCACGGTGCTGGGTAGAGAGTTAAGGGATAAGAGGTGCAAGTTGTATTTTCAGGGATAAAAGACTTTGAATCAAGTCCGTGTTCCTTAGAGCCTCACAGAGCTACTGGAAGGACGGGCAGCCGTGAGGGTAATAGATCTCAGCCATGCCCGGCAGCTATGAAGGGTAATAGACCTCAGCCATGCCCAGGGGCCGTGAGGGTGACAGACCTCAGCCATGGGGGTGGGGAGTCATGAAGGTAACAGACCTCAGCCATGCCCAGGGGCTGTGAGGGTGACAGACCTCAGCCATGCCCAGGGGCCGTGAGGGTGACAGACCTCAGCCATGCCTGGGGGCCATGAGGGTGACAGACCACAGCCATGCCCGGTGGGTGGGTGAGGTCGTGTTCTCAACTCTGTTGTCCCACAGGCAGTGACCTCACTGTCACTGTCTGTGTCTCCTTTATAGGAATGTCTCCTTTGTAGGATGAGGTTTTCCTAGGAAGAAAACTGTGTCCATCATGTGGTGAAAACGGAAGGAAGAACGTGTGTATTAACTCTGGCCCGTGTGGCCCTGACCACACATGTCTGTGGGCAGGGTTTGAGTACTGGGGTGACGGGGGTCTGTGGGCAGGGTTTGAGTACTGGTGAATGTCAGCGTGACAGGCTCTCCTACTGGATCGCCCAGCCTTAAGGCTGCTGCAGAGTGTACTCAGTGTGCACAGATGGGCGGTGACACACCCAGTACACACTGCTGTGCTCGGGATCTCCTGGAACAGTTACCATCAAGATGGGAGAGGCAGAGTCCTTTCCTTTCAGCTCTTGGTGACAACTCAGAGTAGATCTGCAGAGTATTTTCCTCTGGAGTCACGACCATGCATAACAAGTGCCTCTTGACATAGGGTGGTGAAGTGGAAACTTCTGGTTTCTTTGGAAAGTCAGAATGTCAAAGGCCGTTTTGCTAAACATGAGGTGAAAGGATATTTTGCTAAAGCAGACACGTGAAAGAACCTGTTGCTGAAGCAGACACAGGTGGAAGGATGTTTTACTATGGATACTTGAAAGGACACATGATATTTAGAAGGAATATAAATATGACCCCACAGACGGGGGTGGAGGTGCTCAAGCATTGGTTTGCTTTGCTCTGCCTTGCTCTTCTCTAACTTACACTGATTGCTGAGCTCCGCTTGTGGTGCCATAGAGAGAAACTGGCCAAAGAGCTTCTTGTGAGGTTCGTGCGGCTTCTTGCTGCCTCCTCAGTGGTCTTGTGTGGGTTGGTGAGCCTTGTGGTTTCTTCTGGATTGAACTGCCCGTGCTGATTCATGAGTGGTGATTGCTGAATGGACTGGACTATGCTGCTGGCTTGTGTTGGTGTTTGCTAGAGGACTGGACTGCTGATACCCTGACAGTGAAAAGTGTAGCTAGCCCCAAGAACTATTTCAAAACAGGTCCACTTCTCCTGTATCCTAATAACCTTTCTTTTCTAATTCCTCTAGTTGGTGGTGGGCAAGAGGACAGGTTGAACCCTTGTTAAAGGAGGCTGTAAAGATATGTGCCTACAGAGTGGCTGTATCCTCTGTGTGGGAAACAGAAGTCAGTTGTATGCCTAGAGAATTGGGTTAGATAACCTTGCTTCAGTGAAGACATCCACACTGTGTTCTAGGCCTTCAAGAGAACTTGGAATCCTCCTTGTCAGATGCATGGTCATCATTGTTTGACATCTTCCTAGGGAGATGGGCACAGATGTCTGCTCACTCTAGACAGGGAACCAAGACAGACCAAAGGAACAGTTAGTTACCTCGAATCCAACTTAGCAAACCAGTGAGTTTATTGGGGTTGGTACTGGTGAGGGGCTACTTGAAGGAGCACATGTATCCTTCAAACGCGACCGCATCCCTGAAAACCTATCCTGGCTTGGGTACCGCTAACCCAAGCTTGTTCCTGGAACTCCGCACCCTGTAGACATGCAGGCCGCTCTACAGGTTGATAGCTTCCTCTGCCACTTGTCTCCTGCTTCTGTAAAGAAGATGGGCCTTCCAGCTTCTCTGGACTGCGGAAGCTCGTTTACCCACTGCCTCACGCCCCTCTCTGTCTGGCGGGACTGTTTCTATTCAAAGAAAGTTGCTACAGATCAGCTGTATTCGTTGATAGAATTCCAGGTTGTGGGGGAGATCCGTGGAGTCCGCTGCTCTTCTGAGGGCCCTGTGCTGGACGGGCATACTCCTGGTTGAAGGCTACTACTAGCCATGGGGAAATGGCGCCCTTGATGTGGACACATAGCTCTCTTCATCTGTCTGGGGTCCTGACGGCAGCCATAAGGAATCTGGTGTTTTGTAAAGAAGGTAGACACATTTCTAATGAATAAGCTGTGACTTCTGGCCAGGAGCACGGGGACCCTGGGACCTGTCCATGTCGAGTCACTGAACTGCCTGCCTCTGCACAAAACCTCTTTGTATACATCTGTTGCCTGACACTTCTAGGGAGTCTACTCACCGCAGATGGAGAAGGCGACAGCAGAATCCCACTGAAGTCTAGCTCAGTGAACCACAGAACTTAACTGGGATCATGCACAGGAGTAAGGGCACCTTCCAAGTGGCTAAACAGGAAAGAGCTCCTCTCTCCTCCAGTGATTAGTAACCGCTTGTATTCCTGGGGGAAGGGCAGTTGTAGCCCTCTCTTGCCCAGGAGCTGTCAGTGGGCTTGACCTTGTGAGTCAGGATAATGACAGCTGCTCTGATTTGAAGATGGCACTGGCCACACTATGGCCAGAGGGCAGTTTTGCAGTGTCCTGCACCCTCATCGGGACGCCCAGGAGCAGCGTCCACCTTGTGTGTTTGCCTCTCACTTTCATGCTTCCTTGACCCCGCATCCGACTTACTAGGGTCTGACTTGCTACTGCCTGCTCATGTGACTGTGCACTCGTGTGCAGTCTGTTTGCACACACTGGCTTATGTGTATACTCTGGGCTATATTTCATTGACTGAAGAATTTCAGTCTTTTGTTTGTTTTTGTTTTGTTTTTAACTTGGGACCATGTTTCCGTCTTTCCTCTCTTGAGCAAATGTGCTCACTGCACCAGGACAGCAGAGCCTCTCTCTAGCCCTAGAGGTGTGTCTTTTTTGATGTCTTCTTCCCTCGGAGCTACAGTCCCTCAGAGCCCCTCACCTGTCACCTAATATTCACTTGTTAAGACTGCTGTTATTTGTCGGGCGGTGGTGGCGCACGCCTTTAATCCCAGCACTTGGGAGGCAGAGGCAGGCGGATTTCTGAGTTCGAGGCCAGCCTGGTCTACAGAGTGAGTTCCAGGACGGCCAGGGCTACACAGAGAAACCCTGTCTCAAAAAAAAAAAAAAAAAAAAAACACTGCTGTTATTTATCAGGACCCAGCACTACAAGTTGGGTCACTTAAATCATCAGATGCTAATTCTTCTACACAGTTTACAGGCCAGAAATTCACACTGAAGCCAATATTGTTCCGTTCCCTGTGGAACCGAGGGAGGCCTTTCCTGCTCCCTCTGGCTGCCAATGCTGGTAGCATTCTGCACATGCATATCAGCTTCCTGGGATCCCTGCCTTTTTTTCTTACTGAATTAGGGCTCACCCCCAGACCTTCTTGTCTCCAGCTGAGTAGGAAGAGATAACTATTCCTTGTGCGTAGATTTACTGGTTGTGAATAAAATATAAAATAAGGCTTCTATTTATGTATGATTCTCATTTCTAGAAAATAAGCTTTTATACCTAGCTGTGTGATGTGTGTGTATGTATGTATGTGTGTGCCAACGAACAAGCCCAGAAGAGGACAGCTGGTGTTCTCTGTCAGTCTGCACCTTACTCCCTAGGCTGTCAGTGGGCCAGCCCTGAGATCTTCCTTGGCCCTCTAATACTGGAGTTATAGGCTCGACCGTGCTCAGGCCTTTACGTGGGTACTGGGAATATGAAGTCAAGTCCATAGGCTTTCAAAAGCATGTACTCTTAGTCCAGTCCTTTCGCTAAAGCACAAGAGTGGGCGGAGAGCTTCTGGATAAGGCTTACTTATGGCTTCATTACCTGTCAGCTTGCGGGCATAGGGGTCTGTATGAGCACCAGCATTCCCCCTGCCCCCTTCCCTGATGGCACTCCATCTTTTGCAGAGTTCTCTGGGGTGCTTCACCAGTGCCACATCCTGGCCTCGGAGATGGTGCACTTCATTCACCAGATGCAGTACTACATCACCTTTGAGGTGAGTCAGCTTCCTGCCCTGCACTGTGGTGCTTTGGTGAAGTGAGCAGGCCCTTCCCAGAGTCTCAACTTGTGCTTCCAGGTTCTCGAGTGCTCCTGGGATGAGCTGTGGAACAGAGTGCAGCAGGCCCAGGACTTGGACCACATTATTGCAGCGCATGAGGCATTCCTGGACACCATCACCTCCCGCTGTCTCCTGGACAGCAACTCCAGGGTAAGCTCGCCGCAAGCCAGGACTGAAGCTGTCAGTTGTCAGGCACTGCCACATCAGTGATTGAGAAAGGTTTATTAAACTCGGCGTTTAAACTTCCTAACAGAATGGAGTAAAGTTGGTGAAATGAGTGTGCTCTGACGTCTGATGTGGCTGTGACAACAGGGAGAGCGGCAGTGCCCTGTCAATGGCATGTGGAACACCGCCTGTGGAGCTATGGCAGGATGGGCACTAGAAGGGCATTTAACCAGAACAAGTGGCAGCCTGTGTGAAAGTCCCAGTGAATGGAGACATCTAGAACTCGGGCGTCTTCCTTTCTCTTCGTGCTGGGATCGGTCCCAGGGCCTGGTGTGTCTTGGACAGGTGTTCTCACGGTGACTGCACCCCCACTTCTGCATTCATTTTCTTAGCCGAGGGATCATGCTGTTTTGGTTAATGGCACATGACTACATGAATTTAAACACGGTGTGCACAGCGCTGTGAGGATCCCGTAGCCCAGGGCTTTTGGCTCGGTTTCCTTTCTTGTGGAGAGCCTCTCTTCTGGAAAGGTGCATGTTTTGAGTAGCAAGGCCTTCTGGAGTTCTGATTTTCTGTAGAGGTCTGCGATGAGAAGGAACACATTCTGAGTTCAAGCAGGTGAACGGTGCCTCAGGTTGACTCCTTGAGAGCATTTCTTACAGTGTGCATGGCCTGAGACATTCCAGTTGTGTCCAGCTTCTGCCTGTACTTTGCCAAGGCTTGTGTTTTCTGTTTGCCTGCATTTGCCTATGCTGGGGAGAAGTATTTGGATAAACTTAATTATTAAAGAGTTTTTATACAGATACATAGAGATAGATCTCAGCATCTGGTGGTCAAAGGCACCTCTATACGAAATTTGCTTTCTTGATGCTGAAATAGTGGCACAGAGTGCTAATATCCTTTGAACAGAATTAGTAGTAACTCATGAAGTGGGCATCTGAAGTCACCTGGGGTCCTGCCGATCATCCTTCCTGAGTCCAGTCTCTGAGATTGATAGTACAGTGGGTTTCACATCCGCTACCTGGCACCCATGTTTGTTACGCAGGTATTTGTGATGCCGTCAGTATGCTGGTGAGCGCATAATGCTACCCACAGGTCCTGGCCGTTCTCTGTGAAGTGCCAAAGACACGAAGCACCCTTACATGGGTCAAAGTCAGTGTTCAGGTAGATGGCGGCCTCTTTCTGTGAATTCAGGGGTCTCCTATTTTCAGAGGCGCAATGTGAATTTGTGAGAATTAAATTATATGATTTACCATGGTAGCCAACTTGTAAATGTAGCTGCTTCTCTTTTCAAGCTGTAGAAGCCATGTTTTATGTTGTTTTGCATAGGAAGCAGGTGTTAAGTCACCAGCTGTGTTGCTTTTCAGCAGATGCTGGACTTGCTAAGGCCTGCGCCCACTCTGGACTCTGTGCTTCTGTTAACTTCGGGGCTGAGCTCAGAAAAGATTGGGAAATGGCTGTGTGGGACAAGTTGAGTCATCCTACTTCTGGAGTTTATAGAATAGCTGTGAGCAAAGTCCAAAGACTCTTCTGCCTATCGGGTGGTAGTTCTGGAGAATAGTTGTTTGGGGTTGGTCCCCAGACAGCTCCACTGGAGGAGCTCTGCCTTAGGCCCCACTAGCCCTGAAACTGTGCCTTAAGGCTGTTCAGTGAACAGATTGGGTGTTGTTTGCTTACTTCAGGAGCAGGGTCTCAGACTGGCCTGGAACCTGTGGTCTTTCTGCCTCGGCCTACAGAGTGCTGAGGCGTAGGGATGAGCTACCACAGCCGGCTCTGGAGCGCCTTCTCATCGTTTGTTCCTAAGGAAACGTCTGCTGTGTAAACAGGAGGAAGGCGGTCTGTTTGGGGCATATTAATTTATGTGTGGTATTTTCACTGTTTCACATTGTGAGAAGATGAGCTGTCATGATCCAGTTAAGGTGGAGGAATGACAGTTGCAGATATATGTGTCCCTCACCTTTTGTTTGTGCAACATCGAGGGGAAACCCTGAGCACCGTGTAAAGGGCAGCCCCGAGTGTGCAGCTACAGACCGGTGGAGCAGACGGGAGAAGCCCACAGTGTGGACTCCACTCAAATGAAGTGTCAGTCAGTAGCCTCGAGGCAACGCAGCATTCCAAAATAAGTTGTTCTTTTTATGGCTACAGTAGAGAAAGAAACCAAGCAGTTACATCCCTATTAAAATTTAAACAGGACCGTCTCCTTTCTTGTTTTGTCATAAAATAAATTCTGACAGAAAACAGGACACTTGCTTGAGCTTGCGTTCAGCACATGGCTTGTATCATGCAGTGGCATCACCTGATCAGGCCCCCTGTCTCCCTGCGATGCTGTGCAGGCTGAAGCCCCTGTTTCACACGAGTGCATTGTAGTGAGTGAGAAGTGTGCACTGTTCACTCTGCAGTACTGTGTTCTTAGGTTAGCGTGTCTCAGAGTTGCTCAGCAAAGGCTCCAGGCTCACTTGGGTCCATAGTTAGCTCAGCTGTCATTGGTGCTACCTGACATCTCAACAGGACACGGCACTCGGCCCAGAGATGGGTGTTAGGAATAGCTCATTAACTGTGGAGTGGGCTATCAGCGTCTCTCCAGGCTGGCTAGAGGCTGGCTAGAGAGAAGTGTGGTGGTTTGAATGAGGATGGCTTATATCTTCAGAGGCTTGGTCCCCAGTTAGTAGAACTGTTTGGGAAGGATTAGGAGGTATGGCCTTGTTGAAAGAGATATGTCACTGGGAGTGGGCTTTGATGTTTCAAAAAGCCCATACCCGGCCCAGTCTCCCCCATTCTGCCTGCTGCTTGGGGATCAGGATGTGAAGCTCTCAGGTACTGCTCCAGTGCCATGCCTGTCTGCTTGTCACCATGTTAATCATGAACTAATGCTCTGAAACTGTAAGCAAAGCCCAATTAAACTCTTCATGAGCTGTTTTGGTCATGGTGTCTCCACACAGCAACAGAACAGTGTCAGACACAGCAAGGGCTAGGAGGAGCTTGTCCATTTTTGTGTTGCTGCATGCCTCTGGAGATGTGTATACAGGTCTAGGCACACACGAAGCACACATGTGGTATTAGTGTGTCTGTGTTCTCAGTTCACACTTTGTGCAGTCGATGTTACTTCAGAACAGCCCACTCTCCAGAGTCAGAGTTGAGCCCTATGAGAATCAAGAGCCACCTGTGACCAGCATCAACTGCTTTGTTAGGGTGGAGGCCTCGCGGCCCAGTGCCTGAGCCACCACTCTTCCAGCATGGTTATATTGAGGACCAGTCTCCCTGAGTTTTAGAGGGGACAACCCCCAAAGCACACGTATATTTAAGCAGAGACACCTCGCTAGCATCTGAGGCTCCGCTCATTTAAAATGTTGATTTTTCAGGTTCTTTTAAACCAACTGAGAGCCGTGTTTGATCAAATCATCGAACTTCAGAATGCTCAAGACGCGATGTACAGAGCTGCTCTGGAGGAGCTGCAGAGGCGGCTGCAATTTGAAGAGAAAAAGAAACAGCGTGAAATTGAGGTACGTTTGTAACCCATGCTTTCTCACGGCTGGCCAGTCACCACGAGCGGTGGCAGTAGCTTTTCTGATGAATCTCCACGCGCTGAGGCAGCATGCAGCCTACTGTGGGTCGGAGGAAGTTGTGCGTGCTCCCCTCACTGCTGTCATCAAGCTGCAGAACGCCAGCAATGGTGCTGTCCCAGTGTCTGTACTGAGTCTCCAGAGTCAGCTGTCACTCTTCACTAACGTGAAGCTGAGCTGTCAGGCAGGCGCCCGGTCAGGCAGGCGCCCTGGCTTGTTCACTGGCTCACACATGAGCTAGATTTCCTTAGAACGTTTCTGTGTTCCCAATGACCTGGAATTAATAAGATCCATCAGACAAGTCGGGCTGTTGGTGGGGTTCTGGGTCTCTGCTCTTTCTAGGTGCCTGGTCTTGGGGTAATGAAAGGCAAGTTGTGTAGTTGGCACAGTGAGGTTTGTTTTACTTTTGTGTATTGTTCCTGTGACAGTGCCCATGTGAGGAGTCTAGCGGCCACATCACAGGCACTGAAACGTGGAGTTTGGAAGCAGGAGTGTGTCTCCTTTTGGTGCTACTGGGATAGCTCTTGACTGCAATGGTTTGTGGGTAATTCTGAAGAGCCATGGGATTTGCACACACATAATCTGATCCATGCCCAGCAGCCTGTGTGTGACTGACAAACACAGACTTCTGCCCTAGCTATCACCTAGCTATCACCTAGCTATCACCTAGCTATCACCTAGCTATCACCTAGCTATCACTTACCATCTCTGGTAAGAGTTGTCATCTGTGATGTGACTTGTAAGGCAGTCGTGATGCTCAGTGTGACCTCAGTGTCACCTTCTAGAAGGCTGTTAAACTGTATGCAGTAACCTACTGAAACCAGAGTGTTGTAGGCAGGCTGTGGTGGCACACACCTTTAATCCCAGCACTCAGGAGGCAGAGGCAGGTAGATCTCTGAGTTTGAGGCCAGCCTGGTCTACAGAGTGAGTTCCAGGACAGCCAGAGGTATATAGTGAGACCCTGTCTCAAAACAACCAACCAACCAAACAAACAAAAAAGACTTGTTCTGATAATAGCATGGTGGCTAGTTGTGTGCACAGTGGCGGTCTCACCAGATGTCAGTGGTCAGCAGCAGAAGGGACACAGCACAAGCTAAGTGCAGGTCATCTGGTGTGTTTCATTCGGAGATGCTTGCTTGTTGGGGGAGAGCTGTAAAGCTGAAACCGCCTGCAAAATTTAAATCCAAAAGGTACAATAATTTGCAGCAGTCATTCAGATGTGGGTCCACTGAATCTGTGAGAGGCAGAGCCGCCTCCTGAAAGGGCTTCAATGTCGAGAGTGCCTTGCCACACAGGCTGGCTTCCGCACTCTGTGTCGTGCTGCTGTTAGGTGGGGCAGTCCCAGAGGCTTTCCTTCTGCAATTCATGGAGTGCGCCTCTCCACTCTCTTCCCACTTTTCTTCTCAAAGCCCCTTCAGTTATTATGATATTTCCAATTCAAATTTAGGATTGAAGGGCTTTTACTTCTTTTAGTTTAAAAAATACATTTTATACATTGACACTCCTCGTTTTAGCGTTAGCATACTTAGTTCCTGCTGCGCTGCCTTTGCCGCCCACACCTAGTCCACACCCCTGTTCAGTAAGACTCTGGGAGCAGTACCAGCTGTGTAATTGGAGAATACCGTGACGAGTATTACTTCCTGAGAGTCTGTGCTGCCAGGTAAGTGTGTTCAGAATCCACATAGCCCTGTCCTGTGTATGGTGATTCTACGTTACCCTGTCTCTCAGATTAACTAGCTACATCTCTGCTGCTCTCTGTAGCAGACGTGGGTGTGAAACTCCAAATAGAAACTATGTTACAGAGTGTTTGAGGCTAGTCCAAGAATACAGGACTCTTTGTATTGGTCTAATAAAATTGTTATAACTCACATCTCCAAAATAAAAGAAAAAATTAACCCCAAGTAAAAAATCTGATTAAAGAGCTGTATGGCGAGTCTGCTCATTGCTGAAATGCTGAGAGCTTTCCCCAAGATGGGACTGAGACTGTTGGCCCCCAGTGTGAGCATGGAGGGATTGGGACAGAGAAACTGAGACCGTTGGTCCCTGGTGTGAGCCTGGGGGGAACTGGGACAAGATGGGACTGAGACTGTTGGTTCCCAGTGTGAGCATGGGTAAGCATGGGGGAAATTGGGACAGAGAAAATGGATTCTTTTGTAAAAGTTGATTGTGGGTAAAATCCAAAATAATCTTGAGGTGAATTATTGGAATGTATAAGTGAGTTTGTTCAGGTATCTAAGTCAAATATGCAACAGTCTGTTTTCTTTCTATCGGTTGCACTTGGGATGAAAGTTTAAAAGAAATGCCACTAAAAAACCAATGTAGCCTGCACATCCAATAAGAAATGAGATGGCTGGTTCCAGCAGGGCTCCTGGGCCCGTCCCCTGTGGTCCCGATGTTCTTAAGTCTCCTTTTCAATTGTGGAACAAAATACCCTGAGGAAAGCAACTTAGGGGATAGGGTTTGCTTCCGCTCACAGCTCCAGCTTCTTTCTGCAGAGGTGAAGTCATAGTGGCAGAGGCTGGAGGGAGGGAAGAATGTGTTGCATCAGCCAGGACCAGCAAGTAGAAGGTGCTGCTCACAGTCGGGTGGTCCTCCACCTCACTGGGTGAAGTTTAGAAAATCCCTCACAGGCTTGCCTACAGACTAGCCTAATCTAGGCAAGTCCTCGCTGACACTCTTCCCAGGTGATTACACATTTTGTCAATTTCATAACTCAGACTACTCATTACAGCTCCCCACTTTGTCTGCCTGACACATGGATATATTACTTTAAGCCACACCTTTCTGCCACAGTTAGGGTGACTATTGCTGTGACCAAAAGCAACTTGGAGATTTATTCAGCTTACACTTCCACATCACTGTGCATTATCAAAGGACCTCAAGGCAGGAACTCAGACAGGGCAGGAACCGGGAGGCAGGAGCTGATGCAGAGGCCATGGAGGGTGCTGCTTACAGGAATACTTCTCATGGCTTGTTCAGCCTGCTTTCCTATAGAACCCAGGACCAGCAGCCCAGGGATGGAAGCATCCGCAGTGGGCTGGGCCCTCTCCCATCAGTTTCTGACTGAGAAAATCACCACAGGCTTGCTGCAGCAGTCTTCTGGACGCCTCTTCTCAGTTGATGTTCCCTTCTCTCAGATCACAGCTATACCTTGTGTCAGTTTGACATGACATTACCCAGCATATCTTTTACCCCTTCTCCCCAAAGTCTTATGTTATTTTCATAATATAAAATACAGTCTAAGTTTAAAAGTTTCTATAGTCTTGAAAATTTCCAGTATTTTAGAAGTTCAGAGACTTAGTAATATAAGATCAAAATGAACTTCCATATGTCTAATATATAATGGCACAGAATAAACATTCTAATTCCAAAATGAGACAATCAAGAGCACAGCAAAGAATATTCAAACCCAAACCCCAATCCAATACGGCCAAAACCAAATCCTGCACTCCATGTCCAGCATTGCACTCATGATGAAACTGGCTGGGCAACAAAGGCTCCCGACAGCCCCATTCCTTCAGTCCTTCAGCTCCTCTTTCAGACCCAGTCCAGCCCCACTTCACGCCTGTAGCTCTTCCTGGCACATGTCCCGTGATCCTGGCATCCCCATCACTCTCTGGGCCCTCAGCCCTGCCACACAGTGCCTGACCTCAGCTGCTCTCCACCGTCCCTTCTTTCTGTGTCTTCCATACTTTCAAGACCAAGAGCACACAGGCAGAGCCACTGTTTAGAGGTGCAGCCTTGCCGCCATGGACCACAGCTCTGGGAGCTTGTGTGCTGAGTCTGAGGAGACACTTTGCTGAAGTCCCGGTGCAGACATCCAGGTTTCTCTCTCACGGTGCTGATCAATGTTGTCTGCACTTTCTTGTCAGACTTGAAGCTTGTCCACACACCTTTCTAACAAATAGTTCACTTTCTATTCAACTTTATTCGAGATCTCACAACGGTGGCAAAATGAAGCCAGATTTTTCTGAATATCACAGGCTTGTCCCTGGCCCATTTCCTGACACAGTCCTTGTTCTCCGAGTCCTCAGGCCTGGCTGGAGAGACTGGGTAAATAAAATATGAACTGGTCTAAGGACTAATAAGAGATGAAAGTGCGTGTGTGAAAAAAAGAGAAAGGAATAGCACGTTCTGTATCTTAATTATATGGAAGTTTAGTGCTGTCTGTAAAGGAAACGAAGGTCTGTAGCCACCGTGGGCACAGAGAGAGGTGCTGACAGGGAAGTGAGCACAGAGTGGTGCTGACAGGGAAGTGAGCTGCTGAAGGTGTGTTGGCCCTGCAGGACCCTCCCACATCCCACGCTGCTGGACCCTCCCACATCCCACGCTGCTGGACCCTCCCACACATCCCTCGCTGCTGGACCCTCCCACATCCCACGCTGCAGGACCCTCCCACACATCCCTCGCTGCTGGACCCTCCCACACATCCCTCGCTGCTGGACCCTCCCACACATCCCA
>JANHMN010000015.1:7130316-7147645 GCA_030674055.1 Rhabdomys pumilio | reverse complement strand
TGTACTCCAGTCTACTCTAGTCTACTCTAGTCTAGTCTACTCTAGTCTAGTCTAGTCTACTGTATTCCAGTCTACTGTAGTCTACTGTAGTCTACTGTAGTCTAGTCTACTCTAGTCTACTCTACTCTATTCTAGGCTACTACTACTAGGTCCAGTTTTTTTGTCTCAAGTTTATCTTAGGTTAGATTATCTTAGATTTGATTAAAGTAGACTAGACTAGAGTAGAGTAGAGTAGCTGATATCTCTACATATATCTATCTGTTGCTGGTAGCTCTGAGTGTATCTGATGCTGGTAGCTTCTAAGTATATCTGATGCTGGCAGTTCTAAGTATGTCTGATGCTGGTAGTTTGTAAGTGTATCTGATGCTGGTAGCTCTGAGTGTATCTGATGCTGGTAGTTTGTAATTGTATCTGATGCTGGTAGCTCTGGGTGTATCTGATGCTGGTAGCTCTGGGTGTATCTGATGCTGGCTCCCTGGTAGCTCTAAGCTCAGTGGGGGAGACACTAGATTATACTTACCATTTTTGCCAACTTTCTCCTTCTTTGTAGACGAGTGTTCTAAATTCTCCAGGAACTCATGGTAGTTGTCAAAGGCTTCCTCTTGGTAGTTTTCATCAATACCAGCATCTTGGATGAAGAAGGTGGAAAGAAACCAGAAAGGGTTTCCTTGTTACACCCTTGTGAGCATTTGGGGATGGCTAAACCTTATTTTACAATGGTGGGCTGGAAGGATGT
The DNA here is from genome assembly GCA_030674055.1 of Rhabdomys pumilio. Classification (NCBI taxonomy): domain Eukaryota; kingdom Metazoa; phylum Chordata; class Mammalia; order Rodentia; family Muridae; genus Rhabdomys; species Rhabdomys pumilio. Next base: position 7,146,909 of record JANHMN010000015.1, on the reverse strand, counting down.
CAGAGTGTTCAAGTTCTGCTTGAAAGTATATGTTGGGAAATTAATATTTAAATAGTCAGACATCATCCAGCTACTTTGAGCCCAGTGGTTTATATCTAGACATAGGTGGAAGGAACAAACGCTTACAATTGTAGTCTCATCTGAACATAAAACTCCCAGGAAGTGGTGAGACTGCTTGCCTTTAAGTGCATTTCCCATGGAGCCTGAGGACTTCTTAACCCAGCTCTTTCCTGGCCAGTGCCCACCACAGCATCTGTTTGCATAATCTTGCAGTGTGGAACTGTGCTTTGAGTGTCTACTTTGTCTAACAGCCACTGCTCTTCTTGATCTTGGGTACATTGTAAGCTGGACCTTAGCTTTACCTTGGCCATGGTGTAGGAAAAGGGCTGTACTCCCTCAGGAGCTGTAGGGGCATGCATGAGATGGTGTGGATTAATGATCTGGCTCCTCCCGTAAGCCTGTGTTCCTGCACAAGCTGAACTCCAGAATGAGCATGAATATAACTCAAGAGATCACCCCAGAGGGAAGCAAGCCACCTGTGCTTTGGAGGTGACTTCAGACCACAGCTTCTCTCATTTATCCACAGCTAGGTCAAGTAATGCTCAAATAGAGTCACATAGTCAACACCTTAGATCTAACCATCTCTGAAAATGCACCTCACAACACATGGAGGTGTGCCTCACCAATCTGCTAGGAGTCTCTTATAGAATGCAACCCTCTAAGCAAAACATCTGACCAACCCACACTCTTCACAATGTTAGTGGTTGAGCTCCTTGACCTAAGGAGTATGTGCCATTATAGGGTAGAGGGGGTATACTTGCTTGTATCCTTGGTTTGTACTGTTGTTGATATCGATGATCTTGGTCCTGGTGATGTTTCAGACACTGCTGATGTTTTTGGCTCCAAAATCTCTTTGGCTAGCATTTCATCTTGACAAAGCATTTAAGAACATGTTAGAGCCAGTGAGGGTGGACACACGTCCTAGGCAGTTTCTACTTCAGGCAGCCTATGAATACTGTACTAGAAGGCAGGAACCCAAGGAATTAGTGGATTCTCTAGAGAACCTCATCTTGGATGGGCTGGCCATTGCCTCCCTAAATAATTTCAGAAAAGTGGCCACCATCTGGATATCTCCCATGTCTCACTCCTGATGTATCCTGGATATTGAATGCTGCACACTCATGTTTTAGTTAGCTTTGTTGTCTCTGTGACCTAATACCTGAGGAGCAACTCAAGGGGAGGAGAACCAATTTTGCTCCCAACTTTAGAGGTTTGGGTCCACCGTGACACACACAAAGCTGCTCACATCATAGCAGCCAGGAAGCAAAGTGAAGAGCACCAGGAAGGAACTTGGGAAAGAGAGATCCCTAGCCTACTCCCTCCAATTCACATCTCACCCCACCCCCTACACACAACACAGTTCCATCACATCCTAACCATCGATTCAAATTTGGAGTCCACTGGCAGATTAAAAGAAGTCATGGTAACACATCCTTCATGATCTAACCATCTCTGGGAATGCACCTCACAACACACAGAGGTGTGCCTCACCAATCTCCTTGGACTCTCTTATAGGATGCAACCCTCCAAGCAAAACATCTGACCAATCCATGCTCCTCACAGTGCTTATTGGTTGGGCTCCTTGACTATTGGCATTTTCTCGTGGAAAGAGGGGTGGGAAGAGTCATTGCTCTCTTAGCTCAGTATCCCACCACTTGCCTGCAATTCTGCACTAATTGCACATGGCCGCTGGATTCCTGGGGATGTGCTAGAGTGTAATGTAGCCAAGGGAAGAACACTGAAGTGAGTTCCACCTGAGTAGTGGAAGCCGCCATCTACCCTGGACTTCTCGGTGCTGCTTTTTGGCCACTGGAGGCTTCTGCTAGGAACCCCTCACCCATCTTCCATAAGCAAGCCAACTCAGCTCATTTGCCCTTCTAGTGAGCTTTGGTAGAGTCCAGCTTCAGTTTGTGTTGGAACCTTATGAGGAAGAGTTAGACATTGTCTGCCCATGGAAGGAATACAGCCTCAGTCAGTCAATCTGACAGTTAAGATTACCCATAGCAAACAAATCCTTTGTCAACTTCACATCCAAACACATTTCCTTAAATCATAGCATTCCACCGTTGACCTGCAAAAGACTCACGTCGGTCTCCTAGTATAAAACACGTCAGCCCGTCCTCAGGAGTCCCCTAATCTTTATAGTTTCAACATTTCTCTAACGTCCAAGCACAAAGACTTCGGAGGCTGAAGGCAGCTTGCATCTGTAAGTCTCCATAAAAATGTGTAAATTGCTTCCAAATGTAATGGCACAGAGTACGCATTCCCATTCCCAAAGGGAAAACAGGAGCATAACCAAGCAGCAAAGAGGAGATGGCGCACCAAAGCAAGACCGCAATATAACTTAAGTTCTGGGGATCCATTCTGACACCTGGTGCAAGCAGGTTACACAAGGCCAAAGAGCTTGGGTGGCTCTGTACCTATGGCTTGGCTGTTTGTAGTCTACGTGGCTTCTTTCTTGGGCTGTCTGTACTCATTCCCTTTGTCTCTTGTTGACAAATATCCCATGTTCCTGGGTCTCTACTGCAGCTTAAAGTTTATAATCACATGCTCTCTTACAGGGAACATGCCCCTGATACATATTGCCCCACCTTCTCAGGCTTTTCCTTGAAACCTGATTGGAAGCTTCCACAAAACTGTATGTCTACAAAGCCAGCATCGTGTGGATGAAGCCAGTAATTTGCCAGTTTGAGCAATGACTGGGTCCACTTGGACCCTGGCAGCACTGGTGTCTTAGTGTTAGATGACTGAGCGCTGTGAAGTGAATACAGGTGAGCAGCTTCCCAGCCAGACCAACAGTGAGCCGCGTGCCCCAGGGGCAGCCCAATGGTGAGCCGCCTGCCCCAGGGGCATTGTATTCTCAAATAAGTTTACCCTTTCAAGGCTTGAGTGTGTAGAAGTTGACCAGATCCATCCTGGCTAAAAAACAAACCCACAATCTGGCTCTTTTCTCAGTCAGGCATAATCTCCGATGGTTTTCTTTACATCTCGGACTGTCAATGGTCTTTCTGAAACATTGGTGACATGTTTAGCCCCTGGCTTTTATAACTACCCTGTATGGTACAGGAACAAACAAACAGCGACTAGAAACAGTCTTTCTCTACATCACAGTGCTTTTTTGGACCAGAAACAGTGTTAATGAGCTAGCTACCTGGGGCCCAGGAGTAACCTTCCCACTCTAGTGCCAAGAGCCTGGTTCAGATAGTCTGTAGTTACAGCTAGTGTCCCTTTCATGTTCTTTGCAATGCGGATAGCAGGAAGTATAGCACTACCTGTACTCATACCCACCTCTGGGGACAGCATTGGTCAGATCAATGTTCTTCACACTGTAGGGCAGCTTTGACTCTAGTGTTAGCAGGAAAGCTGCCTCGTATGAGAACCTGACCATGGCCTCAAAGCAACTCAGTTTCCCCAATGTCTGCAATTCGTGACAGGTTATTTGGGGAAGGTCTCTTGAGAAGCACCCACCCATTCTCTCACCACACACCAGGTTCCATGTGGGGAATTCTTACCTAACACTTCAGGTATGTTTTCAGTTGTTGAGTTGAGTGAGCCTTCAGTAATTGGACCTGGAAGACGGAGGGTGGGGTGGGGGGGTGGGGAGAGGATACGAATCTATAATTTAACAACACTCTTCCATTTTCAGCCACTTCTCTGTGAACGGGTAGTTGGAGAGACAGCTCCAGTCTACTCTACAGAGAGGACCCAGCGTGGGGTGCTGCTCCTTCCCCTGGGTGCTGAGGGAAGCCCTCTGGGACCTGAGCTTCTCATATGGATGATGGAAAAGGTGTTACCCATGGAGCAGCTGTGTTTGTGGAAACCAGAATTTCCCCTGGCACCCTGAGTAGAGCCTGCCCTCCTGGTCACTGGAGTCACCCTCAAGGGTGGTAAGACAGTGTCTGTGCTCAGGGAAGACCAAGCTCTATCACAGGGACAGAAGAAGGAAGATGGTCACATGCTCTGTTTTGTAGGAAGCAGCGTTTTGCCTCCTGCATTACTGGTGACATCATCTGGATGGGGCTGGGAAGCTCCAGTCTCAGATTCCACCTGAGCAGCCCCAGGCCCAGTTCAGCACCAGTGAGGAGAAGCACTACTTACCCAGCCCCTGACTAAAGCTTCCCATGTCACCACCCAAATACTTGCTTGTTCTTTTTGAAGACACCTCATATATGTTTTTTTTCTGAGAGCCCTGGGTGGCCCTGCACATTCACTGTGCTACCTGAGGTTCTATGGGGCAGACCAGAGACTGGCCACCTCATCCCTCCATCATGAGCAGAGCCTCCAGGGTGATCTGTCTGCAGGTAAGAAGTAGAGTCTCTCATGAGTGGGTGCAAGGGTTCTGGATGGCTGTTGTCTTCAGGGCCCAGGGCTCTTATCTGTGATGTGTGCTGGGCATATGGGGTTTAGCTATATCTGAACACCATGGGAATTCTGAGGATTGACTTCTTCTCTGTAGCATCCACCACTACTCCCTCCTTCTGACATGACCTGTCTATCAGGGACTGTGGTGTCTCTCCATCTGGTACATCTCTTAGTTTGAGCTCAAGGTTGGCCTCTCCTTCCAGCTCCCAGGTCCTGGGACCCCCAAGATGGCAAGCAGGGCCACCGTACCTTTCCTTTCTGAGGCACAGAACTTGGGAAGAACTAAAGTTGCAGCTAAACCAATGACAAAGCTGTTCTCAAAGGCTTTAATGACGGACAATCTGCATCCCAATGTGCTCATCTGCATGGCTCAGAACAATGGGAAATATGTAAGGAGGTCTGTGGTGGTGATGACAATTGCTTCTCAGTGTGCTGACCTTGGTAAACCAAACAAACAGTACAGTTTCTCTTCGAGTGAGACATTAATGGATCATTACGAATGGGTACAGCTGCGCAGCGCCAGCACTTTGTTAAAAATATTCTTTTCATCTCCTGTCTGTCCCGTCATCACAATGGGAGCATTGTGCAAGTCAGCCGTGTGCACATGCGTGGTGTGTATGCTCGTTTCGGCTGTGCCTGTTCATTTGCATTGTCAAGTGTAGCTGTTCTACCGTACTTTTCCTGTCGCCACCTCCTAGGGGAGGTCACAGCTTCAGACAGCATACACCCACAAGGTCAGGACACTCAGGTGTCCTCTCAGTGACCACATCAGCACATTCTGGCTTCATTAAGTTCAGTGTTGAATTCTGTGTTCACTTAGGTTAATTGAGTGAATACCCATCTCCACTATGAGGGTCATATGAACTGCTGTTCTTCTCAGTGGCCATCACTTCCATGTGAGGGACAAGCATTGGGAACACCCCAGGATTAGATAAGACCACCTCCTCAGGGAAACCTAGAAACTGCTCTTTCATTGGCCTCTCAACTCCAGAAGACCCAGAAGGTCACACTGGGCTATGACAAGGCCTAAAACTGGAAGGACCTTGAGAGTCACACTGGGTTATGACCAGGTCTCAAGCGGGGAGGATCTTGAGAGACACTCAGATTTCATTCAGGTCTTAAGCTTGTAAAAAACCTCAAGTCTCAGCACGGTCTCAAGCTGGAGAAGATGTTGGATGTCATAAGGCTTAAGAAATTATACTGGTTAACCACAGTGGTAGTGGCGGCAGCAGCAGCAGCAGCAGCAGCAGCAGCAGCAGCAGCAGCAGCAGCAGCAGCAGCAAGCCCCACAACAGATACCTACTGAGCATTCTTAGGCTGGGCAGCTAGACATAGGCATGGACACATAGTGCTAGCAGACACATCAGTGAGGATATGTCTCCTGTGCCAATCTTAAACCCTCCCTGCCCCGGATCTTCAGAAGCTAACAGGAAAGCAGAAATGATGACATATTTCTTGCCATTGTTAGACCATGGAGACCATTTGCTCTTGTACAAATGTTGAAGCAGGCTAGGCTGTCCTGTCCAGGCCAGTGCTGGCTGTGGCTCTTAACACTTGGGGCTAACACCATCTCAGGTATTAACAAAAATCCTGTAGAGAAAAGCAAGTGTACCAAGGCAGACGACAACCTTTGAACTGTGAAACCATAAAGGCTACCGTGGTCATATAGAGAGTGACGATTAAGACACTTAAACTCAATGCTGCCTTGAGAAGCTGACGCTCCCTCGTGCTCCTGAGCTCCCTTCACTTTCTGAAGCTTCTCTCTCAACACTCATTGAGTTCTATGGCCTGAGATGATGCTCTGCGAACATCCGAGACTTCCCAGTCTGGGCTCTGGGTGTTAGAAAAAGAAAGATGCTACATAAAGACGATTTCTAACCAGCTTGATGCTACCACAATTAGTGCCGTTTTGTAGAACTCCTAAATAGTCTAAACTATTGAGACACTCGCTGGTAAGCACACGCTTACATTTACACTCTGGCTTTCTTATTTCTTATATACAGAGAGACTAAATATATTTTGGATCTGTTAATAGCATGTTGTTTCTGCCACATTAAGAATTATGGGTGATGGGACTGCAGGGATGGATTCGTTGGTAAAGTGCTTCCCTTGCAGGTATGAGGACTCAAGTTCAGGTCCCCTCAGAACCAGAAAAAGCCAGACACGATGGCATGTGGTTATAACCCCAGCAATGGAGAGAGGGAAGGCAGACACAGGCAGACTCTGAAGAGCCTGCGAGCCAGCTTGGCCTACGTAACAAAGTTCCAGGCTACTGAGAGATTCTGTCTTGGACAAGAGATGAAAGGTACCTGAGGAACAGCCCTTGATGGTGTCCTCTGAGGGTCACATGCTTATGTATACATGTGTGCGCACACACATACATACATTCACACACACACACACACACACACACACATACACACATTCTCACACACACACAGTCACACACACACACACACAAAGGTATACACCCACACCCATTAAAATGCTCCAATAATAGCCATAAGCTTTGTAAGACAGAGATCCAGGTCATCTGCCACCAAGTGCCAACATGTGACCAATAACTCATAGATAGCTTCTAAGTGTTCTTCATTAAAATCACTACCTATGTGTGTAATGAAACCTCCTCTGACTCATAGAAGGGAGAGACTGACTTTGCAAGCAGGCTTCAGTGAAAGTTGTCTGTATTTGATAAGGGAAGCCGAGAGACATGAAGGACCGACCATTGTTAGAAAAAGAAGAAAGTCATTTTGTCATAAATAGTTTAAAAGTTATTTAATAAAGAAGAGAAAAAATAAGGAACAAAAAGCCTAAATGGGTAGGGTAAGGTGTAAAGGGTCTCTGAGGAAAAGGAGAGAGAAATCTAATCTCCCATGGTCGGGCCGTGTAAATGGACGGCCATTGTCAGGTTTTGAAATGAGCTCCGGTATCAGGCGTGCGGCCATGTGGAACGGCCCCTGCTTCTCTCTGCTGAAAGGACAGGGTTCCGTGGACTATTGGCCGCCTCTTAATAAGAGATTATAAGTGTTTTCTTTACCTGTTGAGTAACCTCTCTTGTAGACAAAGGCTCTGTTCTTACCAAAATAATTTCCTGTGCCTCATGTTGTCTTTTCAAACTTTTTATTACTTAAGAAAGCAGAACCCTCTCAATATTGAGAGCGAAGGTCGGTTATTTTTTTTCCCCGTTAACAACTATCTTACTTCCTCTATTTTCCTTGAAAATCATGTCATTTTGGTTAGCTGTACTGTTTCATAGTAACCTGTGATCTCAGTCAAGTCTTCAAAGCTCCTGACATTTTTTGACACCTCTGAATTAAAGTCTAAATGCAGTCTTTCTGACCTCAAGCTAACTTTGAAATTTCCCAGAGGCCCCTGGAAAACCTCTAGGGATTTTGTTCTGTCATCCTGTGAAAGACAGATCTTAAGCTAATTAGCTTACTTGTTATGTGAAATCACACGGGAAGCTTTGTGGAGTAAGCAGCACTGAATCCTTTGTATTACACCTCTGGGAAGATATGTCAGGTGTCAGGAGAGGTAGGAGATTTCCAGAGATTTGCCTTGTCTTTACTCTCCACGATTGGTGCCTGGACAATGTAATCGACCATCGTTGAACTTACTAGCATTAAACATTGTAGGTTGTGAGAATGACCACTTCTCCCTGCTGACCACAGAAGGCGGGCTTGTAGCAGAGCTTGGAGCCTAGGTTCTTTGCAGACAGTTCCTGTTTTGTTCTGATGCTTTCCTGAAAGCAGTCAGTTATTGATAGTCTAAGGTTCTCTTCAAGAACTCTTAGGACTCTGACCAAGAGATTAGAGTAACACTCTTGATGTCTCCAAGATGGCCTCGTGGACGCCCTTTCAGATAGAGGAAGAAGCAGACGGGTCCCTGAAGTGTACAGACTATGGCGAGGTATCGCGGAGTCAAGGGTGGCTGTAATTTCAGAGTGTCTGTCTGAAGCACTGTCAATGCTTTTGTACATGTTTTACATATTCAAAGACAGTTGTCCACTAACTCAGTTATGCTCTGAAATTACCCTTTTTTGTTTGGTTTTGGAGATAGGTCACTCTCCATAGCTGTGGCTATTCTGAAGCTCACTAGGCAGACTAGGCTGGCCTTGATCTCAGAGATCCACCTGCCTCTGCCTTCTGAATTCTGTGGCTAAGGATGTGCGTGACCACGCCCAGCCTGAAATTATACTTTTAAAAGTATGTTTGTTTTTTTAAAGATTTATCTGTGTGTGGTTGTATGCTGTGTGTGTGTGTGTGTGTGTGTGTGTGCGCGCGCGTGCGGGCGGGCGTGCGCGCACACGCATGTACCTATGACATCAGAAGAGGCTGTTACTAGAGTTCTAGGTGGTTGTGAGCCACCCAACATGGGTGCTGGGAACCAAATTCTGCTCCTGTGAAAGAACAGCAAACACTCTCGACTGCTGAGCCTTCTCTCTGGCCGCTTATAATTACACTTTTATGAATAAAAACAGAAGCATTTATATTCTCTCCACCTGATCCCTCCAGAGTCTGTTTCATTCATTTTACAGCCATGTATTTACATAAGTCCAATAAGATGTTATTCTTTTTAGTTTTTAAATACCTTGTTTATTTCGTGTGTGTGGATGTATTGCCTGCAGGTATGTCTATGAACCACTTGAGTGCCTGGTACGGGAGGGCTGTGAAGAGGGTCTCAGATCCCCTGAGACTGGGATTGCAGACAGTTGTGAGCTGTCATGTGGGTACTGGGACTTGAACTCTGGAAGAGCAGCCAATGTTCACTCCTGAGCTATCTCTTCAGCCCCATGCTGCTATTCTTCTTGGGCCAGGTAGATAGCTCAGTGGGCAAAGTGCTTGTTGAAGGAACATGAGGACTGAGTTCAGATCCCCAGGACCTACATAAACATGGGGTATGGTGGCGAATGCCTGTAATCCCAGTGCTGGAGAGACACAGGATCCGTGGGCTTGCTGACTAGCCAGTCTAGTCAAACCGATGAACTCTAGGTTCAGTAAGAGATAACCTTTCTTATGAAATAAAGTAGAGAGTACTTTACTACAGATGAGGAAGACATCTGATGACGAATGACCTGTGGCTTACACACACACACACACACACACACACACACACACACACACACACGTGCACTTGCATGCATGAATGCTACGTGCATGCATACAAGCACACACACACACTCCATGATTCTATTTTCCTCGCAACAGAACACTGCTGGGAACTCTGGTCACATGACCATGACGTCAGCTTGGCCTTCCTACTTCAGATACTTTAGATGTGAGGAACTAAGGCTGTGGCCTGAACCATCCCACCTGGCACCTGGATGCCAGTGGCTTCCAATCTTGTAGACAGGTGGGAAGGTCAATTCCCAGTAGTCTAAGAACCTCACAGAAAAGGGGAATTCATTCACATCCCCAGGATTCATAAGGAGTCCACTGCTGGTGGCACCTAACCTCCCAGAGGTCTGGAGAAGCCAAATCTGGGATTCCCTAGGAAAAGTACCAAAAAAGCACATCCAAATCACAGGGTCAAGATGGAACCACAGGGCACCTCTACAAATGAGCAGGAAGAAGCCAGGAAATAGGACTTACAGTCAGGAGTGACATCATTTTGCTGACCTTTGACTGTAAATTAGGATTTAATGGGAAATTGTAGCATTCAGCTGAGGTTCCTACTCTCATTTCCAATTTTCTCATTCCCAACTTTCTCTCTTCCATTCCTGACCTGGAGGTAAGCCACTACTACTATTATTTCTTCCTTCCTTCCTTCCTTCCTTCCTTCCTTCCTTCTTTCCTCTTTCTTTCTTCCTTTCTTTCTTCTTTTTCTTCCTTCCTCCCTTTCTTCCTCTTTCTTTCTTTCTTTCTTTCTTTCTTCCTTCTTTCCTTCTTTCTTCCTTCCTTCCTTCCTTCCTTCCTTCCTCTTTCTTCCTCTTTCCTTCTTTCTTTCTTCCTTCCTTCCTTCCTCTTTCTTCTTCTTCTTCTTCTTCTTCTTCTTCTTCTTCTTCTTCTTCTTCTTCTTCTTCTTCTTCTTCTTCTCCTTCTTCTTCTTCTTCTTTCTTTCTTTCTTTCTTTCTTTCCCTCTTTCTTTCTTCCTTGCTTCTTCTTTTTCTCCTCCTCTTCCTCCTCCTCCTTTTCCTTCTCCTTCTTTGGTCATTGTCTATGAATCTGAATTGTGTCCTGAACTTGGGTTTCTCTGATGTCCCTCATCAGCAGAGTCTTCCTCTTCCTCTCCCAGCTGTCTTTTCTTCTCTCTCTCCTGACTGGACACACTGCTGACGGCTGAAGTCTGCTGCTTACTGAGGATCATCCAGGGAAACTCAGGACACAGGAGTCTCTTCTGTGCACTTCTAGGGAACGGCCATGACCGATGCTGATGTTCACACTATTGCCAGGGCTACATCCACCCTCACTGTTGGCCAGAGCAGCTTGTGGCCTGGTAACTAGGAATCCTTTCTGCTGGGCTCTGCATCTCCGGATCCTCCTGCCTCTGCCTCCCAAATGCTGAGATTGCAGGTGTGGGCCACCAGGCTCCATTTCTGGTTCATTTCAAGTTTTTAAACATTTGTGTGTATGGATGTTGTTTTTGTTTGTCTTTGTTTCTCTTTTCCTTTTCATAGAAATTGTCCTAGCTACATTCCTGGCTATGCAACAGCAAATCCCATAAAGGGGAATCACAAAGCTACCATACTATTCAAAAGGTATAGGGTGAGGAGGGGCTGACTCCACGGCCTGCTTCTGGCCAGGTCTTTCTAACCAAGCCTGCCTGACCTAGGCTCTGCTTTAGCCTTCCAAGGTGTGCTATAGAGTCATGCCCCAGGAAGTCCCCCCCAGTGTCAGATCACCTGCAATTCCTGACCATGTGGGCCCTCCCACACTGACCATCAGTCTCCCTACAGAATACCCTTAAGTCCTCAACCTCCTAGTAACCTCCGTCTACCGCTCTGGCTGGTCCTAGGCTGTGGCTCTTCCTTGTCCTTTCTGGGACACGAACTTCATACCCTCTATGAACCACCACAGAGGCACTAGCCCTGATAAATGTAGCCCTAGTTGGTCTTTAACTCACAGAGATCTCCCTGTCTCTGCCTCCCTGCCTCTCTCTCTCTCTCTCTCTCTCTCTCTCTCTCTCTCTTTCTTTCTCTCTCTCTGCCCCCTCCCTGCCCTCTCTCTCTGCCCCCTCTTTCCCTCTCTCTGCCTTTCTCTCTCTGCTCCCCTCTCTGCCTATCTCTCTCTCTCTTTCTCTCTCTCTGCCCCTCTTTCTGTCCCTCTCTCTTTCTGCCTCCCTCCCCCTCTGTCTCTGCCTCTCTCTCTCTCTTTCTCTGTCTCTCTCTGCCCCTTCTTTGCTCCTCTCTGCCCCCTCTCTGCCCCTCTCTCTTTCCGTCTCTCTCTCTCTCTCTCTCTCTCTCTCTCTCTCTCTCTCTCTCCCTCTTTCTCCTCTCTCTCTGCCTCTGCCTCCCAGTGCTGAGATGTAAAGGTGTACACATGCACATCTGGCTACTTGCCCACCACTAACAAGCACCAAGAATACTGTGTCTTTCACTGGTATTAAATGCAATAAAAGATTCCTGTTAATGTTGTTAGTGTGACAAGAATGGACATATAAAAATATGCTTTATCCACTTCGCAGAGAGTAGCAAGACACCGGGGCAGTACTAAATGTTATGCAGAAGGTCGTGTGTGCACTTGAGCACTTGGTGTGTGTATGTATCAATGTGTGTATGTGTACATGTCTTTATGTGTGTGTGTTTATATATATATGTACATGTGTGTGGTACATGCACACGTATGTAGGTATAAAAACAAGTTGGGAAACATGCCGTCCTAAAAATGGAGGAGGAACACATGGAGGTTTGTGACACTATTCCTCTGCCTTGGGATGAGTTGGAACATTTCCATTAAGAGAAAGCTTATGTGTGTGATGTGGGAAGCTGTTCTCCAGCATTCCTGCGTGAGAGGAATTCAAAGATGGGGAGCCTTTTCCTTCTCAAGTTCCAACGAAGGAAGAAAGCACAAAGATCACTTCCTCTAAGGCCCCTGGGCTGGAAGTTTCTGTCCACGGAACCTACCTGAAGTTGTCTTGATTGGCTGTAGCTCAGTGCCTTGCCAGCAGAACAGCAGGAAGACAGATAAGAAGGTCTCCACTCCCCTATTCGCTGCCATGGTCCCTCCAGTTAGAGGAGGAGGTCCTTCCCTGGAAGGTCTTCAGCTCCCCCAGCCTTGGACTCCTGGATACGTGGAATGTGGGGGACCTGTGACATCACCACAGGTCACTGACCTGAGTTCCTTCCTGTTAGAGTGTATGCGTTATGTCGTGGATCTGTGAGACCATGGTTCAGAAGTGAGCTGGGGTCCTGCGCTGTGTGGGCTTCATTTCCCTGTGTGGTGCTGTAGGGAGCTGATGGTGTGTGAGGCCTTTGTGGTAGATGTCAGCCTCAGAGAATGAGAAGAGTATTCTAGCTCTTCCAACGTCCAGAGCCCTCATGACTTAAGCCCTATGACTAAAAACAGGGTCTGAATAGGATCCAGGCATGTGGCCACATCTCTTCAGGCTGTGACTCACTTGAATGACCAGAGACAAAGACAGACACGGCCAGAGGACAAGCCTGGTCAGTGGTTCAGCTGTCACTTGCTAACTGTATAACTAGGAAGTCAGATACCAGACCTGGTGTGGGAGTGGATCCCTCTATGTTGGCCATGAGGACTTAGGATCAGGGATGGCTCAGAAGAAGCTCCAGAAAACCTGGCCCAGTTCACTCTAGAAGTCAGTTTGTATGGTCATCCTAAAACCTGGTCCCTAAAGCAACTAATGTGTAACTGAAGGTTAGCTCTGCAGGGATGTCCACAGTGTGGCTTCACGCAGCTGACATGCTGTGCTCTGGTTCTTGTCCTGTGGTGGCTCACTGAGCTTGGTCACTGCTGAGGAGACAAGTCCTTCCTGTCTCAGGCATCAAACCCACTGGTCAGACAAGTCATAGGCTCAGCCAGACTCAAGGAAGCTTCACAGGAAGGGTGTGTGCTGGGAACTGAGCCTGGATCTTCTGTACAAACACCCAGTGCTTTTAATCGTTGAACCGTCTTTCTCACCCCATCTTCTTCTTTTTTTTTTAATAAGCAGGTTTTTCTTTATTGCTTTAACTTTTGGAAATATGTGAATTCAGAAAAGTTGAAAGAAGGAGGAAAATAATCATCCTTACTTCGGACATTTATCACCGGCAGCACCTTGGAGCAGTGTGTTGTTTTAATAAAGAATTTAATACATACTTACCATGGGAGACTCAAGCAACAGACATACAGAGGGATGCCAGTTTAGAAAATATCCAGGTTCCCTGCTACAGGTCATGATCTGTGGGCATGGGGACAGCATCCTTGCAGATCGATGGCTCCCAGGGATCCCAGCCTGCCTCCTGCTTCCCTGTGCATTCTAAAGCTTACTCGGGTTCATTTTGTTCATGGTACCCATGGGAGAAAAGCAAAGCAGACATCTGCCTCAGTTTCCCTTCAATAAAGTTCCTCCCTGCTAAGAGTGTTCTTTGGGGGAGATGTCTCAAGTCTAGGGGCTCTCTGGACAGGCCATGTTCATTATAGTCCAGGCTGCTGAGTGGTCAGATTCCCTGATTTACTTCTCAGGCTCGGGAATCCCAATGAATGGTCTGACATGCTGCTAAGTCTGAGCCTCAGTGTCTTCTTTAACCCAACTCCATGCTTTCTCTGGGTGAGCCACCGTTTCCCCTTAACACTGTGGGGTAGAAGGCTCAAAGAAACTCAGTGTTGAGAGTGTCGGGCATCTCTTCAACTCCATGGGCTCTGTCTCAGTGGGGCATCTGAATCAGGCCTGGGCTCACTTAACTACTCTCATGCCCTCTGGCCATTGTCATCTCTCAGCTTGGGTGACACGGATGACCTGTTTCTCAAGGTTGGTTCTGGTATCATCTCATGGTCTTGCCAGAAGAGGATTATGGGTAAGGCAAGTCCAAAGCCCAGCAGGGTCCCTATGACTCCACTGGGCCCCTTTTTGTGAATGCTGGGCTGTCGAGCATGGGCGCATAGGGCTGCCTGTTACATTTCAGGTCCTTGGTCACAGACTCCCGCCCAAAGATCCTTCTCAAAGCTCCTTTGTGTTGTTTTCACTTATGAAAATATCCCACAGACCCATAATTTGGCAATATACATACAACCAATTGTTTTAAAAACAGAAGTGATGCCGGCTATTATAATGTAAACTGTTTTCTAAATGAAAGAATTAAAGGAATGTAATTGGAGAAGTATACAAACAGTGGTTAAGACGCTGCTTCTGGGAAGACATATTACAACTTATAATCTTCCTCTATGGGTGTGCGTTGTTGGTGTCTAATCAGGCATGTGAATGGATTCAGGTGTTCCGTCCTATTAGCTGGAAATTGCTCTGTTATTTGCGGAGCTGTTTGTGTTACATTGTTACTGGCTCCGAGTTTCTCTTTCTCTGGAGCTCCTTCCCCTGGTCCCTGCAATCTGTATAATTGTCTTCTTCACTTTTGTCTTTAGAGAGCTTTAAATAGAGCTCCCTGGATGATGTGTGGTGTCAGTGAGAGTTCTGGAGCCTTGCAGAAGAATCCTGGAGAGGTGGGGCCATCACAAAGATGCTGGCTGGGGCAGGAAGAAGGAACCAGCTCCATGTCACTGGTCACTGTGGGGTTGTAACCAACAGCCTATTTCCTTCAAGAAGGGTCACAAGGGAGTCCCTGCAGAACCCATGGCCTCTGTAATGAGGGTGTGACCTCAGTCAACCACGATAGCTCCCTGTTCCAAGGCCTCCTGCACTTGGTGATAGAAGCATTGAGGAGGGTGGTTTTTATGGGGAAGCAACAGGGAATGGTTTGCTAAGCAGAGAAAACATTTCCGGATCCATTCATTCATTTGCTCACTTATTCATGGAGTATGGTTCCAGCAGGCTCAGAGCTCTCACTGATCTCGCTGGACATTAGACTAGTGGTCAGTTTCTCCCCTAGTTTCTCAATATTACCCATCATGCTTTGTGGCAGACACCCAGAGCCACCAGTGTGGGAGCTGCTTCAGACTAAGCCCAGCAGCTGGCAGACACACTCATGGTGGTCAGGCCTATGCTATCCAGTGCTGTTGGTGTTGGCTTTTTTAAAATTCAAATAAGAAATACAATAAGGATGTAAGAAAGAATTTTAGCAAAATCAAACGCAGTCACTACCTGGACACATCCCAGGGGTGAGGTCTGATAGCTGCTGCCATTGCTCTGTAGCTATTAGAGTGTCCTTGTTCAAGCTGAGGGTCCTGAGGCCACATCGCCTAGCACCACAGCCTTTTCTTCACTAAAACACAGGACATGGCTCCTGGGTGTGCAGTGCACAATGGAGTGGTCGTGCAAGGGTGGTTCTGCTGAGAAAGAAGACACTGTTGAGAGAATGTAGTGAGCAGTGGAAGGCTGGGCAGGAAGGAGATCAGAGTGGATGAAAACCTGTCAGAGGCACTCACTCACTCAGGGGCTGGGACTTGGTCCTTTGGAAAAGTGCTTGCTTTGCATAAAGATCTGAGTCCCATTCTTAGAACCCATCTTAAAAACAGCAAAACAAACCCTGGATGTGCTGGCTCATGCTTGCAATCTCGGCATTGGGAAGGAGGCAGAGACAGGCGGATCCCCGGGGTTCACTGGCCAGCCACCCTGGCCTCTCTAGTGAGAGGTACTGACTCAAAAAAAAAAGTGGACAGGACCCGAGGAAGGACAGCTTCTCTGTGCAGAGACCTTAGAGGAGTGCCGTGGGACTCTGCCTTTTACTGCGGGGGGCGGGGGGGACCTGACTCCTGTCTGCGTGCTTTTTCGGCTAATGCTTAGCTGACCGAACCATCCCTCCAGTCCCCAGTTTTGTGTTTTGATGTGTGTGTGTGTGTGTGTGTGTGTGTGTGTGTGTGTGTGTTTTCAGAACATTGTTAATGAGAAGGAGAAACAGAGTTCAAGCAGCTGACAGTAAAGTGCTCACTCAGCTTCGGCTTACAGAGATTCATCCTTCTAGCCCTACAGCTGTGGGAGCAGGACATGGCATGCTAGCCCGTCAGATGTCCTCTGGGGGGAGGATTGATTCAGAGTGCCAGGACATGGCATGCTAGCCCCTCAGACGTCCTCTGGGGGGGTCGACTCAGAGTGCCAGGACATAGCATGCTAGCCCCTCAG
>JANHMN010000015.1:7098959-7130306 GCA_030674055.1 Rhabdomys pumilio | reverse complement strand
CACACACACACACACACACACACACACACACACACACACACACACACACCAGAGAGAAATTACATGCTTTAGGGGAAGGGTAGCAATTCATAATGAATCAGCCTTGATATCAAAGAATGAGTTAACTCAGGAAATGGCATTCCATGGAGGGGGTTTGTGGGGGATAGGCAGGTCTAAAGTAATGGGAAAGCAGAAAGCAGAGAGTAACCCAAGACCCTGAGACACCCTCCCCCGCATAGGCTTACTGAGCTCGGTGCACAGACTTGGGCTAGCTCCTAACATTGTGGCGCCCAACTTTAAGCCTCCACAGTTGCCTTTTAACTATCTCACTGTCTCTGTGGGGCTAAAGGCTCTGGGTATCTAAACCTCACATACACAAAGGTGTGTGACAAGGGACTCTGGGGGCAGGCACTACTCTAGCATCTCCATTTGAAATTGAGCACTCAGTGGGGCTGTTTCCTCATTCTGCTGTCTAGTTACTCTGGGAGGGGAGCAGACTAAACTGTAATTCCATTGTAATAAACCTTGCCCCTAACTTCTGCTCTCAAAGGCTTTTTTATCCATTGGCGTGCCTCACCATGCCACGTGAAGCTGAGTGTCTCCAGGTAAGCAAGGGGCTCCATGCAAACTTGTCTTGCACAGGGTGATTTGTAAAAAGAACCCAGCCTTTCGGTTTTGATTTCCTTTCCATCGATTTACACTGGTAGATTTAATTCTACGTCTTGGAGATGGCTTTGCAGTGAGGAAGCTATTAGGACAAGAGCGGTGGAGCTGGATGGCTCCCCCTGGGATAAGGAACACCAGGCTAATTTCATCTCAGGATCTCACTGGTACCCAAAGCTTAGCAGGATACAGATCAAGGCCAAGTGTCAGTGCTTTCCATGCTCTGCTCTGAGCTCCTGCGCATAGAGCCTGGGGTGCATGCCCTGTTCTTAGCTCCCAGGCATAGAGCCTGGGGTGCATGCCCTGTTCTTAGCTCCTGAGCACAGCTGAGCAGGACCTGGGATGCTGAGGCTACAGGAAACCCAAGGCCATGGGGGCTTGTGTGCTGTCCTCATCTAAAGTAGAAAGGCCCAGGCATCTTTGCTTGCACGGCCTCACCTACCTTTATCTACAGTAATAGCATGCAATTTTAAAAATTAATTTGGGTATTCAAAGTGCTGTCATTTTTCACATTATAACCGGGTAGAACACAGGTCTGACCCTTGCTGGGCAAGCGCTCTGAAGTGTGAGTCCTCTGCAGATGGCCAGTGTGGTTCAGTCATACGATCCTAACCCTAGGGGAAGAAATTACATAAAGATATAAACTCAAACTGGCTTAAAGTTTTTTTTTTTTTTTTTTTTTCTTTTATTTATAGCTGCGAAAGGAATTAAATTCCATCACAGTTTTGTCTGAGCTCTTTTTAGATGTTTTCTCTGCCATGCAAATTCCACGTGATGGTGATGTGCTATTCTGTGTGCCCAGTACCTCTAGACCGTTGGTTCTCAACCTTCCTAGTGCTGTGACCCCTAATACAGTTCCTCATGTTGTGGGGACCCTGATTATAAAATTATTTCATTGCTACTTCATAACTGTGACTTAGTTGCTGTTATGAATCATACTGTAATTTGTGATTCTGCTGCTCTTATGAATTATAATGGAAATATCTGATATGCAGCATGTCTGACATGTGAGCCTTGTGGAAGGGTTCTTTGGTCCCCAAAGGGGTCTCGACCCACAGGTAGAGAACCATTGTTCCAGGGCCGTGACCGAGCACTGTCCAGCTTTGACTGCTGCTGTGCTAGCTTTGACGAAACCGGACACTGTGTACCTGGTCTGGGGATCACTCTGGTCCCCAGAGATGCTTTCCCTCTGGCCTGCTATGCACACTGTCCCCAGCTACCCAGCCAGAGATGGAGAAAGAAGGGACCAGAAAGAGTCCTACCTGGCAGAGAAAGGAAATAACAGAGGCCTTGGAAGAGGAGCTATTCATATCCTCACAATACCGGGGGCGTGGCACTGCGAGGTGGGGCCTCCAGAAATCAATTTGTTTCAGATGAACACTTGAGACTAGGGCCCCATGTATGAGGTTAGTGCCCCTGTAAAGTGACCCCGGAGACCCCTGTGACCTTCTATTACATTAGGACACCGTCTCGACGCACGTGGGATCTGCTAACACCTTGATCTTGAATTTCCAGTCTTCAGAATGTCAAGCAGTAATTCCTTCATGTGTTCCCACATGACCCAAACACTGAGGCAAACACTGAGGGGAGAGCAGTGAGCATGTGTCAAGTTAGCAAGGAACAGGCTTGGCGTTGGCCCCAACCAGGAGCCTCACAGGCCTGAGTGTTGGCTGCCTGGTCTTCCCCTTCTACTCGAACCTGTTCAATGACACTTCCTCCACCTCCCAGTACAAGGCTGGCCTTGTATGTCATGTCTCTGAGAAAGCCTTGCCTACAGCTGACCGTGTGGCCAGACATCAGCAGGCTCACAGCTTCCCACCCCACATCTATGTGTGAACGGCAGGGGGCACCCTGCTCAGTCAACAGATTGGAGCCTGATAGCTGCATCCAAAGACTCTGGGAGCATAGACAATCGCCAGGCCCCAGGCTCAATCATAAGACAACCTTATAGGAGTACTTCAGAAGCACTTTGACAGCGGAGGCTCCGATGTGGTCACTCTCTGTCCCTCATCGTCTTGTTTGCAGTGATTCCCAACCTTCTTAATGCTGTGACTCTTCAGTACAGTTCCTCATGTTGTGGTGAGCCTCAACCATAAAATTATTTTTGTTGCTACTTCGTAAATGTAAATATCTGATATGTGACTCCCAAGGGGGTCGTGACCCACAGGTCGGGAACCGGTGGCCTACACCCTCATGTAGGCCTCTTCCTGTGGCACCTCTCTTGTCTGGTGAGACAGTGAGCCCAGCTCCAGATGGTGGCGGTGTTCGGAAACAAGACCCTCGAAGGATGTGAGGTAAGGAAGGGTGCACGACTGCAGTGTGACTTGCTGCTTCGCGGTTCTGCCAAGTGACCCAGGGAATGTCAGCTGGGCTGGAGGTGGGGGTGGGGATGATGTCGAACTCAGAAGAGGTTTTTAAAGAGGCCAAACTCAAAGGAGGAGCTGAATACCTTCCTCCTATTGCCATTGGGAGACCTCAGCATCAGGGACTTGAGCAGAGCCACAGACGGTAGGTCCCTGGTCACTACCGCTTGAGGCTGCTGTTCTGGCCATGCAGTGATCCAGAGTTGTTTCTCATTTGTTCTGGGATCTCTAGATGGGGCTTTACTGTCCCCCTGGCCATTCGTCCCATGTCCCTGGCACAGATCGCAGACCTGTAGACTGCTTCTTTGACTAGGCTTTGGTGACTACTGCAAGTGGCTATCCCTAATCCTGAGGACCTGGGGACTTTTTCCTCCATGATTCTACCCTGGATACCAGCAGAGGTGGGTCTTATACCAGGCCTAATCCTACCTAGCTGGGCTTCTGCATGCTATTACTTCTGGAAGCCCAGCCCCTGGTTTCTGCTGAGGCTGGTTGCTTCTTCAGCTGACACAGGCATGCAGAGTGCTTTAGAGGGTCCTAAAGGCCAGGAAGGCCTCAGGGTGCACCTTCATGGCTGAGGAAACTCACAAAGAGGCTTATTTGTATTTTTAGGGAGTCATTCCCACTGTCCTCTTGTTCACAGATGTGAATCACCTGAAAGCATTTGAAGATCTCACTCTTCTGAAAGCAAAATCTAAGCCTTTGCACATTGGGCTCTGGTGGATAGGCAGGGTCCTCCCACTCCTGTGTGACAGGGACATCAGCAGAAGTGGCAGAGAGATGTGCATTTCAGAGGCCTTCCCGACATGAATTTTGGAAATAGGTTTTTAATTCTTTGGGGAAAATGAGTATTTTGATGAAGCTTCAAGCTTGGTGCCCTCTCACAGAGCCAGCGATCCTCAGGCCATGGGGAAGCATCTAACATGCTCTGCAGCTTCGTGGGTATAGGCTCTCGGTGGCTCCCTGTCTCCAAGAATGCCATCCTTGAGACTCTTATGCTAAAGGTCAAACCCCTGGGTATTTGCTGTTTGTGCGATGGCATCAGAGTACAGGAGCTTACAGCTCTGGGAAGCCAGTGCATGAGGGAGTTGTGGGTGTCTCATTGCTTCAGCTAAGGGGCTGCGTGTGCATTTGTCACCAGAAGTCTGGGTTTCCTGGAGAGATCTGGAGCACCTCTTTACTCATCTGCTGACTTCTTCATCAGTGTGGCACAGGGCAAGACCTTGCCCTCCAAAACTGCGGTTTTCAGACGTGAAGGCTTGAAAATGAGATGTCTTGGGCATTTGAACACTTGGTCTCCAGGTCATGGTGCTATCTGTGAGGCTTAGGAGTGTGGCCTTGCTGGGGGCAGGCTTTGGAGTTTCAAAAGTCTCTCTCTGTCTCTCTGTCTCTCTCTCTCCTGTCTCTGTCTCTCTCTGTCTCTCTCTCTCCTGTCTCTGTCTCTCTCTCTCCTGTCTCTGTCTCTCTGTCTCTGTTTCTCTCTCCTGTCTATGTCTCTCTGTGTCTGTCTGTCTGTCTGTCTGTCTCTCTCTCTCTTTCCTGTCTCTGTCTGTCTCTCTCTCTCCTGTCTCTGTCTCTCTGTGTCTGTCTGTCTGTTTCTCTGTCTCTCTCTGTCTCTCTCTCTCCTGTCTCTGTCTCCGTCTGTCTCTCTCTCCTGTCTCAGTCTCTCTGTCTCTGTCTCTGTCTCTGTCTCTGTCTCTGTCTCTCTCTCTCTGTGTGTGTGTGTGTGTGTGTGTGTGTGTGTGTGTGTAAGCTTACTTTTGGCTCAAGATATGAGCTCCCAGCTGTGCCAATCACGCGTGTCTGCTGCCACACTTTCTACCATGATACTGATGGTCTCTTATCCCCCTGGCACCATAAGTCTAAATAAATCCTTCATTTTTTAAGTTGCTTTGGCTATGATGTTTTATCACAGCAACAGAAAAGTCACTAACACACTGGCCACATCCCGAACGGAGGCACTGCTGTCCTTCTTGCAGGTCATCCTTTCCCTTTACCTGAAGTGAAGGTCACAGCTGGTTCACCAGTCAATACACCTGAAAATACCTTAAAATTAACATGGGAATTTAATTCCAACATGCAATGGTAAAATTAATTTCAAAATAGCACATATTTCAGTGTGCAAATATCCAGCCACAGGCATACAGAAGATGATAATTTAAGCAAGTGTAGGCCATGCTTGTTGAGTGTCCCTCGAATTCCATGTTATCTGTGTTGAAGGAGTGACTCACGGACCGTATTTCTGCACGCCGATGGATGGAGGGATCCCTCAGGAGGCCACATACGGAGACATGCAGTGTCTACACACACAACAGTGGGGCCACCCATACTTCAGATCTATTGCCACGGATGGCCTTTCATGACTGGGCTGTGGCTTCCCTAAATGGTTAACTGCTTCTGCAATATTTTGAAGGAAGAAAGGACCAACTTGTCTTCATTTACAGGGAGTCACCGCATGGCTAGAAGTTTAGGGATTGTTTAAACTACCCATCAAAGCTCTATGGAAACAAGGAAAATTTACCTTTGACAGATGTGAGCGGTGTGTTGCCTAGAGTCTCATTCAGAGGGAGGACTAGCGGCTCCAGGTGCTCACTACCTGAGACACATTGCTGGTAGCCCTGCTGCTATACTGGATGTGAGCAAGCTGCTTAGCACTGGGAGATTCCGACTGCAGTCAGATCACCAGCAGACTCAGCACAAGACTCAGCACAAGCACCACAGACTCATCCACTGGCCCAGAGTGTTTCTCAGCCTCCTCTGATGTGTGAGCCACTCCTTCAACAATTCTAAGTGCCCTGTGGATGTGACAGTGCTGCAGGAGTCTGAGGAAGGTCCACTCTCCAAGTCCTTGAGCTGCCCCCATCATCCACCCTACCCCCATTCCCTTGGCCTTTTGCTCTTTGAGAAGCCACTGATCTTTGCATAGGTGGGGTTCCCATTAAGAGGTGGTGGACACATCCTTAAACTTGCGGTCAATACCTGGAACTTTCCAGATTCCCCCTGGCTTGCAGGCTCATCACAGAGTCACAGCAGACACCCTCCTGGGATTGAGTGGGCAGAGAAGCACTTGGCATGCTTGTCTAACAGCTGCAGCCTCTGTCCCTTTGGCACTTGTGGCAGGGAGAGGCCAGATCCACTAGGTCTCTGGAGAACGTTCCTATTTCGTCCACCCGAGCAGAAGCCCACATTCTTGCAATCCACAGCTTGCAGGGCCTCAGAGACCAAGCATGCAAACAAGCAAGCGTGTACTGAACCATGGCAAGGAGAAAATGCTTCTGTCCTTTAGACAGACAGAGAGTGGTGGTGATTGATTGATGGTGACACTCTGCTGGACATCACAGCTCGGCCCAGTCAACAAAGAATCCTTAACCACTTCCTGATGGAACCACTGAGCTGAGTCCAGGGCTGTGAGAGGCAGAAGTATGTCATTATTATGAGCCATAAAATCTGATACATCTGAGGAACCCGTGTAAGAAGGGTGGGTTTTTTGGACCAGGTTCTCCTCCTTCCTGAGTGTATCCAAGTACAGGTGGGTCTGCTGTGTTGGTAATACGGCCATTTTATGGGTCCAAGCTACTAAGTACAGGGGACCTGGCTGTGAGGTGCTACCACAATGGCTGGTGACAGCTCAAAGCCAGCGTGGCCTGGGTATGAGGGCTTACTCTTAGGAGCCCCATGGGACACACTCAATAGATGTCATGTGTGAGGAACACCAAAGAGATAAGGAGACAAGATGGGGTTGGAGTGCCAAAAGGTCTTCCTGTCCTGGCTGTTTTGGCTTGAGCATGCTCCAGGGACCAGCAGGTAGAAGAAGGCAGAGGAAGTGTTTCTATGGCCACAGCAGGGTGGTTGGGACATGGATAGCCCAGGAGAGCCTGTAGGAGGACCGAGTCTCACCTCCAGAGCATCTCAGTACCTGTGAAGTGAGCAATGACTCGATGTGGTCCTGAATTCAGTGATGTCGGACAGGTTATCTGCTAGGAAGGGATGTCTGGATGCTGTGGTCCTGCCTCAGACCAGGGGACCCATGTTCAGAAATGAGTTCCCTTGTGTTGCGCTAGCAAGATTGATGCAGAGGGGTCTTGGAGACACCTGATGGGCATCCCCTTGCCTGGAATGCTGGAATGCTGACTCAGAAGACAGCATAGCCTCTGTAGTCCCCTGGATTTGAGTCTTGAGGTTGTGAACTGTGAATCACAGTGCAGGTCAAAGTCCATGCTGGTAAGAATCTCAGGACCAGCTAGCCATGGCCTTCCTGCCAGTTTTCCAGGTCAGACACAAAATGCCAACACCATCTAGTTTCCAGAGGACAGAAGTGATGCCCCATTCCTCTCTGCCTTGAGCGTGAGGTGCGTGGAGCCCCTGGCTGGCAGAGGGTGCCTGTTAAATACTCTGAGTGCCACCAGAGAACAAAAGGGCAGGTACCACGTCCTCTGAGACTCTAACCAGTGACGTTCACAAGATAACCAAAGTCTGAGCACAGTGGTCTGCTAACAAACAGGTCATAAGGTTTGGCCGTGATCTCTTTGTCTGTGTATGTGTTTACGTATGTGCACACATGTACACATGGGGGCAGAAGTTAACATTGAGTGTCTTCCTCAAGGTCTCTTTCTGAACCAGGAGCTCACTGATTTGGTAGGCTGGCCGGCAGCTCACTGATTTGGTAGGCTGGCCAGCCAACTGAGCTCCAGAGATCTTCCAACCCCTTCCATCACTGGGGTTACTTATGCACACTGGACTTTTACATGGGTTTAGGGGATCAAACTCTAGTCTTCATGCTTACTCAGCAAATACTTTACCTTTTGAGCCATGGGCTCAGTCCCTGGTGGTGACCTCTCAACTTTACTCCCCTGTACTTCTAAGAAGCCTAGAGATGCAATGCCCGCCAGGGGGCGCAATGCCCATTCTCCTGGTCTTACATTCTTCCCTCTTCCTTTTTATCTATGTTTCCTAAGCTTAAGGCAGTGAGAAGACTTAGGGCTCGCCACTCAGTCTCTTATTCATGGCTCTTAGATGAGGTGTTTTTTTTTTTTTTTTTTTTTTTTTTTTTTTGTAAATCGCTCAGATTTTCCCAGTGCTTACAGTGTGTGAATTACTGAATTGGGCTGTTTTAGGGCATGTCCTTCAAAGTCCATGAAGACCATCCTAGAGGTATAAGCGGACCAGATCATTGTTACTCATTTTCCCATTGGCATAGGAAGCACCGTGGGTTCATTTCAACGGTGATTTTTCTAAATGCCTTCATCTATAACCAGAGAAAATTGTCTTTCAGATCTGCCTTGTAAAACCTGCAACTGCCAAATACCAATTAGGAACCGTGAGCTGTGGATCTACCACAGGCAGAGAGGGCTGCAGCAGCCTGCAAACAAGTGTGTGGTGTGACCATTCACACCCACACTTAGCAGACCCTTTAAAACAGGAAACATATATACAAGGTGCGATTCACTTGCAAAGTCTGGTTTTCCAGCCCTGGTACCAGCAGGTACACCTGTGTTATATAACAATTATATATCCGTAGGCTCTGGCTTGCTTTGCCTCCATTTAAATAAGAACCAGAGAATGTTCTTTACTGTGTCAACATAGCTCACATAATGGTATGTCACCTTTAGTGTCCCCATTTGAATTTAAAGTTTGCTTTTGAGCCTCAGAGTTGTCAGTTATTACTTCACACAAGTAAACTAGGGTGTGTAGTGAATGGGGGAATTGCTCCAACTGCTGTTGTGTCCTCCTGTCAGAAAGGAATGGAAAACATCAGAGTTATGTCCTGAATGTTTATAGATTCACTTCACTGCCACAGTGTAATACCACGGGTGGCGTCCGTGTGGGCAATTACAACTCCATTCCTGGTTTGGGGTACAGAGCCTTCGGCTGTAGCCTACCCACCACACCCTCCATGGTGCCCACCTTGAAATGCACAGCCCACAGAAGCTGGGCTTCCATGCACTGGCATGATTGTGTCCTGGCGAGGATCCTCAAAAACTATGAAATAATGGAGTCGCTCACGGGCCCTTTTGTTTCTAAAAATGCAGAAAGTACCGAGAAGTTGTCCATTTTGTCTTGTGGCCCAAGCTCTCTGAGGAAGTATTAGCAGCTACTTAACAATGCATCAGCTGGCTGCCTGCTAGAGGCCCCAGGGCTAACTTCTGAGGAAGGTCCAGCGGTATGCACTCGATCACCACAGCCATTCAATTCTTTAGAAGAGTTTATGGACTTACAATATGTCTGTAATTTATAGCCTGCTTACAGACAAAGCTCCATGCTAACATATGTCTAATTTGCCAAGGTTATCTTGGGTTCCATTCATCTCCTCCACTAACAATGTGCCGTTGATTCCATGCCTCCCAGATGAGGTACATGTGGTTTCATATTTACTGCTATCAATCACAGGTAATTGCCTCAGGCTACTCAGCTTAGGGTGGAGGGTGGCTTCTCTGTAGCCCTTGATGACAGATGGTAAGACCGCACAGCCAGAGGAGGGCGCCATACCCCAGCCTCCCCAGAAGGGGTCTGTTAATGTAGCCATGGGACACACCATGTAACCCTAAAGAAATGTACCATCACCAGGGACACGGGGCTTCTGTATTACCATGGTCGCTGTGGGGAAGAAAGGACACTGTTGCTGGGGTCTTCATTGGGATCTGGTGAATGTGACCAAGAGTCATCCAATACGACAACTCCTGGCACAGTCTGAATGCCTGGCTTGACCAACCTTCCACTGTCTGGGTAGAGCTGTGGCATAGAGATCCCAAATGTGCTACAGAATCAGGCTGTGAGAAGGGCCTGGGGCAGTGGGATTGTGGATTTTACGGTTTTCGACCATACTCTGAAGGTTTGGTGCTGCCAGCCAAGCCTCTGCTGAGGCTGCACAGTCAAAGCTCAGGCTAGGCTGCCTGTCTAGAATGCAGCAGGCTAGCCCATCTCATTCTCCCACAGAAGTGATCTTGTTGCCTGGTTTGACCCTCATATACATCTGTGTGTGTGTGTGTGTGTGTGTGTGTGTGTGTGTGTGTGTGTGCGCGCGCATGCATGTGCACATGTCACTGTGAAACGCTTAAAACAAACATGACTGCTTGGTGCTTGGCCTGGGGAAAGAACACAGAACTGCTGCGTGCCTCCAAAGCTATAAGTCTAGGTAGGATGAATCAGTGTAGAGATGGAGGGCCCGAGACTTCTGCTCATGTGAGCTGCTGGCTTTGGCTTATGTTGTGCAGAAGCCAGCAGTCCTGGGATACTTGACACTACCTGGGAGACAGCAACAGAATGGAATGGAAAACGTGATCTTATAAGTACTTTCCCCCTTGAACAGGAGATGAGCAATGATGGTCACTGAAGAATAAATCCCTCCAAGGATAGATGGAAGCCGGGCATGGTGGTGTCCACCTGCAATCGCAGTCTTTGGAGCTTTCACGTTGAAGGGAGACAAACAAGCTATCAACAAAGGAAGGCCTTTGTAGTTGCTCCTGACCTCACCGCATGGTCCTGAGTGTTCCCAATGGATGTGTGTGTCCCTTTATGTGGGGCACACAGGAATACACAGGGCCGTGTCCTTCATTATATCACCAATTCCTTGAGTCATGGTCTTGTCTGTGTTCTTTTGACAAATGTCTAACTGATAGTTTTTAAAAATTCAAGCCTGATATGGCTACCAGGCTTAGAGGTAGGACAATGTCCAGTGGAGAGAAGTTTAGTTTTGCAAGATAAGAAGGTCTGGAGGTCCCCGGGGAACAACAGTCCTGAATAAGGTGTCTAAAAACAGGCCAAGTAGTAACTTTTGTTAGTGGATTTTTACCATGATTAAAAAATACTCCCAAAAGTTAGATGATCAACTCACAGCAAGGCTTGTGGATCTCAGAGCAATGCAGGGTGAGTGAGCTGGAAATTATACTGTTGGTTCACAGTTAGCCTGAGGAGTCTCCCCCAAAATGCAAGTGTGTTGTTGGTCAAGGCCCAAGTTGAGATTGAGGAGGGCTACATGCCCTGGGCAACTAGCAAGGGCTATGAACATCATTCCTTTGAATGTAGGAAGTTTTCTCTTTAGTCACTGATGCAGAGGTTAGGGGGACAAGTGGGGACATTCCATGGCTTTTCTAACACTCTCACTGGGTCATGGGAAGAGGCGGATACATGGCCTGGCACTGGCAACAACTGTCTCCAGTCTGGTGCAGACATATCTGGTCCACTGCATGCTCATCGCATGAGGTGATCAGTCTCTGAGACTATCTGAAGGTACCTCCTCAACACAGTGACAAATCTGTGCACTCTCTTTGGGGGCCCAGCACTCTGTGTAGGACTCACCTGTGACATCATCACTCTACTCTAGAAGGCACCAATAAGAGCAGGAGAGCCCTCAGACTCAAGATTCCATCCCTGAAGACATAACTGTGTGCATTGCTGTTTGTCAGAAGCCAGGATATATGCGGGCTTTTCTACCATTATTCTACCATTATCCTGAGATGGGTCTCTAGTCATCCTGAACTGTCTGGTAGAGCAGAGAGGAATGATGGGAAAGAATGGATGCTGGTGAAGCTGAGGGGCAGAAACTACATTATACACAAAGATGTGTGCTTGCTCATGGGTTAGAAGTCTGCACCTGAAGAAAAAGAAGAGAAGGGAACACATATATTTTATGTATTCCAGTGTTTTGCCTGCATGCATATATGTACATACCATGCAGTGCCCACTGAAGCCAGAAGTGGGCACTGGATCCTCTGGCACTGGAGTTACAGACAGTTGTAAGCCACCATCGCTGGGAACTGAAATAGGATTCTCTGTAAGAGCAGTTAGTGCTGTTAACCATGGAGCCATCTCTCCAGCCCCTCAGAAAGGAGTGGTTTGAAGGATGCCTACAGGGCAACAGGAGTCACATTCTTTCCAAATGGAGGAAGCTAGAGAAATGCTTGGTAACATGCAAAACAAAACTAAAAGCTCATCTGCCTAAAGAGAAAACCAGCATAGTGGGAAGAAGCTGACACTGTAGAAACTCCCCTTCTTTCAGTGGCTCGGAGGTCACCTTTACAGAGAGGGGCAGATAGGTAAAAAGTCTTTAGACAGATGATAGGCAGATGATAAATATAGATAAGAAGATAGGTGGATGATAGATGATGATAGATAAATGAGATAGATAAAAGATAGATGATAGAAAAGAGGTGGACGATAGAAATATAGAGATAATATATTGATGATAGATAATATATACATATATATGTATATACATATATACACAGATATATATACACATATAGACACACATTGCATACATACATACATGCATGCATACATATACATACATACATAGGGAGATTGACTAGCAATTGTAAGGACTTGGACAGACCAATTATTTATTCTGTTTTCCTGACACATGTGCATACATGTACACACACACACACACACACTCACAGACTATGTATGGTAAAAGCAGAAGACTCTTGTGCTATCTGGCTAGCTAATAGACTATCTACAGCAGTCATTTGTTGAACATCCTGGAAAGCAAAACACTGTGTTATCTCCCTTACATGTTTGATCTAAAATTGTTACAAAGGATTTGCATCAGTGAAGATGTAACTGGGCTGCAGAAGACTGGGGGGTACTGGCCAAGGTTCATGGCTATACTATGATAGGGAAGCCAGTCTGGGACAGCCATCCCACTGTGTCTCTTGAGGCCCATTGTGTACCTACTAGGTGTTCTTCATTGTGGCTCTTTGTTGTGTGACTTCTCCTGGAGAAATAGGAATTAATATCTGTTTGCCCCAGGTAGGACAACAGCAACTGATCAGAAGCTGATCCTACCCACGTCTAGTTTAGCGAACCAGTGAGTTTATTGGCATTTCTAGCAGGAATGAGGTGATCATGAAAGTTGTGTCTCTTGCCTAAATTTCAGTCTGTTTCCTGGAGCTCTGAAATTCAAGTCTGTAAGCGGTTCCTGGAGCTCTGAAATTGCTTATGTCTCATACAACCTCTTATACAAAGGAGCTTTACGAAAATTTGAAGCTTCTAAGCTATTATTTAGTTGTGTAAGTTTCCTTCACTTCCAAGTTGCATAGCTTCACAGAAGCCAGACTGAGCCTGTGCCTTCTTCTGGTTGAAGAATGTGAACCGGAAACATGATGTTTGCTTCATCAAATAAGCATATCACAGATGCCACACCAAAGTGTCTCAATGCTAACTTCTAAAAGGCTAGTTACTGCAGTGTCTAACACTGTATCTGAAATTTTTTTTTTCTTAATTATGTTACTCTTAGATTCATTGCTCTCTTAGATTTGGAATACCTTGTTTGCCAGCATGCTAGGCTATGAGGGCTTCCAAGTACTGATATGTTATGTGATATCAAAAGATCCTGTTATGTGGTATTAAGAGTCACATCCATTAACTTCACCCTGGCCTTGTCAGGAAAGCCTATAAAAATTAATCTGCCAGGCTTTGTGCAATAGAACCACATTTTGTATGTAGCCTTGAAAGCTCAAATTTTATCACTGACAACAATTCCTGTTGCAATTGCTCTTGATATGAAAGACTGGTGCTTTCATCTTGGGAAAAAGTCTACTGTCTGTGTCTTGTCTGAAGTTCATCTGTGAAAACGTGGCTAGTTTAGCTGGCAACTCACCCCCACCCCCACAGTCATACCTCGGTATGTAGCAGGAGTGCTCTTCTTTCTTTGTGTGGTGCTGGATGTAGGAGCTGGGGTCTTGGGCAAGCTAGTCATGTGCTATACTGCTCAGCTCCACCCCAAGCCCAGAAGGACTTTATTCTAAGAAACAAAGATTCACACTTTATAAGAACTTTATGTTCTCACTTAATAATGAGAACACTGTAGACTCAGATCAGCCAAAGTAGAGCTTTATGACCTTGCAAAGTCAGACATCAGCCAGAAAGGTAAGCAAGCTGACTGAGTGCAGAGAATAAATTAGGAACGCCAACACGTGACACTTCCTTCTTTTGAAGAAATAATTTTACATGTCCTCTAGGTCTTATTTTTTCCTCTGTGGCTTAGGTTTATTTTTCTCAACAAAAGCTCTAGGTTCCATCCTGACTATTCTAAAACTCATCTACTGCAGGCAAGCTTGACTGCTTGGTAATTTTATACTCTGAATTTCTAGTGTCCTTTGGGGACCTTGATAGTTTGGAGGAATAACTAGACTAGCAAGTGTTAGCAGGAGTCTAGTATTTTCTCTCTGTGTCTGACCTAACCTGGGTCAAGGTCCCACTGCATGAGTGGAGCCAGTCTGGAAGGCAAACACAGTACTTCTGAGCAATACATGATCAATACTCTAAACTGGCACCAGCAGAGCCTTCAGCAAGACAGCCCATGTAAACTTGAGGGCACAGCCTATGCCCACAGATCCTGTCTTGCTAAGACTCACAGGCTAGGAACGAAACTCAGAACTTACGCTGTTTTGCCAAGTGGCTTCTGCTTCCCCTCCTCCTAGGTCCTCTGAAAGACTAGCAAGTCCTCTTAACTGATGAACTGTCTCTTCAGCCTCAAATTTATTTCTAAATTTTTATACTAGTATATATTGTATACTGAACACATTCCCACCAGTAGCCCCTACAACCTCTCTTTTCCTACCACTCCTCCATATTTACCCCTTAGTTTAACTTCTGCCTCTGTCCCATATGTGCACACGACTTTATGCATCTGTGCAAAATCTGCACGAGAAGAACCATATTATATTTGTCTTTTTCAGACTGACTCAGCTTGATCTTACTGCCTCTACCTCCTGAGCACTGAGACTAAAGCCATGTATTGTCACACTGGGTTCCTATACATTTATTTCTGAGAAAGCTTTTCACGTATCCCAGACTGGCCTCCAACTGCTATTTGCTGAGGATGACTTTGAACTTTTGATTCTCCTGGCTCTACCTCTTGAGTGTTAGGATTATAGGCATGTACCACTGTGCTAGGCTTACCCAGTTCTGGGGATGGAACCCAGGGTTTTATGCATGCTGAGCAAGCACTCTCTCTCTTATCAACTGAGTGAAGACTCAAAACAACAAAAACTTAGGCCTTTTCCCTCTCCATAAAGCTCCAAGGACTGTCCAGCCATGGGGTCTTTCTCTCAGGCTCAAGTCAGAGTGGCGATTTCCTGACTCTCTTGACACATCTGCCTTGGCCCTTCTGCAGGCGCCTGTTCAGTTATAGGTGTCTTTTTCCTATTTCCACTCAATTCCTTGGCATTATTTTTACATTTGAAACAGAACTCAGGATGTGCTTCTAAATTTTGATCATGTCATCCTTTTTTTTTTTTTAAATTGAGATTTATTTATTTATTTTATGTGAGTACACTGTCGCTGTCTTCAGACACACCAGAAGAGGGCATCACAGATCCCATTACAGATGGTTGTGAGCCACCATGTGGGTGCTGGCAATTAAACTCAGGGCCTCTGGAAGGACATCTAGTGCTCTTAACTGCTGAGCCATCTCTCCAGCCCTGACCAGGGCATTCTTTTGTTTGTTTGTTTGTTTTTATTTAGGGTTTTTTTTTTCACTCCAGGTTCCCCCAGTTACAGTTCCTCATTCCATTCTTCTTCCCTCTGCTTCAAGAGGATGTCTCCAGTCCCTGGGGTCTCAAGTGTCTCAAAGGTTAGGTGAATCTCCTCTCACTGAGCAGTCCTCTGCTATATCTGTCAGATTTCAGTTTTAAGAGGCCCCTTTACTGCTTCCTCTGCTTCTTGCCTTCAGGCTCATGTTCCGTGGAGTGACTCCTATCAGAGCATCTTTTAGAGCCATGGTGCTGTTTTGCTTCTTCCAAAAACTTGTCCAAACCAAAAGGATCTTCCTCAAACTGAATTGGTCCTTCTCGGCCCCTCTGTCTACGGTCTGTACCAGAAAATTCCTTATCAGGAGCAAATCTGTGGGTCCTTATCCTGGTTTCGAGGTCATCACCATACATGTCCTTGTCCAGATTTTTACTGGGTCTGTATATACTCTGAGCCATATCTTTGCCACCCCTCCAGGTCTGATCATAAACATTGTAAATTTCATCTTCACCGCCTGCAAATTCACTGTCCATACCCTTGGGTTGGTTGTAGAGCCTTTGGTCATACTGGACTACATAGGAATTCCGAGGATTGGGCACACCAAGAGCGATGACTTCACTGATATCTCGATTTCCATTTCTCTGTAGTTTTGACCTCTTATCAAGAGCTACAACCAGGTCATTCTTAAAAGTCAGGAAAGCCTATGAATCTGAGGAACCGGTCAAGGGAATTATTTTTACATGCATCTATTCGTTCATTCATTCATTGAAACCTGGCCTCATAGTCTTGCTTGGCCTCCAACTTCTTAGATAGCTGGGGTTGATTCTTTAGCCCCTGTACTGTCTGGTTTTACTTGACACAAGCTAGATTCATCACAGAGAAAGGAAACTCAGTTGATAAAATGCCTCCATGTGATCCAGCTGTAAAGCATTTTCTGAATTAGTGATCAATGGGGGAGGACCCAGCTCATTGTGGATGGTGCCATCTCTGGGCTGGTGGTCCTGAGTTCTATAAGAAAGCAGGCTGAGCAAGCCATGAGGAGCAAGCCAATAAGCAGTGCTTCTCTATGACCTCTGCATCAGCTCCTGCCCCCAGGTTCCTGTCCTGACTTCCTCCAGTGATGAACAGTGATGTGGAAGTGTAAGCTAAATAAACCCTTTTCTCTCCAACTTGCTTTTGTCTCATGGTGTTTCATCACAGCAATAAAGCCCTGACTAAGACAACTATTGCTGGGATTATAGGCGTGAGCCATCATGACAGGGTTGACTGGGGTGTAAGCCCTCGGAGCCCTCAGAAAGCAGCCCTGTGGGAACCTGGTCTGTTATACAACTTGTCCCAGGAACAGGGTCATGGCTGCCCCTTCTGTGAACCTCCCCAACAACCTCCCTCCTCTTCCAGGAATCAGAGTAGAGCTCGCCCTACCTCACTGCAAACAAAAGGCTACACACTTAAGACCCTCTCAGCAGACTTCTATTTAAAGCAGACATCTCTCATTTATGCTGGAGCAGGGAGAAGATTCATTAAAAGGAAAAAGATAAAAAAAAAAAAAAAAAAAAAAAGCCCCCATCCCAGGCTTGATGACAAAGGGCACCTCCCGGTTTGGCTCTCCCCAATGGTGGGACCTAATTACCAGCGGCCCTGGCGGGCTGGGCCTGGGCTGCCAGCTTTGCAGAGTACAGTTCCTTTAATTACACACACATCTCCCTGCTCTCCCGCTCTCTGGCAGCCCCATGGCCGGCACCTGTGCTCTCAGACCTGGGGCCCGGGTCGTCCTGCAGATGTCGAGGCTCTTTTGTTGGTTTCCTATTAGAGGCACTTAATAGGCAGGGGCCGGGGACAGCTTTGCTGAGCGCCTGGCAATGGACTGCAAACATTGTTTCCTCGGTGGGTAAAGGGTCAAATGGTCTCTCCCCTGCCCAGGCTCAGCTGGATAATTGCTGGTGATTAGCAATTTTAATTACCAGGTGCGAGGGGTCGCCCCTCCCCCATAATTGGGCAGGTTCTTAATAGTCCTATGGCTGTAGCCAGGGAGTACCTTCTACCAATATGCTCTGGGCCTTTTAAAGTTAATTAAATTAAAGCCCCTAAAACTGCCAAGGATGAGCTGGGGAATCTTCTGGTCCAGACAGAACAGGTTTTCAGTAGCATGCATCCTGTAACTGGGCATGAACATAACTTCAAGAGCAGAGGTTAGCCCCCGGGGAGCAGCATGTTCCCGGTGGAGCAGAGGTTAGCCCCCGGGGAGCAGCATGTTCCCGGTGATTGTAACCAACATGGCCTCCGGTATCTCAGTTGCCTCAGAGGGCAGCCCCAGGACACTCCAGGGTGCTAGGTTCACACCCTGACTTTCCTGGGGCATGACAGGATTCCTGACTCCATCTTGATTGAGGAAGAAACAGCCTCAGTTTCTCCAGATGGGTCTAATTTACATCCAACCAATGCAAATGTTTATCAAAATTGAGCAGAGACCTCCCAGGGCCAGAAGCCTGCAAGTTCTGGGGAGTAGGGGTACAGAGGAGAGAGAGGAAGATGAGAGGGAAGTGGATGGGAGATGAGAGGGGGGAGGAGGAAGACAGGAGAAGGAAGGAGAGGAAGAGGGGAAGGGGGAGGGGAAGGAAGAGGATACATCTCTCCATGTGGTGCTGCTGGGACCACACACCCTAGGCTGACCTCAGTTTCTCCCGTGGAACATGGCTTGGGAAAAGCTTAGCTGGTAACTGGAGGTGGAGATTGGGAACAAAGAGCACAGTGGACTCTGAGGAGAGGCACAGGTGGGGGGATGGGAGGGAGGAGGGGAGATTGCAGAAACCCAGAGACCTGGGCCTGAAAGATCCAGCAAAGATCCAGCGGGGGTCTTTTCCTCTTTTCCCGCTGCGAGAAGACTTGGACTGGGAAATCTTCCAGGAGGCCCTGCTCCACAGCTGCCCCACACGGGTGGCTCACAGGAGGCAGATGAGCCTTGCCTTTGCCACGCTCTGCCCTAACCCTAGTTTCTTTGGCCCTGTTTTTATCAGCTTTAATTAAAATTAATTCCTTCCTGTGGGCCATGTGTGTCCTCCAAGACTGGATTCTGCCCTAGCATGTGCCAACAGAACCCTTTCTTTTCTCTAACACTGTCCACTCATCCTTCTGTTTCCCACAGTCCCCCTAAGGGATGTGAGACCCTTGGAGAACGTCGCTGCTGGGCCAAGAGTCCAGGAAACTTCTGTCAAGGAAGCGTGAAGGAGGCTCTGAGTGGTGGGTGCGTGGATGTGAGGGGGCCATCTGGGCCCAGGCATCAGGTCCTGCAGATTGACAGGCATGAGGCAGATCAGCAGGCTAAACAGGAGACTGTTCA
Organism: Rhabdomys pumilio; assembly: GCA_030674055.1. NCBI lineage: Eukaryota > Metazoa > Chordata > Mammalia > Rodentia > Muridae > Rhabdomys > Rhabdomys pumilio. Next base: position 7,111,469 of record JANHMN010000015.1, on the reverse strand, counting down.
GGTAAGTGTGAAAGTGAGACACAGCCCAGACATGTCTGTCCACTACCCAGTAACTTGTAATTGAAAATTACCATTTCTTCCCAACCCGCCCCACCTGCTATCTTTTTTGTTTCCTGTCCGCAGTGTCATGGGTAGAGCACCAGTTCCAGGCCTGTGGCTGGCTCTATAAAGTCCAGTTCCAATTTCTACTCATAGCCTACCTCATACTCATACTGAGCTGGGGACTATACCTGTGCAGAGCCATGGGTTCCTCAGGATCCCTGCTGAGGCAGTATGTGCTGTGTTCTGCTCTTCGGTAGGTAGCTCAACCTCTAAGGCTGGCTGGCTGGACCTCACAGGACCTGGAGAGCAGCTGGAAACTATGGTTTTCTATAGCATCCCCATCCCTTCTTGGTCCCTACAAAGGCTGGTTCCTACCAGAGACACTGTAATGGCCCCATATGTGAAGACTGGGACATTTGACTGGGACCTTTTTGTCTGTGGCAGGTCCTTGTATGACAGCTGCCTGGAAGGCTTTAGCTAGCAGTGCAAGGGAGATCTGTTGGCACATGGTTGAACATAATTTGGGTGTATGTGAAGTCTTGGCTGGCAAACTACCTGTTCATTGTTCATTTTATGTCTGCTTTAAGAAAATTCTTATGCAGGGTATGGTGGCATGTACCTTTAATCCTAGCACTCAGGAGGCAGAGTCAGGAAGGTCTCTGTGAGTTTGACACTAGCCTGGTTTACAGAGTTCCAGGACAGCCAGGACTATATGAAAAGACCTTGTTTTAAAAAATATAGTAACAGTAGTAGTAATTAATAAAACCATGACATTTATTTATTTATCCAAACACTTACTTAAGTAGGTGTTCGGATGCATGTATATGCTATACCATATATGTGGAAGTCAGAGGCCAGCTTTTGGAAACGGCTTCTCTTCTTCGACTATGTGGGTCCCAGATATAAAACTTGGGTCAAAGGGCTGGAGAGATGACTCAGTGGTTAAGAGCATTGGCTACTCTTCCAGATGTCCTGAGTTCAATTCCCAGAAACCACATGGTGGCTCACAACCATGTGTAATGAGATCTGGTGCCCTCTTCAGGCCTGCAGGCATACGTGTAAGCAATAATAAATAAATCTTAAAAAAAAATAAAAATCTTGGGTCATGAAGCCTGGTAGCAGGCACCTTTAGTGTGACTTTTTGTGTGAGCTTTAGTGAGTCATTTCCCTGTCCTGGATCTGCACTTGACTGTTGCAGAGAGTGACTGTGCAGGTTAAGTTCTAAAGATGGGGGTAGGGGGCATCAAAAGACACCTGAACATTACATTAAAATGACCCTTGATTTCCTTATCTGTTCTGTGCACATAGTATGAAGCATATACAACTGAGGTCTCTTCTGTTTTTACAAAACTGTTTCTGGGAAAAAGATCACAGGTGACAGAAGAGGGGGCACACTGGCCAGAGCCAGGCACAGGGGAGGCATGCAGAGAAGGAAGCTCAGGGAAAGATAGGGGGGAGTTGGCAGGGGGGAAGGAGAGAGAGGGAGGTGCCTTGTCTGTGACTTCCTAAAAGGTTGCCACTGTTAGCCAAATTGTCCCTGTCCCAAGGGAAGCCTGGGCTTTCTTCAGGGCCTCAGTGGACACTATGCTACAGAGCCTGTAGCAGAGAACTGTTCTCCACACCTACCTGGGCTGTCGGGGGTTGGGGGGAGTTATGTTTGCCTCAGTTTTGTGTGTGGACTCAGCCCCTGCTCTGCTGCCTCAGACAAGCCTGGACGACTCTCTTGCTATTAGTCGCCCGCAGCGACTCTCTACACATGGACTTCCTCGCTGCGCTCTGAGAACACAGGTATTGTGGCCTGAATTATGATCTTGCTGTGATAATACACTGTATTGATTCAACAGAACAACTTGTCTATTCTGTCTTCTCTCCCCTATCTCCGAGAAAGGAGGCTGACAATCAAGAACAGAAATATTTTGGACTTTGTGTCTTGTGGCATGAAGATGATTTAAAAAAATAAAAAGTTCAATAATTGCAAAATAAAAAATTTTACAGGGAGATGCAGTTCTATCTGAACCAGGAAGGTGAACTTCTTGAAGCCCTTATCCTAGAGCGGTGTTAAAATGCTGAGTGTCTGCGCTTCAGAGCAGAAGAAACCGACAGCGCTGTCTTAGCGCTACAGTAATGCAGATGGAAATATGAAGAAGCTTCCTCTGCCTTAGTCACGGAGGTTTGTGCTTAATACAAAATATCCTTCAAAAATGAGAGGACAAAGTTTCATCTCTGCCCTGCTTTACTCTCTTACAGTCTCTGGGCCCTAAGCGTTCTGTGCCTTACCTGACGCCACTGCAGGTAAACCATCTTGTATCACCACAGATGGTCTGAATCACTGACATCACACATGTCTGCTTTCCCCGTGTATCCACATCCATGGAAGCGGGTTTGACTCCAAACTGAGAACTGGCAGACGCAAGTGAACATTTGTATGAAGTTACTCAGCCTGTTGGGGTCACCTTCATTAATAAGTACTTCTATAAACAAGTGAGATCTTCCAGATACTTCCACCCAAACCTCAACAGCGGCACCCACATTTATGCCATGAGAACATCATTGATTTGAAGATTCACAGCTGCTGCTCACATCTGTCTGGAAAGCAGAGGCCAATGTGGAAGGTGAGAAAGATGCTGGCCTTGCCTTCTCCTCCATAGCTTACCCTCGATTGCAGAAACCTCTGGATGTAAAGAAACCTTGTTAGTGCACGACCCAGATTCCCTGTTTACCAGGCTGCTAGTCTTACTAAGACAGGTTTACTCCATCCACGGTGGCTTCACCTGACTCAGGGAAGTCTGCAGAGCCAGATGTGCTAACAGATATCTTGGATCCAGATGCCAAGTGTATCTTTTCGGGACTCGGTTCACCTTAGGATAGCAGTTGCCAATTGCTCAGACCCAACAGGCCCCTCGTGCAGAGAACCCGTCACACTGAACAATGGAATGGGGCTTGCTGCTCCTGGCCAGCATGTCTCAGAGGCCTACCTGGAAAGTAGAAGCTCTGGCAGGCCAGCATTCCCACATTGCTTCTGTCAGGAAAAAATGCCTAGGAAGGCCAGCGAGAGTTTTCCACAATAAAGCCAGAGTGTGGATAAGCTGGGGTCATACAGCAAAGTGGAGATGAAGGGCCACAGAAGCTATGGTCAGTGTCCACAGGGAATCTGGTCATTGTGTGCCCTGTGTGTGTCCACTGTAGGTCACAAAACTTCACAGGTGATCTGGGAGGCTCACTCTTCAGAAGAATAGCTTTGTTCTGAATTTTGTTTATCCCTTTAGGAAATTTGCTAGCTAGATGGTAAGCTAAACACCAGTCCCTGTGGTCCTTTCTCTACATGCACCTTCATCCTCAGAACCCAGCTTGGGCTGCCCCTCCATGATGGACCTTCCTAAGGTGCAGTTCACCTGGAGTTTGTAGCAGTGTCTAGTAGCATGAAGACCTTCTTCAGGGACCATCCTATGAAGGCAGGAGGTGTGCATCAGTCCATTTGGGGACTGTTCACATGCTTCCGGTCCTGCAGGTCATTAAAGTCATGATTTCTAAATGGCTTTGTAGGGTAGTAAACCCACTGTGGTTTATCTAGAGCATGGACCATTTAAGGAGACAGGAGAAATTAATAGTGTCTCCAGCCTTAAAATGGAAAGTCCTATGTGTCCTGTAAGGGATGTGCTGTGAGAATAAACCTGTCCTTCCAGCCTGAAGGGATGGGCATTATCTCACAGCACACATGTGTGTGCTAATCATGAAAGGTAAGTGGAGAAAGGTGGACAGTGAGTCTTGGGCAGGAGAGGAAGCTACATCCTTTGTACCCTGATCAGAACATATCACTTTTATTCTGACCCAGATCTGTGGAAAGAGATCATTTTGAACCACAGCAGTAGAAACTGCTTCTTTCAGAACAGCCTGGACTTCTTAAAGAAACCATGAAATTCCTTTAGATATCTTTTGTTTCTTGAATCTTAATGAAAAGATTGATTTCTGGTCATTATTTATCTATTGTCAACTTTAACAAACAGCTGTAGTGATAATTGCTGGATTTCCACACTCTCAGTTCACAAACATGGAATTGTGCTATTATCTGTGTCTACGACGTTTTTCTGTAAATATACAGACTTAGTGCTGGTTTTCAATAAATACACAAAGATACTAATTATCGCTGTAACTCTGTTAACACACAAAAATACATAAAAATAAATAACAAAAATGCAATTCTTCTATTAGATATTCAAAAAGACTCGTTTTGAGGCAGCCAGCACCACCACCCAACCACCACGTTCTCTAGACCTCAGTACCAGTCTCTGGCCTCATTGTGGAGTTCCCACGGAGACTTCTCTGTTCCTGTTGATCACATCTTCAGGTTGCCTGGCCTTCAAATGCCACTGGCTTTAAACTCCTATAGGTACTGAGTCTTTGTGGTACATTCCTAGAGAAGGACAGAGTTCCCCCTGAGGAGACACTGAGCTGCTGACACAGCTGTGTGAGCTGTTCCTAAGAACATCTGATTTGAGAGTCTGTTCTGGTAAGGAAGTAAGGCTTCACACTGTCTCTGGTCTTGAGGCTGAGCTAGAAGAGACCTACTAAAAGATGAACATTTTCTCCCCTCTGATGTCTTGTCACCATGCTACCAGAGTCCCTCGGTGTGGGTAGCAGGTCCTGGGGGGTCTAAATGTTTGAGAGTGGCATCTGAAGGAAGGGCCCAGGCCTGTCGAATGTGATGTTTGGTCACTCCTCTGGAGACAGTCATTCTCATTCATTCTGAGTTTATGACTAAAGTAATGCATTTGTTTATGGGCTGGTTGAGGGTGTGATTATTACCATGTGTGTTTTAGCACATGTATGCATGTCCATACTTTATGACCATGAAGACAAGGTTTCTATGGTAGACAGTTATATTCTAGCAAGGGACCAAAATATGTATCTACCCAGTATCACCTGGGAACAGAACCAGTAGGATACACACAGAGTAAATTGACACATACATGCTGTATATATGTATGTACACACAACAGGGAGAGATTTTTAAAATTTCATTTTTTTGTGTGTGAATTTTTACCTGTATGTATGTCTAAGCAACACATATGTATAGTACTCATGGACATTAGAAGATGACATTAGATCTGTTGGTTGTAAGCTTCCAAGTAAGTACTAGAGCCTGAGTCCTCTCAGAGAGCAGCCAGTCTTTCTACTGAGACATTTTATTTTAAGGAATTACCACACATAACTATGAAGACCAACAAAACCCCTGTAATCTTCAGGGCATAGGAGCAGGCATGAGAACAGGGAATGGGGGGCCCTAGTCTAAGAGTCAATGAAGTAAATCAAGTCTGAAGGCCAGCAGGACAGAGAGATCTTGGGCTTCAGTTACTAAAAGCCAAGAAAAACAAAACACAAAAGGAAGAGTGGTGACAAGCTCAATAGACTAAGGCAGAACTCCAAAAATCCCAAGTAATTAAAATAAAAACAGATTAGAGAGATCAAGAGAGCAGACACGAGCAAAAATCAAACCTGTGATATTAGCATAATATGCAAACATCAAAGTGCATGAAATATAAACAGTCCAAACTCACCTATTAATTAGCAAAGTATGTCCAACTGGGGTAGCCACAGAGACTCAACTATATGCTGGCAACAAGAAACCCACTATAAAGTGGAAAACCCACTGTAAAGTGCAAGCAGGAGGGTTAGAACATTAGACGCAAATATAGAACCAGAGAGATGGCCTGCTATAAAGGCGCCTGCTGCCAAGCCTGAGCTCAATCCCCCCAAACAGCACAGTAGAGGGAAAGAACCATTTCTACAGGCTATCCTCTGATTAGTACACATGGACCATGGTGCGTGCACATTCTGGGCTCCCACACACAATACAGAAAAAGATTTAAACATGGTTGGGAAGGAAGTCTGATGGCTTGTGTGGTATCAAGTGAAGTAGACTGTAGAACAGAATAATTACCAGGGATGGGGAGCCAGCACTGGTCACCAAGAAGGTACAATACAATATACATGAATCTGAAGAAGAACTCAGAATTCACAAAGCAAAACGCACTCCTGAAAAAGGCCAATGATCAAGTCCACAGCCATGGTTGAACCTTCTGCCTCCACCCCAGTGCCTTAGATACTACTGCTGTGATGAAACACCAAGGCCACAGCAACTTAGGGAGAGAAGGGTTTATTTAGCTTACACTTCCACATCATGCTTCATCATTAAAGGAAGTCAGGACAGGAACCCAAACAGGGCAGGAACCTGAAGGCAGGAGCTGATGCAGAGGCCATGGAGGGTGCTGCTTACTGGCTTGCTCACCATGGCCTGTTCAGCTTAGAGATGGCACCACTTAAGATGGCTGAGCTTAGTTACCCTATCGTTCTGTAATTAAGAATCTTTTCTCCCAGAGGATCTAGCTTGTGTCCAGTTGACATAAGTCTAGCCACCATAGGTAGCAAGGACAGAGATGACTTGAGAGATGCAATTAGATATGATTGATGAAATAGCCCCATTCCAACCAGTAGGATGTATCTTTTCAAGGGAATGTGGAATATTCACTAAGATAGAACATAGTCTATGGTCTAGAACAAAGCTTAAAGTGTCTTTTTAAATAGTGAGTTATTCAAAGCATGTTTTCTGTATACAATAAATAGTAGAATACAACAAAATAACACTTGAAATAATCTACAAATACTTGAAAATCGAGTAAGATACTTGTTTTCAAAACAAACCAACCAAACGAAACCCTCGGGGCTGGAGAACTCAGGGCTGGGCACTCAGTGCTCTTAACCCAAAGTCAGTTCCCAGCACCCACAGCAGGTGAATCACAACCATCTATAATTCCAGTTACAGGAGATCTCTGACCTCCAGAGACATGTACACCCATGCACATGCCCACGCATGGCTATGCATGTGCACATACAAAATTAAATTAAAGACAAAAGCAAATTGTTTACAAAAACAAACAACAACAACAACTAAAGCAAGAATAAGACTTCAACTGGAAATATTGTGAGCTGGATTAAAGTGAAAATTTACTATATTAAAATGTGTGGGAGCATATAACTGGAGACAAGAAGAGAGTCATTCGAAATATAAATTGTTACACTAGAGATCTATAGCACGAATTACGTTGTTAGAAACAAACTGAGCTTTCAGATCACGGATCTGATCTCGGTTTCTGGGGATTGAGCAAGGCATGCATCACACTCAGAGTGAGAGAGAGAGAGAGAGAGAGAGAGAGAGAGAGAGAGAGAGAGAGAGAATAATGAAGATGAAGGACCAAGCTAAGCTGAGAGCAGAAAAACAGCAAGAAAAACAGATGAATCCAAGAGCCAGCCAGTTCTTGGAAAAGAGAAATAAAACTGATAAGCTGCTCTCGAGGGCAACTGGGATGAAAGGGAAGACATCGCTGTGGTTTGTGTTTTGAAAAGGGAACATCCCCATAGGTTTGACATTTGAACACTTCAACTGATCGTCTGTTTAAACAGATTCCGAAGACCTTAGAAGACGCCTGGGTGAAGAAGTGGGCTGCTTAGGGTGGGTCTTGAGATTTTATAGCCCTCCCTACTTCCTGTTCACTCTCTGCTTCCTTTTCAGCCAAGATGTGAGGTGAGGGGTCATGCTTCTGCTACCACGGAGCTTCTTGATCTGTTTGCTCCTCCTCCATGATGCCTGTATCCCCTCAAGCCATGAGGCCATGTAAACCCTGCCTCTCTTAGAGGAACCTAACCCACCCAAAGGAAAAAAGGTAATGGACACAGAACCCGGAAATGTCTCGCATGGCAGAACCCAGCTCTTCCCTCTGATCTAGAGCTTCTCAAGTTGGAGCCCAACTGTGGAGTTTCGGGTGCTGCCCAGGCTCCCATGTGGTGTGCCATGCTCACACTGTTTGTCCCAGGGTATGCCTATGGTAGACTGAGCTGCCTCTCCACCGCGCTCTCCTGGAAAAGCTGAATGGATGTTCAGCTTGCTTGCCTCCCTCATCCAGGGAGTATCTGCAGTGTCACTCCCACCAGAACTCACATAGGCTGTCATGGCCTCCCTTCCCCTCTACCTGTTCTGCTTCCCCCCTTTGAAGCAGGAGAGAGATGGAGAGAATTGTAGAGACATAGGAAGGGAAAAGCCCCCCGCCCCCCATCAGCTGAGAAGAAAGAATTCTGGCATGTGCCGGTAAGGTGGTTCAGTGGATAAAAAAAGCTTGCCACCCAAAGATGCAAGCCTGGTTGATCTGAATTCAGTCTCTAGAACATGCATTTCTCAGTAGCCCCAGAAGACTCAGCGGCGACTGGTAGTGGCTTTTTCCAGGTGTCTTTCTTACACTAGAGTCATGGTACTTGTTGAAGCGACTGGGTCACTGCAGAGAAGGCATAGGAATAAGTGGGTGGCGGTGTAGGCAGAGACTTCTGGTCAGCTCATGACTCTCAGCCAATCAGGGCCCAGTAAAACCAGTCTCACTAGTGGAAACCTGGGGTTGGTTCCTGTACAAATGCTACGTTATGTTACTAACATTATTATTATTATTATTATTATTATTATTATTATTATTATTATATTTTTAAATTATTGTCACACATTGACTTCTGACCAGAAATCCGAGGACTCAGGAAAACGGAAAGCCATGCGGAACTGACAGATCCAGCAGGAAGCACTCTCGGTCCCGCCAAGCTTATTAGGGGTGAGAAAAGCCTCTTTAGTAACTGATAGAGATGTGGGGCTTAGTGCGGACCTCCAGTCATCGCAATGGAGAGGCCAAGAATTCCACACAGACGGCAGCCAGGGCCCTGGCACAGGGCAGCCAGATCCCGGCACAGACCAGCTTAAGACAAGATTAGTGTGGAGCATGGAAGACCTGGCGGGTCTGCATGGGTGAGATAAGGAAGCTGGAGCAAGAAAGCCTTGTACTGCCCAGTCTCCCCACAGAGGGAGCTGGGCAGGGGCTGGAACCCATTGCAGTGGGTGCCACTGGAGTGTCTGCAGGGGCTGTGGAAGAAATGTGCACAGCAGTTACAACCCAGGAAATTCCTGAAATGTGTGAATTTACCTGTTATATTGTAAACAGGCTTTTGGGGGAAGAGGGAGGCAGAGCGGGCCAACAGAGTCAGGCTGTCCCCCTGTATGCGCATAGGAAACCCTCTCCTCTGCCTCATCCCTTCTGCCTTCAAGGATCATCTTGGTCGGATACCTCTTCTTCCTCACGGGAGCCCACACACTAGCTGCTCTTATTCTTGCCTTGTGGCCTCTGCTGTGGCTCCGTCACCCCTTTCGTACGTGTCCATTCTGTCTCCAGTTGTTCTAGTGTGAGCACAAGCTGTTCAGATGCAGCTGATCACCCAACGGTGGGAAGGGCGGCTGCAGGTGTGCCTGTGAGCTGGACGTTCTGATGTGGACAGACTCAGCCACATAATTCCCTGCTGTGATAACAGAGGACTTCGAGAGCGAGGCATGTCAATGTTACAGATTTGTGTATATGCCGAGCTCCCATACAAACGGCAGCAAGCCAAACCAGCGTCTTCTCCGTGCAAGCATGTTGGTCCAATGCCAGAAAACTGCAGCCATTTCCCCTCCTTATAGATGGAATGAAGGAACCATATGCCGGCGAAACTCACAGAAATGCCATTGACCAAATCCAGCTCACATTCTTGATAATGGTTTGTTAAAAGAAGAGTAGAAGAAAAAAATTTTCTCCTGGAAAGACTAAAATAACAACAAATAAACTAAAAACCAAAGCAAAGGGGAAGAAAGCCAACATTGTAAGTCTCTTTGTCAACAGAAATGTGGATGGCCGGCATCTTGCTCAACACTGAATTAGACAAATGTGAAACTTTAAGGTGTGATGGTCCTCTCGTTAGAAGTTAGAGTTGACAAAATCCAACACCCTTCATGATAAAAGTCCTAGAGAGACTAGTGCTACAAAGGACATACCTCGTCATAATAAAGGTAGTTTACAGAAAGCCTACAGCCAACATCGAATTAAGTAGAGAGAAAATCAAAGCAATTTCACTAAAATCAGTAACAAGACCAGGCTGTCCACTCTCTCCATGTCTATTCAGTATAGTGCCTGAAGTCTTAGCTAGAGCAGTAACTGAAGAAGATCAAGGGAGTACAAATTGGAAAGGAAGAATTCAAAGTGTTAATTACCTGCAGATGATATAATGATATATAAGTGACCCTAAACATTCTTCAGAGAATGCCTACAACTGATAAGTATTTTCAATAAAGTGGCTGGATACAAGATTAACTCAAAAAACAAAACAAAACTCAGTAGCCCTCCTCTATACAAATGACTCAGACTGAGAAAGGAATCAGGGGGAAACCTTTCTTCACAACAACCTCAAATAATACAAAATGTCTGGGTGTAACTCTAACTAATCACGTGAAAGATCTGTAGGAAAAGAACTTCAAGTCTCTGAAGAAAGAAATTGGAGAAGACATTAGAAGACGGCAGATGATGGAGAGATCTCCCATGTTCATGGATCAGTAGAATTAACATAGTGAAAATGGCCATCCTACCAAATAGCAAGCTACAGATTCATTGCTACCCCCATCAAAATCGCACATAATTCTTTACAAGCCTTGAAAGGACAATTCTCAACTTCATATGGAAAAACAACAAGCCGGGATCGCTAAAACAGTCCTGAACAATAGAAGGACTGCTGGAGGAGTCACACGATTGATCTCAAATTGTCCTTTGGAGTTACAGTAATAAAAACTTCACAGTATTGGCATAAAAACAGACACATTGATCAATGGAATCAAATTGAAGACCTGGACATTACTCCAACCATACATGGGCACCTGATTTTTGATAAAGAAGCCAGAAATACACATGAGGGGGGGGTAAAATGACAGTATCTTCAACAAATGGTGCTGCTCAGACTAGAAGTCTGCACATAGACGAATGCAAATAGATCCATATTTATCACCCTGCACAAACTCAAGTCCAAGTACCCCCCTCAGTTCTAGCCATCTCTCCCCACACTCTCTCCCTCCATCCCTCCACCTCCCCACTCCTTCTCTCCTGTGTCCGATCTCTCTGGCTCTCATTTCTACCCACCTCCATTCCACTTGTGCCCTGGCTGGATTTGTGTGTCAACTTGATACAAGCTGGAGTTATCACAGAGAAAGAAGCCTCTCTTGAGGAAATGCCTCCATGAGATCCAACTGTGAGGCATTTTCTCAACTAGTGATCAATGTGGAAGGGCTCAGCTCACTGTGGCTGGGGCCATCCCTGGGCTGGTAGTCCTGGGTTTCTTAAGAAAGCCTGCCACTAAGCAGCACCCCTCCATGGCCTCAGCATCAGCTCTGCCTCCAGATTTCTGCCCTGTGTGAGTTCCTGTCCTGACTTCCTCCAATGAAGGACTATGGACTGGAAGTGTAAGCTGAATTAACCCTTTCCTCTACAACTTCTTTTTGGGTATGGTGTTTTTGTCATAGCAACAGAAACCTTGGGGTTTCACCTCTCAGCAACAGTAACCCTAAGATAAGCCTCGAGTCTGAAACAAAGAAAGCTGGGCCAATCTAGTTGAAACCTCGGGCTGTGTCGTTGTTTTTGTAGAGCTTTGTTGGAACCTTAACTGGATGTCCGTATAATACTTACCCTTTCTACTGTGTAGTTCAATAGACTTGCCCCCCTCCCCCGCTATTTGTCACCTATCTGTCACTTAGTGTTCCTGGGCAACTCCCCACCAAGATTTGCAGAGAATACATAGCATTACAACTCTGGGCTACCTTGTCTTGAGCCTGAGTGGTCTCTCGTGTTTGTAGGAACTCACAAGGCATTAGCAACCTCAGTGTCAAAGGAAGCAGGAGACAACTAGATACTCACACCCGAGCCCCTAGGAGCACACCCAGGGATGGGAGCAGCCGTGTTCACAAGGAAGTCGGCCCTATCACACTCAGGTCTGGTTTCTCACCTATTGGAGAATCCACACTGCAGGGTGACATCATCAGGCTGGGTGGTCACCAGGGACCAAGGACCCTGCAGTGAGTGGCACTAGGCAGCAAATTATTCTTGGGTCACAGAACCCAGGGCAGGTGTTGACTATGACCAGGGCAGGTGTTGACTATGACTCAGGGCAGGTGTTAGCTATGACCCAGGGCAGGTGTTGACTATGACCCAGGGCAGGTGTTAGCTATGACCCAGGGCAGATGTTGACTATGACCCAGGGCAGGTGTTAGCTATGACCCAGGGCAGATGTTGACTATGACCCAGGGTAGATGTTGACTATGACTCAGGGCAGATGTTGACTATGACCCAGGGCAGGTGTTGACTATGACTCGGGGCAGATGTTGATTATGACCCAGGGCAGAAGTTGATTATGACCCAGGGCAGATGTTGACTATGACTCAGGGCAGAAGTTGACTATGACTCAGGGCAGGTGTTGACTATGACTCAGGGCAGGTGTTGACTATGACCCAGGGCAGATGTTGACTATGACCCAGGGCAGATGTTGACTATGACTCAGGGCAGGTGTTGACTATGACCCAGGGCAGGTGTT
>JANHMN010000015.1:7088889-7098949 GCA_030674055.1 Rhabdomys pumilio | reverse complement strand
CCCAGGGCAGATGTTGACTATGACCCAGGGCAGATGTTGACTATGACCCAGGGTAGATGTTGACTATGACTCAGAGCAGGTGTTGACTATGACCCAGGGCAGGTGTTGACTATGACCAGGCCAGATGTTGACTATGACCTAGGGTAGGTGTTAGTTATGACCCAGGGCAGATGGTGGCTATGAAGGAGCCTTGGTAATGAATTAATCCTGACCTAGGTGTTAGACACCTGCCACTCCAGCTGCTCACATTCCCTGTCTGCACTCCATCAGAAGCAGAGATGTCTCTGGAAGCTGTGACAGTGTCATAACCCTGTGACCTACATCAACCAGCCTGGCCCTGCCTCCCAAAGGGGCCAGCAGCCTCCTAAAGTCACACCACTAGCCAAGGAGAACACAGGCTTGAGATGTGGGTTCATCAGGATGGTTCAGATTCAAGCTGTAAAATGTCTTCCGCCTGGAGCTGCTGAGATGGCTCAGTGAGTAAGGCACCTGCTACCAAGCCCGATGATTGAGTCCAATCTTAGGAAATACATGGTGGAAGGAGGAAGCAGATTTCAACAAGTTGTCCTTTGACCTCCATTCATACACACACACACACACACACACACCACATAGACCCACATAAAACCGTCATTTTTAATTAAAAAAAAAAAACAAAACCCTAAATTCTTCTCACAGCTTATTGATTTCAGCCATCATATGTAGTCTGAAGAACTCTGGTCTGTTGAGATGTCTGTGGTGGGGATGGAAGTGAGAGCTTCTGGTAAAGCCAGCTTAACTTCTGGGCTCTCTGGTACCCAGGGACTCCCTGTCCATCACTGGTGTGCAGTCCGGTCAGTGTCCAGATGCCACCACCATATTGGATTCCAGCTTTGCAGATCCTGACAAGCTGTTTCCTTCTCCCCTCTGACATCACAGTTGCTTCTCTGTGGTACAGTAACAGGGACATCAGGATTCTGTGAAAAGTGCTTACTGTATACTGTTGACATGGATGCAGAGCTGCTTGTGGGGACTTTGTGTGCACAGGTATATAATTTTCGTGTATCCTAAATGTTTGCAATATCTAGACATTAGCATACAGAAACATGGCACCTGAAATCACACGTCAATGTGAAGGGGGAAAGGCTTCTGCTCGCTGGTTAAGTGCCATGTGCTATTCCATTTTGGAGTGTGGTGCAGCAGGCACAAACATTACGAGGCTGTCGGGGGACAAACCTTTTAACATGTTAGAGCCTTGAACAAAAGTGAGTATCCAGACACAAGAGGCACAGTGGAGTATTTCAGAGCTTCCATGGTTCTTTCATCCATGAGAGGATGAAACATCACACAAGATCATCTTTACACAGTAAAGAGGCATGGCACTGCATCTGTGTATATGAGTGTGTGTGTATGTGCATCTGCCTGTGTATACACACATGTACATATGTTCTCAGTGTGTGCTGTGTGCATGTGCACTTGTCTGTGTGCACACATGTGTACACACGTTCTCAGTGTGTGCTGTGTGTGTGCAACTACTTGTATGCACATGTGTGTGCGTGTTTTCAGTACGTGCTATGTGCCTGCATGTACATGGTATGTGCATGTGTTTTCAGTGTGTGCTGTGTGAACGTATGCAGCAGCAGCGGCCTACATGTTTGTGTGTTTGTTGTTTGTTGAGACAAGCTGTCACTGTGGAGTACTCTAATAGCACTATGGCTGGCACTGCCTTCCATCCCTTTCTCTTTTCTCACAAAAAAAAATGTTGTTCCTATAAATCCCCCTTCAGGCAGTTAATACAGACAAGGCTGTCCTCCATCCTTTCCAGAGGCCATGTTCCACTGAAGCAGCGTATGCTGAAGTCACACCTGCCTATGGCACTGGCAGCCCGTGATGACCTGTGCTTGTAAGCAGGGGCGTTCAGGGCTGAGTATCAGTGCTAGCTTCACACACTTGTCGCTGGAATCTCCATGGTAAAGAATGTTCGCTCAGTAATACTGAGCTTCCAGTTGTTGGGACCCAAGACGGTCCGTGCAACGTTCTTGGTTCGCTGCATGTGGAATCACTCAATCCCACCACAGATGTTAGAGGCAAGCACCATCAAATGAATGCCTGAGGAGGGACTTCTCTGGGGATGCAGCCGAACTGAGGTCTGACTCTCTTGTGCTTCCTGAGGAGGTTGCTTGTGGCATAAATGCTTCTTGCTGCGTGACGTGGCTCCTGGTGCTATATTCTGGATATGACACATATGTGTCCACCAGCATGCCTGCTGTAGAGAGAACATCTTGTGTATTGTATGGATGCATCGTTTGTCAGTTAAAAGCCTATGGCCCATGGCATAGGCAGGAAATAGGAGGCGGGACATCCGGGAGGCAGAAAGAATTCTGAGATGGATGCATGGTACCTGAGCACAGGTAACCAGCCATGTGGGAGAATGTAGATTAAAATAAATGGGTTAGTGTAGATATGATCTAGTCAGAGAAGAGCCTAGCTATATGGCTAAGGTATTTGTAAGTATATTTTGAGTCTGAGACTTATTTCTGGGATCATGGGAACTAGGAGGAAGAATCAAGACCTAACTTTATCACCTGCCACACAGGAGACTGAGCTTGGTAGTGTAAGACTCTTGAGAGCCTTAGGTTACTGGGGACCCACTGAGTGAACCACGTGGAGTTGTGAATGATGCAAAAAGCAAGAGGAATTTTATTGTTCCAACTCGTTGGGGTCGTCCTGCACTCGAAGGAGAGGCAGTGATGTTTGGTCAGTTTTTACACAGTTTAAGGGATAGAGTAGAGAAACAGCGACTAGGCACAATATGGTTGGCAGAACAGTGTGACTTTTAAATTGATTGGTCTTTAGGGAATGAAGTGTCAAGGACCTGCCTTGTCTGTAGGTAGCAAGGGTTGGTCTGTCCTGCTGAATGTGTCTATGTGCTCTGGGCCTTCTCCACCCACAGATAGGTTCACTCCCCTGTGGTCTGAGGGACGTTAACCAGTCTCTCCCTTCCAGGGGAACAAGTGTCCTCTGACTGAGGAATGGTCAGTGTCCCATGACCTTTCCAAAGTTTCTGAGCTGGCCTCTTCAGTAGCTTAATGTGGAGACTGGAAGTCAGACCTGGAAACCACGAGTAGATTTTGCACTGACACCAAGTAGGTGTTCAGGAAATGCTGGTTGGATGGGTGAATGACTAAACAGAATGGCCACTGGGACTGAGTCTTTCTGGGCCAGAGATATCCAGCTGTAAGTAACTCCTCCCAAGGCCTGCCCAGTGTGATACCAACCCTGCTTCCCAGTGAGATGTCCCCACAGAGTGATGGTGGATCAGGATCTATCTGGTACAGGTCCCATGTTCACATAACAGTCTCACATCCAGCCTAGGAGTCTCCATAGTGACCAGCACTGATAGGAATGAAATCTTCTTGTCCAAGGGTTGGAATTTTGGGAGCACATGAGCATCTGACACCCATGACAACAGCCAGAGAACAAGTCCAGTTAGCCTTAGTGAAGGGGTTGCAGGACAGGGATGGGGGGACAGGGATGGGGGAGAAAGGATGAAATAGAGGCACGAGCTTTAGTCACTGTCTGACACTGACAGAGCAGTTCCACAGGCCTTAGTTGGGCTGGCCTGGGAGTAGAGATTACAGGTTAGAGATACTCAGCCAATCAAGGCCTTTGATTGGTTGAAGCATTTTAAGTGCTTTCTAATTGTGCAGGGAGCACTGAGGCTTTGCGCCAGCCGAGTTTCACTATTTTAAACCATGTCACACAATTTAAAAGGATGACTTTCCTCTGTCCTCCTTCTCCTCCTCCTCCCCCTCTTCTTCCTCCTCAACTGTCGAATTATGTAAATTGTTAGGACAGTTATCCTACGGCTGTGTGTGTGTGTGTGTGTGTGTGTGTGTGTATGTGTGTGTAGGGGGGTGTGACTCTGAAAACATGAGTTCAAAAATATATAATTTCTCAACTATGCAAAATATAGGGATTCAGTATGAAGTGTGTGAGGGACTTCACAGACCTGGAATAGCAAAGGCAGCTGCATTCATGACACAGCTTGTCAGAAAGATACAAAAGTAGGCAGATTGCTGAGTTCGAGGTCGGATGGTTACAGAGCAAGATCAGGCCTAGGCTTGGTGGAAATGGTAATTTCAGGGTGGGGTTCTGGTCCTACCCAACTAGTTTATCTGCTGTGCACAACAAAGACAGACAGATCTCTGAAATCTCTTGAAAAGTTAAAACAAAGAAACGTGTGCTTTCTGTCTCGTTAAGAATCCAGGGGCGAGGGTCAAGGGATGCTGCTTCGTAGGTATCAACAGGGAACATGGAGTAACTGACTGGACTGATATGGAAATAAAAGACTGGATTTATGATCTGCCAGAATGAGCTATCCAGAAAAAAATGTAAATATCTAGAGAGAACTGCTTAGAGATTTGTCTCTAGAAAAACATGGAGGAAGGGCTGTCTGGAGATCTCCAGAGAAGGCAGAACATAGAACAATCTGGAAAGCTGTTTTGAGCAGAACCTAGGCAGCCAGCTTGGACCCACAATTTGACTTCAAGTAGTTTGTTTTCACTGCTTCCAGACACCCCTTCTCTCAGAACCCCTCTCCAAGCCAAGGGTGGTCCTTGACACATTCTCCCTTAGAGAAAGGTAGTGAGAACTGACTCTCAGCCCTGAGTTGATGACCATCCAGGGACTTCTCAGAAACATTCCAAGAAGGCTCCTCAGCCTAAAGGTCACCTTGCTGTTGAAGATCCCCAAACTCAGGAGAACCTTACTCAAGTCTCAGGAAGTCACGGCCACCCAAAAATCGCAAGACACCGTACCTGGATGCAATTAGCAGAGGTTTATTTCGGGATCAGTCAACTGAGGCTGAGACTCGTGACCCACGTAGGGGCAGAGGAGTGTTGATCCCGTCAGCTGGGGAGTGTCAGCCCCAAGTTCCAAGTTTACTCTCTGCACTGACGAACCCAGGGGTGGGAGTCAGCCCAGATGACATTTGTGTCCACCACAGTAGCACTGGCTTGTCTCTGACCAGCATGGAGAGAACTGCTCCCGTCTGTAAAGCAGGTTACTTCGGCTCCCAGCTGGAGTCAGTAGGAGAAGCCTTTCCTCTACCCATGAGTTCTTGTCAGTTAGTTGCAGCCTGTTGAGTAGAAAACGTATCTGGGCCCCCATCCTGAGGAGTAAGTGGGGTGTTTTTCAAGGCCTGGGATTTCCTGACCCTTGCTTCTATTTGTTAGGGCCCTCTTGGACCCTGAAGCTGGCTCCTTCACTTGCAATGTGCATACTGGTTTTTTTTCAAGGAGTTTCTTATCTCCCTTTGACTGGAGTCCCTCTTCTCTGTTTTTTTTTCCTAACTATTATAGCCAAGCTTTTCTGTAAATTTCTTTCCTGTCATCTTTCCTTTTCTTCCTCTTTCCCTAGACTTTCTCAGCAACTTACACTAAACCTTTTAATGACTTATCTTATAGTCTCTCTAGCCTCTGAAGCCTTGTCTATACTGACAGAATGTCTCTGTGAGCTAGTCTAGAAAGGCTGTGGGCAACTCATCTGATCCCTGCTTAACCTCATTGTCTTGGTCAAAATTAGTGGGGTCTCATGTAGCTCTCTCTCAAAATCTGCCAATGGGATCTGGTGTGGCCTTCAGGTGCCCCTTACCTTTTGTCACATGAAGGTCTCAGTTGCATCTGGTCAGAAGTAACCCACTGTTGACCACGGCCTGATCAATTGATGGGATCCCATGTCTGGGGGAACATTCTTTTTTTCGGTATCTTCTCTTGCTCTTCACTCTTGAAGACCAGAACCTACAAGGGTCTTGTGGAAGAAAGCCTTTTATTGGGGGCAGGGGGGAGTGTATTCTTCCACTAAATTTATCTAGGTGACTATATTGGGTACTAGATCTAGGTGCCTGAGGGATCCTGGCCTATCTATTGCTTTGATAACTAACTTACTTTTTACTATAAATTTGTATCTGTACCAAAATGGAGCCCTATTCTTTTGGCTCTCTGACTCAGGACAGCCTGTAATGTTTTGTAGCAGGCAAACCTGTCCGACCTGCCTGCAAGCAGCTTTGTTGGTGCATAGTTTCTAAGCTAGAGTCATGTCATGTGACTTGTCTCAGCGCTACTTATTCACTTTTTTTTTTCAAAATCTCAGCACTATTCACTCACTATTTTTTTTAATAAAAAATACATAATTATAACTCTCAGGTGAATAATCTTGCTGGGGTTGTTTTGTCCAGCTGTCCTGGCTCTTCTGCCAGGTTTTTAATCACCTGGGCCCTATCTATCTTCATAGGCGGCAGGTGGAAAGACGCTGATTTGTTACAGCAGCGACCCCGAGGTCCCCAGTACAGCCACGCACACCAAACTAGGTCGCTGTCGCATGCTGTCCCCTCCGTAGCCTCTGCTAACAGCAGAGGAACAGAGCTTTCTTTCCTTGGTGGCTAACTTGCATGGCTGGGTGGTTCAAGGGGGTTGTGCTGGGGAGCCACGAGCTGTCTCCCACCAAGTGCGGGCTGGGTGAGGGTGCCCTCCATGTGGTGTTACCTGGAGAGCACCCTACATGCGGTGGGCAGGCTGTCCGAACCTGAACTGCAGGCGGTGCCCCTTACTAAAGGACCTGCCCGCCTCTCTGCTCTGCAGCAGTACTCTTGTACCAGTGGCTTTATCTCTTTCTCTGCCATTGATCATGTTGCCTCTTTTTAACTCAGGATGTTTAACACAGTAGATTAAAAGCTAACACACAGACAATTTGCCAAGAAAACAGAAAAAAAAAAAAAACCCACACAGATAGCTCATCCCTCTCACGGGCGGCACATAAACCAGGTGATACAGACAGTTCTTGCCCCTGCCACTGGCGCAGAGACCAAGATACACAATAAGGGCATAGAAAGAGTGTCAGAAATCTGCCTGCCTCTGCCTCCCAATAAGACTACAGACAACGCGGTCAGTCTTCACAGATTCAGATTTAACAGATTCAGACGACTTGTTCAGCCTATGTTGGACCAAGTCTAACAGATTTCTAACACGCCAGCAATGAACAACACAAAAATAGACACACTGCCACGAGAGCACAACAAACGGTAGCACAACAACCGCTGCCCTAGGCGGCGGTGGCCATTCCTGACCTTTTTTTTCTACCCATTGTTAACACACAAAGAGACTAACAAAAGCCCATCTCAGTCGCCAGTGCCAGCCAAGAGGGATTCCACATCCTCTATGGAACTTAGATGGACCCCCCCAGACGTCTCTTGGGGGGGTGTCCCTGTCCTCCTGAGACGTCTCTCAGGGCACAGCAGCTAGTGACCCTATACACATCATTTGTCTCCTCCCAAGACAGAAACAACTGCCAGTTCAAACCGAAAGTGCACTTTCCAGAAACCAAATACTTCAGACACACGAGAAGAGAAACCAAACAACTTAGACAAACCAGCACATGAGAAACCAGACAGTTTAGACAAACGGTCACATAACAACCCAGTAGGGGTCTTGGATATTTCGGTGGTTGCAAAATCCCAGACAAGCCCCCTTGCTCAAGTCTCAGGAAGTCACGGCCACCCAAAAATACAAAAATTGCAAGATACCATACCTGAATGCAATCAGCAGCAGTCGACTGAGGCCAAGACTCGTGACCCATGTAGGGAGGGCTTATAAAGGGAGGAACCACAAACCAAGGGGGGTGAGGGAATTACCAAGGAAACATGACATAAAAACAGTAGAAAGTCTTAAAAGGTCCCAACCCAAATCTAGTCAGGGTCATGGAGAAAACATCTTATACACTTACCTTTTGTAAGAATGTAACTTTGCCCAACCATTTATCTTACGGTCAGTCAGTTCCTGGGACCACCCAGATGACTTACATCTTTCTTTGTGGTCAGGAATGTGTCTTCCTGCTTTGGGCTTTCCCCACCCATAGGTGGGTTCTCTTCCCTGAGGTCTGAGGAATGTTAATCTAGCAAGTGTCCTCTGACTCAGGAATAATGTACTCCTCCTGGAATGTATCCTGGGGCAGTGAAAACCTAAAATCTTACAATCTTACATTCACTTTCTTGAACTAGTGAGCCTGCATTCTTTTGCTCAGGTCTAGGGGTCATAAAAACTTTCTATATTTTTCATCCCCTTTAAAGAAAAGCCTGTATATATTTTATAAAATGGTCTTTATAATTTTTCACTCTACACTGTGATGTGTCTTACACACACACACACACACACACACACACACACACACGCATGAGAGTGCATGAACTCACGCATGCAGAGACCAGAGAGACCAGAAGGGAGAAGAAAGCATTAGATCCCCCAGGAGCTGGAGCGGCAGGTGATTTGTGAGCTACCTAACATGCTGACGTGGGTGCTGGTAACCAAACTTGAGTCCTCTGTGAGAGGAACAAAGGCTCTTAGTTCTGAGGCCATTTCTCCAGCACTGTAAAGATTCATTAGCCAGATGCTGTAATAATGCCCATCTTTCTTTGACAGGAACCTCCAAGCCCCTTGGACTCTTGTTTACTTCGTAACTCCCATGGGCCCTGACATTACCGTGTAGAAAGTGATGGTGAGGACATCAGACATCATTAGGCAAACCATTAACTCAGACTGCTGTTGAGACACCTTCCTCATTTTCAACAGAGTTGTTTCAAAACTCTAGGGAGAGCCTTACTTTCGTTCACTAACTCTGAGGCTCCCTTTTCTCCTTTAAGCCACAGCTCTCTCTGACATAGAACCTCACACTGTATCCCTGGCTGAGCCAAACTCATGGCAAACCTCCTGCCTTAGCCTCCTGAGTGCTGCTAGCATTACAGGCATGGGCCACCACAGCCAATAACACCCCGTTGGCCCTCTTAGTTTTGTATTAGCTGTGGAACAGACGAGCTGCTGTCTGGTGAGCCCACGTCAGGTTCTCATGAACCACATACGTGTCTAGCTCTTCTAGTTCAGTCATTTGCATGTCTGTTCTCTGCTGCCCAGGGCTTTGTCTGGTCACTGAGGTGTTCAGAATGGCCTCCACGAGTGCTCCCTCACTCCCCTGTGTATGGCATGTTTGAGACTCAGGTGAGGGCTGGATGAGCATATTCACTCTAACCTTCCTCCCCTGGATGCTATGGGCCAACCCGTCTAGCCTCTGCTGCAACTGGTTTCTGGGCAGAGCATTGGTGTTCAGTGTGATTGGGTCAGCACCCTGTGGTCTCAAGGGCTGCTATACAAGCTCCTTATAGATGCCATGAGCATGGAATCCACCTGGGTTTCAGTGAAGCAGATGGCCCCATCTGAGGCTGAGCGCAGTTTCCAGAGAGGAAAGCAATCTACCTCCAGCCTGGAGCATGGCTTCTGGATAGAGCTGGCAGCCCGCAGCCTGTGGAATCAACTATGGGCTGATTCTTTTGTATAACCCGTGGTTGCTCCTGGGAAGTCCTGACACTCTGAAGAGCTCGGTGCACCAAAGTTTAACTTCCTTTTTTCCTATGTTCACCAATGTAGCGGTTTCAGAATGACATGATGTCTTAGAGAATTTAGCATTGAAGATTAAAGAGCAGTAGAGAGGAAGTGTATGAGGCATGGGGGTGGGAGCTAAGAGGACACACGGTGGGTGTGTGGTCCTGGGCCAGCCTGGGTATTGTATTCTCTCTTTTAGACATTCTGATGAAATGTGTGACCTGCATTCAAGGGGGTGGCTCAGCCATCAAAGTCACATGTCACTCTGAAGATCCGCAAGTGGGCACATAGAGTTTTGACAATGTGTGCACATTCTATAAGGATTGCAGTGGTGTTGTGACATAAAAATCTAAAATTAAATTATGACAAGGAGCATGCTTATAAAAGAACTCAGAAAATATTTTCTCTCTTTAAGGTTAAGTGTCATGAAATGAATTGCAAAATGTGACTATATATATATATTTTGGTTTTTTCGAGACAGGGTTTCTCTGTGTAGCCCTGGCTGTCCTGGAACTCACTCTGTATACCAGGCTGGCCTCGAACTCAGAAATCCACCTGCCTCTGCCTCCCAAGTGCTGGGATTAAAGGCTTGTGCCACCACCGCCCGGCCTATATATATATATATATATATATATATATATATATATATATAT
>JANHMN010000015.1:7009552-7075305 GCA_030674055.1 Rhabdomys pumilio | reverse complement strand
GTGTGTGTGTGTGTGTGTGTGTGTGTGTGTGTGTGTGTGTGTGTGTGATGTGAGTGGAGGGCTTGGCATACTACACCACGCCAACCAAGGACTCCTCATTGAACCAGGCTTGCATTAGTCCTCGTGAGCAATGCCACTCTGCTTCCAGGAGGGCCAAGAAGGCCAGTGTCTCCTGGGAACAGTCTCTCCACACCCCTGGTTCTCTCTGCATCTGAGATGCAACAACAACTGAATTCAAGATCTGGTTGGGTTAGTGAGCACAAACACTCTCAACAGCAGGGACAGACAGACTGTGGCAAACGGGGCCGGGAGGAGGACTGAAGATGGTGGGTTATAGACCTTAAACGACTTCATCAGGCCAAGCCAGCTGATGGGGAGCCAGCCCACCCATTCAGGGGTACTCCCACTGGCTTCCAGTGTGGGCTCAATCAGGAAGCGAGTGTAGCAAGTGTTGGATCGAAAGCTTGGGCCCCCCCAGGCCTTGGAATAATGAGGTTATAGCTCTTGATGGTGGTGAATTTGACTTTGACATTATGAAATATGAAGCAATGAGGAGAGAGAGAGAGAGAGAGAGAGAGAGAGAGAGAGAGAACAAGCAAAAGTGAGCATTGGTCATTCATATTAATTCCGCCACAGAAATGGACAGTTACGATAAGGAAAATTGAATCCGAAATTAACATTCCAAGCAATGATTAATATTTCAGTCCTTGGGAAAAAAGAAGGGAGCAAAAATACCACGAGCATTTCAGGAGACTATTTTCCTCCTATAAAGCTTATTCTTATAATATTACTGCATTTCAAAAAAAATACAATTTTTGAAAAAAAAAAAAACACCGAACTATAGCTTTTTGCCGTGATAGGCGACAGGTCAGAAAAGCATTTCAGAATAATTTTACACCTTTTAACCTTAAAAAATACTTTGCTGACAATTGAGAAAAGGCCTTAAGAGAAGCCCTGATAGGCAGCCTCACAGCGGGTTGCCGCGTCCCATCACCGAACCAGAGCTGCTGCATAATGCATCCCATAATAAGGAGTGTACCGTGATCACAAAGGTTGAGTAGCAGTTTTACGAGAGCAATCCTTGCCAAGAGAGGCTATTAGTCATGACACTGAAAGTTTGTTACATAAAACTCTTGGGAAGGCACAAAGGAGGTAAACTGCTTAACATTTTGATTTGAGCCAAGAAATAACTTTGTCATAGAGTCTCGTCTGTATTTAAGGGTATATTTAGTATTCTCTGTTTTTCATTTCTGTTCATGCTTGGACAGTTCTGTTAAACGAAAACTCTAGACTGTTTAGTTAAATGAACGGTGCCCCTCCCAATGGTAATCGTTAGGAACTGTTATAACCATTTCTGGTGAGGATTATGAATGCTAACATTCAAAGTTCCCCAGGGTAGATCCTGCTCCAATTCAGGACTTCCAATGAGATATCACTGTAACAAAAATTAAAAAAAAAAAATCCAGGCAAGATTCCCTCTGAGCTCATCTTTCCATGTAGGTTAGGAACCAGAAGGGTGGATGGAGAAGCCCCTCGAAGAAGGAAGGAGAGGAGTGTCCTGGGGTTTCTTGTGATTTCAGCCAAAAGACTGACAAACTAGAAGGGAACAAGACCAGAAGGTGAGTCTCTAAGTAAGTTTTCCCAGCCTGGAGAGGCCTGCAGAGTCCTGCCCTCGTGGGGAGCCCAGGTTCCACTTGTTGTCTGAGTTCATTCTCATCTAGAATAGAGCTGGGTGCTTCAGCGGCCCTCAGGGGTGAGCTGAGGAAACCGTTGTCATGCTCACCCTGCAGGGACACAGGGACAATGCACCTTCCCTCTCCCCTCCCTTCTCCTCCCCTCTTTTCCTCTCCTCTTTTCCTTTCCCCCCTGTCCTCCTTGTCATTTGTCATCATTTTCCAGTTTGGATGGTGATGTCCCTCTGAAGCCATATAGAAGACACTCCGAATTCTCTTCCTCTGGCCTCACGGGGGCACCGAGCACTCGCCTCTGAAAACTCTCAGACACTTTAGTAGGCTCTTTCCAAAATGATTCTTTCTCACACCCAAATTAATATTGCAAGTGATTATGTTCGAATAGTCTTTATTACTAAGTTACAAAGGTTGTTATATTGTAGCCAGAGATGGACATTTGTCTCAGATTGTGACCCAGGCAGTTAAGGGACTGGATACTTCTAGTGGTGACAGGACCATGTTGGTACCATCTCACTGGGCAAGCTCTGGTCCTAAGGTTGGAAGAGAAAGTGTCAATCACACAGAGTTGTCTTCAATGTTACTATGGCTCAGGAATAATCAGCCGCCTGTTTTACTTGTACTGTTTGGAGACATATGCAGGGATACACAGGTCACTCAAATGTGTACACACCGTATGTACACATACATGCACAGTGGTGTATACACACACACCTGCAGACATGATATCCACATACACATAAACACAGGTAGTTCCTTCTTCATCCCTGTGACAGAATACCTGACCGGGTGTGGGGGGGAAGGGGGCGGTCAGAGGGCAGAGGAGGGAGGGTGTCTCATGGTGGGGAGGGCACCGTAGCTGAAGCATTTGAGTGTGGCTTATTCACCGGTGCATAGGATATGAAGAGGGGACTGTCTTTGTCAAGACCCAACCCTATGACCACGCTCAGTTTTGTTAAATGAAAACTGCTTTAGCTCGCCGGGCTACAGACCTGAAAGTTCCACAGCTCCTCAAGGCAGTGTCCATAACTGGCAACCAAGTATCCAACACGTGAACCTTCAGGGAACATGTCCCACCCACCCAAATCATCTTAGTGCGTGCACACACACACACACACACACACACACACACACACACACAGAGTTCATGTCCTCTGAGAGTCTGTGACTCCCATCAGAGCAGAGCTGTCCTGCCAGGCAGTGGTGGCGCATGCCTTTAATCCCAGCACTAGGGAGGCAGAGGCAGGCGGATTTCTGAGTTTGAGGCCAGCCTGGTCTACAGAGTGAGTTCCAGGACAGCCAGGACTACACAGAGAAACCCTGTCTCGAAAACCAGAACCAAAAACAGAGCAGAGCCATTGTCTGGGGTGAGTTGGCAGCAGGCTTTTGAATAATACAATTCTTTCGCAAGGAACAGAAACTCTGCCTCACACTGGGCAATTCCAGACACCAGAGCATCAGTCCCCTTAGTTCTCCTCATGAGTGATGTGCCCTTAGACAAGTCTGTGTTGTTGATCGACGTGGTGGAGATCCATCGAGGCCAGTCCTCTCTCTGGCTAACCACAGAGCATCAACATAGGGATAGACAAAGCCAGTTCTTATTTCTTGTTAGTTCTTCCTTAAATAAATCCCCGCCTTACCACGGCCCACTCTGGGTACCCCTGGAGAGCCAGCTAGATTTGTTTTGGGGTTTGGGGGATTCTGGGATTTCTGGGGATGTTTCATTTGCTGGTAGCATAAAAACTTGTCTGAACTGTTTCACTGAACATCTGACTTCAGGGAGGCTTTCCCAGCAGGCACCAGTGCTATATCTGGTGAATTGGAGGTGTTTCCTGGTCATCTTTCTTCTATTCCCTTCCTCATGATGCCTAGTCAACTGTGGAGCTTCTAAAGTGTCAGTTCTCCCTCTCTCTCTCTCTTTCTTTCTCTCTCTCTCTCTCTCCCTACCCCCATGTTTTCCCAAATATTTTTTTAAAGAACATCTCTTCTAGTTTCCAGGATTTTTAATTTAAAAAAAAAAAATCACAACAAGGTTGAGGATATTGGTAGGGCATTTTCCTGCTGTGCACAAAGCCCAGGGTTCAGTGCCCAGCACTTCATCAATAGTAATCCCTGCAGGAGGGGGATGGAGTTGGGGGATCCAAATTCATCTGCATAGAGAATTTAAAGTCAGCCCGGGCTATGTGAGTTTTTTAGAAATGGTCTCAGAGTTTTTCCTAAATCTACTTGTGTCCTACAGTCCTGGGCGAGTCTTAGCTCCTCTCATCCTTGAAGATGTCTTCATGTCCGCCAATGTTTTCCCCAGCAGAAGGGCCCTGCCCCTGCTGTTAGCCACACACCTATACAGAGCACATCTTGTTTTAAATTAATTTTTTTTAAGCCTGGATTTTTATTTTTTACCTTCTCCCACCCCTCTCCTGAAGAAATTAGAAAGCACAGGATTTGGCCGGTCTCTGTATCCCTGTCTGTAAAGTGGGTACATACCATTCCTCTCTGGGTAGTATACATGTGGTCCCACAGTGGCTCCTGGCCTCTTCCTCTGACCTTATCTGGAACCCCAGAGAAAAACCTCCAGAAAGGAGGCAGGATTGCCTCATGCACCTAAGAAAGAAGAGTCCAGGACAGTGTTTATGCAGCACAGAGGAACCCTTGAGCATGGGCATCCTTAACCATCAGAAAATACAACACACCCAACTTCCATGCTGTTTAGTACATGCCCAGATCCACACGCTCACAGTCAGAAGTGTGTGTGCTCACATCTGGGTGCCCATGGTCACCTGCAGGTGCAGATTTTATATGCAGTTCCTTAAGGCCACACAGGTGAGTATGGGGCAGACAACTATAAGGACCTCCAGCACACCAGTGGCTCTTGTATCTTATCCCTGCCAGGGGTGGAAAGGAATCTAGGTGATAGGGAGAGGCTGGCCTTCAAGGAGCCTGGGATGAAGGATGGTGGGGTGGGTGATGGGATGAAGAAGGAGAGGAACTCAGACCGTATATACTTACAGGAAGGGGACTGTAATGGAGAACCTGTGTGAAGAAGCCATCCTAACCAGAGCTGCCTGGGTCGCACCAGTTTAACAGATCCAAGGGAACAAGGCCACGTAGGGTGATGTGCCCTACACCTGGGCGCTTTGTGGGCCATGTGATCACGTCATTCATCTGAAATTGTACTCCAATCAGGTGCTATTTACTCATCCTCTGAGCACAGTCGAGGAAGGTGTCTGCGCCTTTACCAAGTGCGCCTGTGACGAGGGCTAATTACTGCTGGGGGGAAATGTCACCCTTTTCATACAGCAGAATCAAAGCTTTCTGGGTCTCCGAGCCACATCCACACAGCTTTGTGCTTCGAGAAAAGGGTTGGTTGTGAAAGCGGCCCCCTGTTCCTGGACTGGAGCTTAGGACCGGTTACACATCAAGTATGACTGACTGAGCCAGAGATGTCAGAATTAGCGGTGGTGATAGTCTCTGCTATGGACCACTCTCTATTCAGTTCACACCACCTACTCCCACCAAAGGCAGGGACAGACATCATGTGCCCATGGGAGGAGGACTAGGAGGAGGACAGATTCCCCAACCACGGTGCCAAAGATGTCATCACCATCTCTGGCCTTCCGAATTACGTCAAAGAAGGAAATCACTGTCTAAGCATTGGGCACTTGATCAACCCAAAGCTTGGTTGTCAAAATTCTCCAGAACCCGTTTGATCAGGATGGCAGCTTCCTGAGCTGCTCAGGCTACTCAGACAGCACAACATGAGGCCGTGGGTTTGTAGAGATGCTGCTAAAGGTACAAAGTAGGTATGTCCCGGTTCAGTTCGCAGCTGGCGGGAGCTGTCTTGTCCACAACATCGTGACTGAGAGAGGACTCCATGCACAGTGGGCTGTCCACAGCCTGTACTGAGGTAAGTCTGCCAGATCCTGCCCAGGTGTTGAGTGAGCTTGACACTTATCTGTTAAACAAATATTTGCTAAAACCATTATACATCCTCTGCATCGGATAAAAACGTGCTTGCTACAGTGACTCTAAAAGTGCGCCAGGAGGCGACCACTGAGGACCAAAGTGGATGTGATTCATGCCTAAGTCTGCTCGAAGATGTGCCAGGGTAGCCGTGGGTTACTGACTGTCTGACTGTCATAGCAAAACTCAGCATCCAGAGTGAAATCGAAGTGACCAAGCTACCTTAGTCCCCATCACCAGGGACTGCTGGGTAAAGTAGAGTTATTCACATATGAGATAAGCCAGAGTGTTGAGTAGTGCAGTCCCTACTGGGGCATCAACAGTACCACTGTTTGCACAGGAGACAGGGGATGCCACTCGAATGTGAGTGCAGGGTTAGAAATAACAACAGCCACTGAGACTGCTCAGAAGAATTTAAAATCATTACTTAGAGAGGGAAGGAGGAAATAGAACAGAGGGATCAAAACCAGAAACGAGCTGTTCCCAGATTACCTTGCTGCACAGCCAGGGCTGAGACCGTGTGAAGTTTCTAGAAGTCTGTCCTCATGACCTGCAAATGTTCAGTGAGCTCACATACACCTTCAACTGGGTAGCCTAAGCCAAAACCAGCACTGGTTCTACTGGCAGATTTTGACTTGGGACCTATGTAAATATTATGCACAATTACATAACAAAACTAAAATGTAGAAATTTCTAAAAAGGAAAAGCCAGTAAGTGGAGCATTCACATTGCTAGTAAGAAAACATGTCTGCGACTTTAAGATGAAGTGTTTGAAGCCAGTCATGATGGCACACACTGCCAGTCCAGCACTTGGGAGGTGGGCATGGGAGATCTGAACTTCAAGGCCAACTTGGACCACGTAGAGAAATCTTGTTTCAAAAGAATAAAAAACAAAAACATCAAACCCTAGTCACTGATGGCAGAAAACCCATAGGCTCTATTTTAAGGCAAATGGATGGACAAAGGCTTTTTGTTGTTTCAAGACAGAGTTTCTGAATGTGGAGCTGGCTGTTCTGGAACTTGTTTTGAGAACCAGGTTGATCTTGAACTCAGAGATCTTCTGCCCCTGCTTCCAGAGCATCAGGATTAAAGGTGTGCACCACCCCTCCTGGCTAGGCCTTGTAGCACACACAGCTCAAGTGGTCAAACTGCTGGCATTGTCTCCAGAGGACTTCTGTCTAAAGACACAGTATGTGCTATCTGTGGGCAGAATACCATGGCATGTGAGATCTGTATTTGCTCCTTTTGTGTTTCTGTGACCACATGCCTCACAGAAACATCCGGAGGAAAGGTTCATCTGGCTCACTCTTTCAGAAGGTCACTCCATCCTGGGAGGGAAGGCGTGGTGGAATTCGTGCTGTTGGCAGTGTGTGATGTAAGTTCCCTACCTCAGCACCATGGAAGTCAGAAAAACAGACAGTGGAGCCAAAACCTGAGGCCTCAATAAAACCTTCAAAGCCCCAGTAGACCTCACAGCTCCCTCAAATTTGCAAAAATGAGTCAGTGGGGGACATTTTAGATTTCAAGCACAACAAGAATTTTCTAAATAATGGGGGAAGAGGATGTGGTGAAGGAGAGCAGTCCCCATGGGCTTATATACTTGAATGCTTGCCCCAGTTAGTAGAACTATTTGGGAAGGATTAAGGGGTGTGGCCCTGTTGGAGAAGTATGCCATTGGGGTTGGGCTTTGAGGGTTCCATAGTTCAAGCGAGGTCTCACCGCGGTCATGATGAACAAACCCCAGTTAGATGGTCTCTTGTATCAGGTTCCTGGATGATGGGTTCCTTCACAACAATAGAACACTGACTCGGAGCATTTGGAGCAGGGAGGGTGAGTGTTGTTGGGATGGAGGAAGGCTGCAAAGTGGTGCTTAATACAATAATGAAAATTAAAGGGAAAAACCTGTTACCTGGGAAATGAGAATGTCTTAGTCAAAGTTTCTATTCTTACACAAAACACCATGACCAAGAAGCAAGTTGGGGAGGAAAAATATTTATTCAGCTTCCACTTCCACATTGCTGTTCATCACCAAAGGAAGTCAGGACAGGAACTCAAGCAGGTCAGGAAGCAGGAGCTGATGCAGAGGCCATGGAGGGATGTTACTTACTGGCTCGCTTCCCTTGGCTTGCTCAGCTTTCTTTCTTATAGAACTCCAGACTACCAGCCCAGGGATGGTATCACCCACAATGGGCCCTCCCCCCTTGATCACTAATTGAGAAAATGTCTTACAGCTGGATCTCATGGAGACATTTCCTCAAGGGAGGCTCCTTTCTCTGTGATAACTCCAGTTTGTGTCAAGTGGACACACAAAACCAGCCAGTACAGTAAGTTTGTCTCTAATGTTAGATTTTCGCTTAAGATAAGGCTCTTGACAAGGAACCAGCATCCTTTGTCATTTTGACCTACCTTTTTCATGTGACTTAAAGCAAGCTTTGCCCATTATAATATCAGTCTTCAGAGAGAGGTGTCTTGTCTGCTGTGTATGAAGAAGCATGTCAGACAGTGTGTCGCTCTCATGTTTGACAACCTTTACTCTATGAACACACAGGAATTCTCCCAAGTCTGAAACAAAAACTTTGTTACTGAAGCCACCCTCGAACGGCACTTAACTGTCCACTCAAGGTCAAGCTAGCAGTTACCAGGGCCGACTCCCAGAGAGGCTCTATGGGAGACTCCACTTCTCTCCTAGCTTCCTGGGTGTGGCCCTCCATCCTTAGCTCTCTGTGGCTCCGAAGAGTATCATTCTCCTCTCTGCCTCCTTCATCACCTGAGTCTTTCCAACTCTCCCTTTCTAGAATCTCAGTCATGGACCTTCTGCTCCACTGTGATCTCCTCTCAGTCGGCCACCTCTGCAGAATGCTGTTCTCAGTGCAGCCACAGCCAGCGCTACTTGGGTCAGAACCTCAGCAAATGAATTTCGGAGGGACTCTAAGAAGTAGATGTCCCCTTGGGGAATTGGTGGACATAAAAGACAGACACATTCTCTAGTGTGATGCAGGCTTCCTTTCCCAGAGACATCTCTGATCCTAGACCACAGCTGGAGCTTGAGTGTACACATGGGTACACTCCTCCACAAGTGTAAACCATTCTTCAAGTGTGACCTGTTAAACAAAACTAACTTAACCACACCTTTCCTTACAGTAATTAAGATATTTTCTGCCCGTTGATGTTCACTCCGTAACAAGTATAGGTTTGAGTCTGGAGGATCAGGGACAGGGGTTCCTAGGTTCTTGTGGCCCCACACAATGAACAGAGACATGTGGGTAGTTACAGGCAGAGAGATAGTTTATTAAAAGAGAGATGCAGGTGAGTATGCCCATGCTTTTCTTGTGGACACCATCTTCCTTACATGAAGCCCAGATGGCGAAAGGCTTCCAGTCTTCTCTGAAAACCTACCTGAACATACTTTATCCGCCATAGGAAACCAAGGTGGTTTTACTCTACTGATGCCTTTCATGTTATTTCTTGAATTTACCTAATCCTTGATGCAATGACTTCAGCAGGAGCCCCCACAGGCTAGTCTGTGTCTCCCATCCCACAAGTGATGAAGCCAATTATTCAAAGTGGCCACAGTATCCAGTGACCTCAAGTCCTTCCTCAGGATGAGGGGAGCTTTAGACCTGAATAGAGGAGCCACAATAGGGGGTAAGGCTATGCATAATTAAGCAGTGCTGGTCCAGGCATGGTCCTGTCATTCTGGGACACATCATGCTCTCTCTCTGGTCTGGTCACTAAGGTCAGGGCCCTTCCCTGTCCCCTTCTGCCATCCAAAAGGTCTTCATCCTACCTTCCGGGACAGCTGGGTAAGTGACAAGTGCTGCAGTGTTAAAAACTCTGTCCATGTGGATAAATCTCAAATAATAATATTAAAATTTCAAAAGCTGTTGTAACCCCTAAACTATGTTATGCATACGAACATGGGGGAGTCTCTCTGGCGGTGTCAGAAGTCCCTAAGGTGCAATGCTGTATCCAACTGTGTCTTTTGTCTATTCGTGGATGGGTGAGCCTAAAACTAGACTCACAGGAGAAGCTGTGCTATCCCCGAGGCTTCAACAGACTGGTTTCATGCTTCCCAACTAATGCCTGTGGGTGGGATCTGGAATTCTGGGTGGGTTTTTTTTCTCTTCCTCTGCAGGACGTAAAACCAGCTTTCAACAACCGCGGTGAAATCTCAAGGCTCAGTTACTCGGAGCCCTGAAAAGCTGGGCGCTTTTCTCTCAGAGGCAGGAAGGTGCGTTTTGAGGAAACAAATCAGCCAGTGCCAGCATTTGCATCTGAAAAGGAGAAAAACATGTGTGATTAATAAAAGACTCATCCAGCGTGGTGAATCTTACTGCTTACCTTTATTTTCCTATTTTTCTTTCTCTGCCTTTTAAAACATGTTTTCTGCTACGAAGTGAACATCCGAGAGCACATTCTAACGGATCCTCTAAAAAAAAAGAAGAAGAAGAAGAAGAAAAGAAAAAAAAATCCAACACAAAAAACCACATGAAGCTTTGGCAGTTCCAACGTACAAAGTGGGCTGGAAGCAGCGTGTGGCTTGTTTTTTTTTTTTTTTCCCCCAAGCTTTTTAGAGCAGTCTGAGAAATTACCTCTGGCATTAGAAATAATGTAGATTAATTGATTTTTTTTCAAAAGGAGAAATGTGAAAAGTGAACAACCTGTTTGTAAAACCTCCCCAAAGTAGGTTCTGTTACAGAAGAACACACCCCGTATTTTACATTTTAAGCCCCCTCCCCGAAAATATTGAATAAAGTTTTACAGACCATTTTCTAGAAAATGTGGTAGATAATTGCCCTTCTCCTTTTATAAAAAATTAGAAAGTGATTCAACAAAACCTTAAATATTGTCACTGTAGAAGAAGGGTTCTTGGAAAAGAACACAGTATAAATCAGAATAGTGTTTTTAGTTAAAAATCTTCCTTCCTTTTTATGTACAAATTAAAAAAAAAATATGGGCTGGAGATGCATCTGATCCCAATGCTCCCAGCACACAGATGGAAGAAAACACCTTGCTTTTTCGTAACTCAATTCCTGTCCAAATTGTAGCGAAAGCAGACCGACATTGTGCTGTTTATTAGCAACACAAAGAGCGTCCCTCGCAGAGCTGGACGGCCCTTGAAGTGCAGGGACTCTGTGAGGAGCTGGGGTCTTACCGTTCCAGGGGAGAGTTGAATACTAATTACCTATTCGCTCCCGACCAGCTCCAGGCCTGATTACCCTGCTCAGAAGTGCTGGGCCAGGGTTGGCTGGCTTCTCATATTTTAAAATAAAACACAGCATAGTATTTGTGTTTTTAGGGGAAGAAGAACAGATTGCTGTCGAACATGCAAAGGGTTGTATTAATTAATTAATTAATCCAGAGGTTATCATGGCTCTACCCAGACAAATTAAAAAAAAAAATTGCTCTCCCAAATACACGAATACAAACACACAGATTACTAGTTGAAGTCCAATATATGTTCTTGAATGCAACAGCTACACCTAGCAAAGATGTGCTGAGTGACTTCGCCTCTTCCCTGAAGTCAGCAAACAGGTGCTCCCCGCCCCGCTCCTCCTCCTCCCCCCCCCCATCCCCCCAGTGCTTCAAAACTAAGAACTGAGGCTGCCTGGCTGCCCTGCCCTTCTTGAGGAGGGCTGGGAAGGGGCCAGCCCAAAGTCTCTGCCTGCTCACACCTTGCCGAGCCAGCACTGGAAGGAAGGACTGTTCTGCCAATCTGTGGCAGCACTCCCAAAAGCTGGGTGGGTCTTTCATTTATAGACTTATATATTCTCGTGGAAGCAATTCTATCACAAATCAAATAAATCTATGGGATAAATGGGAGCCTTAGCTGGACAGCCCGCACGTCATAATTGTGAGACACACGTGCTTTCAACCCACCTCTACCTTAACGTGGAGCAGGCCTAAGCACAACGGACTACACAGAAGAGAATTTTCCGTCCCGGCCAGTTCAGCTCAGCCCAGCTTTCCCAAGGCAAGCTTTAACACCGAAGCGCTTGCTTCTCAAATAAACACAGGCAAGCACCCCCATTCTCTGCTAGGGGTGCCTCTGCTCCTGGACCCATTGTCCTCATTTGCAAAGCTCGCAGGGCTGGAGGGGCTGGGGCAGGGTGGAGGTGTGTGATGATGTCAGAATATCCACAGCTGAAGAATGTCAACTCTCCCGCGGGCTGGGCCGGCGGGTGGCCCAGCGCGGGGCGGCCACTGGTGCTTTCTAGCTCCGCCCTGCATTCTTCTGGTCCGGTTCCCACCGACAGACAGGGCGAGGGAGGTCAGAGTGGCCGGGACAAAAGAGACCCCCTGCTGCCGGGCTTGGCTGGGCTGTCAGCACCACTAATTCAGGAGTCCACCTTTCATCTTCTAGATCCATTAGGGGTTAAAGAGAGACCCATTTTACAGCTGACAGGCTTGAAGGGGCGGAGGAGGGGGAGGGGCGCAAAGCACCCTAAAATTTATAGCACTGAAGCCTTCTGCTAAAAATAGACGCGCGCGCAGGTTCTCTTTTCATCCCTCCCCATATAATGGGATATGTATCTGTGAGACAGCATAATAAACAGGCAATTCTTGGTCTCGGGGTATTTTCATATTGTGTGGTGAGAGGAAACTGGGAGAATGAATGCAAAACAGTCTCTTGTTCCTCAGAAGGGCGAGCAGCGAGGTTCAGCGACTCACCTGCAAGCCTTCATCAGCCCTGGAGTCAAGACGAACCCAGCAGCTTCACTATGTAGTGTGGAAAAAGACCTGTCTGGGGACATCGGACCAGTGTGCTTGGGAGACACATGTGTATGTGCAAGCTGACAGTAGGGAGAAGCAAGACAGGTCTTTTAAGGAATCTTCATGTGTAGCAGGGTTTTCCCTGGTGACTCCCAATCTATCTTTCCTGAAACCAGTAAATGAATTAAAATGAATTAACCTAAAGCATTTTCACTGATGATGGACAATATGTCTCCCCAAATAATTCAGTCTAATTTCCTTTTAATTAGCATGACCATCACCTCGTGTAAAGAAGAATTTGTAACTGCGCTTAGGTGGTATTGAAAAGGAAGTCGGGAAGAGGTTTCCCTCCCAGTGAATCGATATTTGTGAATCAGTACATCATGTGTGCATGCATGTACCTTCTGGGTGCATGTGTTCCCTGCATGTGCGTCAGTGTGCTTTGTCTGGGTATGCACCTGTGTGTGGTTGTGTCTGTGTATACGCTCCTTGTACTTGGGAGTGTTTATGTACAGGTATGTGGGTGGTGTGTACGTACAAGTGATGCTTTGTGTGCACGCATGTGTGTGTGTAAACACAAAGCCCTTGTGAAGGTGCAGTGTGTGTGGAGGCACATGCCCTCCTGTGCACGTGTGTTGCTATGTATACATGTGTTGCCTTGTGGGCGCATCTGCATGTGCACATGTGTGTGTGTATACATGTGCATGTGTTCCCGTGTGTTGGAATGGGAGGTTCTGCTCAGGGAAATATGGAAGAAATAAATACAAACTTAGGTTTGCAGTGGCCATGGGGTGCTACTGGGAGAGCTACCTTCTGGGTGCTCTCAGCTGGTATGGCCAGCCAAAGAAAGCAGGCCAGGGGCTGAGGGGACGACTCAGTCAGGAAAAGTGATGGCATTGCAACCCCAAGGCTCTGAATTTGATTCCCACAACCCACATTAATAAAAAGCTGGGCAGAATGCAGACTTGTACGGCCACAGGAAGGCAAAGACAGAATCCCTGGGACTGAATGGGGAGGGAGTGGCAGCTAAGTAAGTTCAGCCTAGCCAGATAAAAAAGGTTGGAAGCTACTGAGGAAAGACACTCAGCACTGTCCTCTGACCTCCAGGGGAGTGTACACACACACACACACACACACACACGTACACACACATACACACACAGAGGCACACACACATGTACACACACATACACACATGCACACACATAAACACATGCACACACATAGTCTGTTGCTTCTTTGCACACAGCATCCTCTCAGACCCAGCAGGCTTTGCCAGAGGCTTCTCACTCTCGCATCACAGCAGACTGCAGCTCATTCAGATCAGCCCCAGCATTTGAACAAGAGTGACAGTGGACTTTCCTGTGAGGACATGCACACACACACACACACACACACACACACACACACACGCACACGCACGCGCGCACACACACACATGCACATACATGCACACACATACATACACATGCACACACATATACACACATGCATGCACACATGCACATACAAACACATGCACACACTTACACTCACACACAACGCACTCACATACACACACAAGCATGCACACATGCACACACATGTAAGTACTGGGGGTGCTTGGTCAGAAGGGAGTCAGAGAAAAGGAATGAAGTGGGGGCATTCCAGACCACTGCCCTGGCTGCCACACAAGGCTCCTGATGTCCCCAGGTCCACCTCTGTTAGCTCTGACTAGGCAGCTCTTCCAGCAGCTCCATTGTCCTGAAGGGGAGGGCGTGGGACGCTGCACCTTCCCTTGGCTGCTCCTCCTTTTGCGATCAGGAAGTCCTCAGGGGTTGCTTAGAGAGGTTATCTTCAGGGGTGAGTGCCCAGGGCACAGATTTGGGAGCTGGAGAGTGGAGATCAAAGAGCCCCTGCTGTGGGCATCTCCTACAGGAGCCTGCCAGCTAACGTCCTCCACTGTCCTCTCTGCACAGAGTTCTCGGGGCAGCCAAGGACAAGCCTGCTGGAGCCTGAGAGCGTCACCCACACATGCCCACGGAGAGGAAAGCATCAAAGCTGAGGAACTGCTCCCCAGAGCCTCAGAGGCCACGCAGAGCGGGAAGGCTGCTCACAGATTGGGGTGGGATAGGTGGGACAAAGATGGGAAGGGTGAAGGGTGAGGGTCCTTGCTGACAGACAAGAATCACCCCCTCCCCCCAACACACATCCTCTTCCCGTGAGCTGGTACCTAGTGTGCCCTTCCTCTGCCTTTCCTCGGGATTTCTCTTAGCTTTCAAGCACTCTCTTGCTTCTGCTGACAACTGACTTCTTAGCCTGGAATCAGGACAGGCTCCTGATTTTACAGGTAAAAAGGAATTTGGCTTTAGCACCTCACTCAGCGAAGGTGGGGAAATCAGGAATTAGGGAAGTAAAGGCCTTAATCTCTCAGTCACTGAATAGCAGGCTCCTGTATTGTATCCACTGCTGTGCCCCTCTGTCCAAGAGTGCCTTCCCTGAAGAGGATCAGGGAAAAGCCAACAGAAACCCACCACAAAATCAGAGAAATGGCCTCCACTGCAAAACAGGAAGAAAACTAAACTTCACTCTGTTGGTTCTGAGATTTTACCTGGTTCCTTGACTTCCTGGGGAGATGCTCACTGGGGCAGATGGATGGGTAAGCCACAGGGAGGCACGTGGGCATGGATATACCCCATCATCTCCAAGAGCAGCTAAGGAGCAGCCAGGTTCCTGCAGGGAGTCCATGTCACCCACTCCCAGCCAGCCAGAAGCCTCCTAGTTAGAGGGACACGGAAGGCAGTCCCTGCCATTTGATATATGAGAAGCAGCTGGCCCTCTCTAGTGCCAAGGTCTCAGTGTGTGTCCTCAAAACTAAGACCAGGTGTGACAGTATTAAAAGGCAGGGCCTTTGGGGGAAGCAGAGTCCTGAATTTTTTTCTGCTGTGTCTCTTCAGAGACTGATGGATACACCCTTCCTCCTTCTGCCGTTCCAGAACACAGCAACAGGAAACAGAGACTGAATCTTCAGATGCTGCCACACTGCACTGCTGGTGCCTGTACCCCAGCCTTCCCAGCCCCTAGTAATGCCGTTTACAGGCTTCCCAGCCTAGACTCTGTGATACTGTGAAACTGGAGAAACCCCATTCCTCGCCCTGCCTGCCACTGAAAGCTGAGCTGCTAGGTCAGCCTGCAGGCTGACTCTGGGGTGTGCCCAGTTCATGCCTATACCCCCTCAGTGGGACCATACGGGGACTCCTGCTGGGCTCTTCAAGAATCATGATGATTTCCTAATGCTCAGGGCTCAAGTAGGTCACTGCACATACGGATTCCTTTCTCAGGGAATTCTTGAATGTACTTTCTAAAAGTACTTCTCTCTCTCTCTCTCTCTCTCTCTTTCCATCTCTCATCTCCCTCTCTCTCCTCCCTCTCATCCACCCTCCTTCCTTCCATCTCTCTATTTTCACACACACTTACAAACCACTGCTGGTAAACTCTGACGGCTGCAGCCACTGGGACTGAACATGCTTGGTAGTCTCAGGGACCCCAAGTGAAACTAGAGGTAGGCTGGGGCCTCTGGAAGTTCTTGACTCCAGATACATTAAACAACCAGACATGTCCACCACCAGCCAGTGGTTGCTCAGCCGAGGGCTTGTTCTCACGGAGAACTCATGACCCGTTGTTGGAAGTGAGATCGATGGCCCGCATCTCCTATGAGTTCTGTTTTGCTATACTCCAGTGTTGTGAGCCAGGCAGTCTGGAAGCAATTGTTCGGTTTATTGACACCTCCTTGACAGGAAAAAGACAACTTGATTTCCATTTGTTTCCGTTGCCAAAATAATGATAATGAGGACTGTGGTGAATGTTTGTATTAATCCCATCCCCTTCTGTTTAAAAGGAGGAGGTAAGGCAGGGGCCAAGGGGACACCAGTTACCTACGATGGAATGGAGGGAGGGGCGGCCACAGAGTTACGGGTCCAGAGCAGGCAGGGTTTAAAGTAGGGAGGAAGAGAAGGAAGGAGAGAAAAGGAGGAGGAAAGAAAGAGACTAAGAGGAAGAAAAGAGAAAGGTGAGGGAGAGAGGGAGGGAGAGGGAAGGAGGAAGAGATGAAGGGAGAAAGGAAGGGAGGGAGGGGGAAGGGAGGTAGAGAGGGAAAAAGAGGGAAAGGGAGGGAGGAAGGGAGGGAGGGAGGGGGAAGGGAGGTAGAGAGGGAAAAAGAAGGGAAGAAGGGAGGGAGGGAGGGACAGGAAGGGAGGTATAGAGGGAGAGAGGAAGGGAAGGAAGACAAAGGGAACTAGGGAAGGAAAGAAAGAAGACAGGATCAATTAAAGAAGATGGAAGGGAAAGAGAGGGAGAGAGGAACAAGTGAAAGTTTTTTCCATGTGTGCTCTACCAATAGTATTCTGTAAAGTGGGAGAACACTGGAGGGTGGGGAGTAGAGGGACGAAAGGAAGTTAGGAAGGAAGGAAGGAAGCGAGGGAGGGAGGGAGGGAAGAAGGACGGAAGGAAGGAAGGGAAGAAGGAAGGAAGGAAGGAGAGAATCATTCATTTCTGAGGAGGACTAGGCTATGGGGAGTCAGGAGGTCTGGAATAGATGGAAACAGCAGAAATTAGGAGGGAAGAAATATTCCCATCCCCCCTTCGGGTAGAGAAACTTATTTTCGGGGGCACACTGTACCTCACATTTCTCATTTCTGCCCCCAACACGCACACAGAAACTAGTGATGTATTCTCACCCCTTTCACCACTGGAACACGCTGCGCAGTTTTACAAGTAGGGATAGAAGTGGGCACAAGAAGGCTCAGCCATCTTGGGGTACCACTGGAGGAGAGTCAGAACAGCAGGTCTCTGGCACCAAGACAGACAGATGCTCAGGGCGGGTCCCCCACCCCCTTTTTTTGTGCCAGGTTGTAAAAGTCTTTCAGTGCTCGATTGCGTGCAGGAGCGTCCTCTGATTCCTACTGATTCTCCTTCAAGTGAAATAATATCCACTTAGAAAAAAAGCCAGATGGAAAGCCAAGGACCCCTGCTGTCTACGAGAAGCCTGAACACAGGCTCTTCAGTCTGAGTCCGCCCTGCTCTGGAGTGGGGGTGGTGGTGAGCAATGGTCCACAGCCAGCCAGGGCCACAAGGCAGCAAGGTGACTGCAGGACCCCAGTGTGCAGGGCACGGCCAATCACAGGTGCCTTCTCTAGGCAAAAGCCATTCTCCCACTGAAGCCAGAGGTGTGTATGGATAGTTATAAATCAGGAAGGGCCTGGACGATAAGGCTGTGTGTTTGGAGGAGCATGAAGATACTGATTGACTTCCAACTCTGCTAAGATAAATGTGTATTAGAAAATTCTAGAATAAGCATAGAACAGATCATGTAATGCCAGTTTTTAGGAGAGAAATGAGTTAACTGGAGAGAGACTCCTTAGTCACTCCCAAAACAAGGCAGAGAGGAATAGCAGTAACCGCTGCTCACCAACCCGGAGAGCTGAACACTAGGGCCTGATCCTCATCGCGGGATAGCCGTTTCTGTTGCACTTTAAATGAATACTAAAGGAGGTAGGTGCACACCTGTGACTCCAGCTCTTGGAGGCTGAGTAGTAGGACTGCCACAAGAGTGAGGCCAGCCTGGGCTACACACACACACACACACACACACACACACACACACACACACGATAGAGGGAGCATGAGAGAGCTGTCCTGGGCTACACACACAAAAGAGAGAGAGAGATTGAGAGATCCTGTCTCTAAATAAATAAATAAACGTAATTAAAAACATGAATATAGGCTCCTTGTGAAAAGCACACCTCTGAATATTGATGTCACTGAGGAAAGGGAACTAGGAAACAACAATGACATGTCACTGTGTGAGCTGCTTTTCTCAACCACAGCGATGAGTTTTCGTGGTGTGACTGTTTCACAGCTCACTTGTCACTCAGCTGTCCATGATAGTGGGCGCCTGGGATACTAGTATTTAGGAGATGGGTGGGTTTCTGGTTGTCAGCCAGCTTGAGTTAAATATCAAGATTAAGACAGACAGATAGACACACACACACACACACACACACCACATGTGTACACACATATAGCCAACAGACTGCCATGAAGTTCTGTGAGGGAACACAGATTCCCATTGGGCAATAGAGTGGATTATCAACTTGACAAAATCTAGAATTTCCTGGGAGTGGGGCCTCTGAGCATGTCCGTGTGGGATTATCTTGATTCTATTAGTTGAGGTGAGAAGACCTGTCCACTGTGGGTGGCACTGTTTCCTAGGTTGGAGATTAATATGCCAGGATGCCACGCGACTAGCTCTCTCAAGCTCCAGCTACTGTGACTTCCTGCTGTGGTGGACAGGAACCTGGAACTATGAGCAGAAAAAGTCTTTTTCTCCCATGGGTGCTTTAGTTAGCATGTTTTATCACTGAGCAAGAAAGGAAACTAAGGCACGCTGATTATGGACACAGAGATGGGGAGTTGCTTCATCCTCTAGCATGTGTACAAACGACTTGTTAAGACATTGCCACCGTGTCTCCAGAGTGGTATCCGGAGTCTCTGTTGCTCACTGCCCTTCCCTGTGAATCTACCATTTCCATGGCATTGGCAGTATTTGGCCTCTATTTTTTTCCACAGTGCAATGTTGTAATGTTGTAAAAGTGTGTGGAAGCCACAGTCCTGTGAGCCCCCTTGTTATGTGACAAGCCTTTTCCTTGGGAGACACAAAGTCCATGTCTGCTTGTCTCAGACAGGGATCTGAGGACAGACCAAAGTCCAACTTGGTGAATCAATAATGTTATAGGGATACTTACAGGAGCAGAAATGGCTGCATCCATCACTAAAGCCTACCCCAGCACAGAGGGGGCACAGCTCACAAAATCTGCGGACCTGGAGCACACTGCACAGCCTGCAGGCAGCTCAGCAGGTGAGAGAGTATTCTTTCCAAGGGACTCGGTTGATTTGTGCCTCTTCCAGACAGCTCTTCTGGTTTCTGCTCCTTCTAGGCAGCTTCTGGCCAGAGACTTCTTGGCAGTTTGGCTCCTCTGAGAGTGACTCTCAGCAGCTTTTACTGTTTACTCTCTTGGAAGGGAGGTGCCTCATGAATTTGGTCAGTTTCAGGGACTTCCTGAAGCTAGTTTGAGTTGTTTATTTTGTCTGTCTGTTTTCTCTGTGTGGACTCTTCTGTAGTCCAGGTCGGCCTTGAACTCGATGCTTCTGCCTCCTCCTTGGGGAATGCTGGAATTAAAGCACATGGTTGTTTGCCTATTGTCTTAAAGCTCTTCCTTGCAGGACCAAATGTTTCAATTTTAGAGGAAACTGCTACACAACGGCCCTGACTTCCCTGGGATGCAGCCTCAAGGTTCTCCCCCTCTTAAGAGCCCTGACTATGAGGTATAGGTTCTCCTTGTACACAGTGTATATGGTGGTGGAGTTCTTCCACTCCTTGACCCCTGGGCGGATCTCTGTGCCTCCTCCCCCGCCCCCTGCTGTTCTCCCAGGCCACCCTTCTCAGTCAGTTGGGGAGATACCCAGGCTCCATAGGCCAGCCATCCTCTGAGCTGGATGCCATCTCCTGAGCTGGATTGTTTCAGATCCCACTTCCACAGATGAAGGACCCTCCAGGGTGTTAAGTCTGCCCATGTCTATCACATGGTTATACACAGCTCCAGATCCTCTTCAACCAATGGTGATGGGCATGGGAAGGGACAGTTACAGAGCTGGCAACGCTAATGGCCACACATTCCCTGAGGAGCAGAGTTAAGATGGACAGCTGTCTCCCTGGGGAAGGTTGAAGTGAAAGTGGGATAAATAACAGAAATCGCAGTGGTTGCCGTCACAAAGCCTGTGGGTCCCTGGGTAATAAGAACACTGCATCCCGCAAGGACTGTGACTGATACTTTCTTTTGCTGTGAGTGGGGACTTCACTATAGAGCCAGGTATCGAGTGAACCGTTAAAGAGGTCTTGACAGCAGACCTGTGCGCCCTGAGCCTGTCTGTAGGTGGATTCTAGACGCTCACCTGCCTCGTATTGGTATCAGCTGTGTTTAGACAGCTGCTAACTTCCTGGAAACAGGGCTCCTTTGCTCTGGGGTCTAGCCCAGGGTCTCTTCCCTGTGGTTCCGTTTCCCAACTAGGTCCTTGAAGGTGCTTTTCTCCAGGGACTGGGTTAAGAGTGAAGATTCATCAAGTGGTTTCCAAACAGGCTTGAAGCCAGGGAGGCAGAAACTGTGCCCCCTCCCCCAGGATCCTCTTGCTACATTGCAGTGTACACAGACCTCAGTCGCTGAGGTCACAGCATCTGCCCTAACATGCTTATGATTTACTTGAAAGTTGAATCGTCTTCTTAAAAAATGCCCCAGTGGAGGCAGGGGCAAGGGAGAGATGTCCTCTCCTGCCTTGCCCCATGCCATCAGCTGCAGGCAGGAGACCTGGGCCTGGGGTCTTGAGAGCAGGAGAGCTGTCTCTGCCCCTCACTGGCTGCAAGCTCTCAGGAGAGCAATCCCTGCACCTCGCTTGGGCCACACAGGGAGGTGACCCTGGTGGTGAAGGAGTGGGTGGAGTCAGCTCCTAGGACATAAGAGCAGGAGAGCTGCCCCTGACCCTCGACAGCTGTGGTATTGGCTGAGCTAGTCAGGGCACTGCTGGAGATCGGACCAGGCTCAGATCCAGGGCTTTGAGTTGGGCTACCAGCAACATCTACCTCATCTAAGGGCCAGCCCTGCAGATCCAAA
Organism: Rhabdomys pumilio; assembly: GCA_030674055.1. Classification (NCBI taxonomy): domain Eukaryota; kingdom Metazoa; phylum Chordata; class Mammalia; order Rodentia; family Muridae; genus Rhabdomys; species Rhabdomys pumilio. Next base: position 7,054,241 of record JANHMN010000015.1, on the reverse strand, counting down.
GCTGCAGCATCTCCATGACACAGAGTGACAACAGGACATCTGAGAGGAGTCCCTCCCAGTGTGGATCCAGCACAGACAGTGCAGAAGCCGGAGGCCTCATACCAGACTCATGAGTGATGGCAAGTAAAAATGTGTGAACAAAAGGGTGTACTTGATACAGTGACACGTTACAGCGCTTATTCATCTTCTTTTCTTTTATGTGGTGGGGGTGGGGCGGAAGTTGCAGGACAGAGGGTGGATGAATGAGACTGGGGTGCATGATGTGAAATTGCAAAGAATCAACAAAAAGCTGAAAAAAAACCCTAAAAACAAACAAGTGAACAAAAAACAAACAAAATACAAAAAGAAACCAAACTGCCCAGTAAAGAATAAAACCTTAAATGGTGTTGGCAAGATGGTTCAGTGGATAAAGACGCTTGCTGTGGCAGCCGGACAGCCTGAGTTTGGTTCTCAGAACCCACATAAAGGTATATGGAGAGAAAGAAGCAACTCCACAGAGTTGACCTCTGACCTCCAGATGTGCATGGTGGCATGTGCCCTCACACACAATAATGATGATGATGATGTGATCTGTAAACATATAAAGGAAACAAACACTGGAAATATAAGAAGATCCTAGGAGATGGAGAAACTAATTCAGAGGTCCATTCTTGTACCACAGCACCAGTGTAAATCCCAGCCACAGGGAACCCTGTCTTACAGTGAAGGAAGAGATGGTGACACAGACCGCAGGTAGGGAGCTGACCAAGACATAAGAACACAACAGGCTTAGTGTTCACGAGCCCTACCTCCCTTCCCCAGCAGCTACCTTCACATCACCAAAGGTTATGCTTTTAATTCTTAAATCTGTGTGTGGAAAATACAGCCCAATGCATGGGCACAAAAGAGTCTCACAAAGCAGGCTCCTTGCATCTCAGGGCTGCTTCCTCTTGGCTGTTGGCCCAAAAGTTATTTATAATCTGATAAAATGAGCAGGATTCAGGAAGAGCTGATGTATTCACTCCATCAATAATATTGATTCTTCTTCCTTCTGAAAATTCTGAATATAGAGCTGTTCCCTCTACAGGGAACCTGACAAGCTCACAACCAGGTGTGGAGCCCCTTCTATGGAGAAGGTGGCATCTTTATGGCTACATGTGGAGTCTCCTCTGTGGTGACCCTGGCATGCTCAGAGCTAGGTATGGAGCCCTTCCCTCTACAGGGAACCTGGCATGCTCACAGCTACAAGGGGACCCATTTTTACTCAGCATTTCATGGTCTAGCCCAGCACCATGTCTAGGACACGGGGTAACCCTAGAAGCATTCTCAAAAGAAAACATAACGAGCAAGCTGACCAGGTCTGCCTGCACTGCACTGTGAGGCTTGGTGCCCTGTGAGTGGGATGAAGACTTCCAGGATCTCACAAAAGAAACATCTATGCTTGTGACAATTCTGTGAGAGGGCCCAGGGGCCTGGATGTTTTGAGGGCAGGCCTTCTGCTTTCTGTCAAACAAGCTGTCCCTAGTCTCTTCAGCAACATTCATTCTGTCGTTAACATTCATTCATTCATTTGTATTTATTCACTCATCCCCATTCATTCATTCATTCATTCATTCATTCATTTGTATTTATTCACTCATTCCTATTCATTCATTCATTCATTCATTCATTCATTTGTATTTATTCACTCATTCCTATTCATTCATTCATTCATTCATTCATTCATATTCATTCATATTCATTCATTTACTTATTCATTTGCAGTTCATCTATTCATATATCATGCTTACTCCTTCCTTCCTCCCTCCCTTCCTTCCTTCCGACTCATTCCCACTCTTCCTTACATTCTGGAAGATATTCATTGCCCTGCAAAGCACACAGAATAAACACAAGTGAAACCAGGCTGTGTTTCAGGTATAACCCTTAAGACGACAATCTATACAGTAAAATCCTTCACAAGATGGAGTCAGAGCAGTGGCTTCAGACAGTGTGTCCTACTGTTCAACGCTACGGTTCCCAGAACAAGACAGTTGTACAATATGCAGCGTGGGCAGAGGAGGCTGCTCTGGTCCTGAGCTGTTGATATAGAGAAGAAGGAATCCATAGCTCCAACCACCAGAGATCAGTCTTTGGGACAGATGGGAAGCACCAGTCCCTGTGTCTCATATAGGGTGGCAAGTTTCTAAGACATATGGGGGTGACCAGTCCAATAGGACCTCATATTAATTATATCTGTGACAGTGTCTGAGCAAACCGTCTTAGTCCCTTTCCCTGTTGCTGGGGTAGACACCCTGACAAAAGCAACGTAAGAAAGAAGGGTTTTATTTCAGCTCACTGTTCAAGGGTTCAGTCCCTCATGGTGGGCAGTCAGGGCAGCAGGAAGTAGCTGGTCACATGACATCTACAGTAACAGAGAGTGTTGAAGGCATGCTGCCACTCACCTCCCTCTCTCCATTATACAGTGCAGGGTCCCAGCCAGGGAAGGAGCCACCCACAGTGGAGGGTCATCCCACCCAAGTTAAAGCACAATCAAGACAATTTCCTGCAGGCATGCTCGGAGGCCCATCTCCCCTGTGATTCTAGATCCTGTCTCGAATCCTGCCACATCAGCTTAAATCCGCTTATGATTTCAGAGGTCTTGGTCTAAAATCTCTTGGCTCTACGACTGGAGGTCTATGGGAGGCAACAGAAAAGAAAGGGGTGACAGAGAAAATCTGTTTAGCCTATGGTACAGGAAGCTGGGGTGTGTGAAGCGACAGGGGACAGGAGAGACCTGTTCAGAGCACGTTAACAGCAACCAGCTTCTTCCAGCCAAGTGCCAAGTCCTAGTTTCTGCCCCCTCACAGATGGTCACATTGTGAACTCTTTGATGGGTCAATCTACCAATGGCGCCAGGAGCTTTCACTCCCTATCCAAGCCTATCAGCTCTAACCAATCCTTCAGCACACATGTGTAACATTCTGCCTTATACAAGGTCACACCCACTTGTAATATGCATCCGTGTAAATTTAACTAATATTTATACCCATAGTGACACAAGAGGGCATAAACTAAGGTAAAAACCTGCTAGCTCAGTGAGGTAACTTTTATTTTCTGAAGTATAAACAAAGTGTCTGTTTACAAGTGTGACCCTACAGCTAAACCACCAGCTCTTTAGAAATCTCTGTCTGTGTCAATCTGTCCAGCTAGTCTCCCTTTCTCTTGTGCTCCTCCAAACCCAAGAGGGCTCCTTAGCTCTCTTTCCTAGAATACTGTTTTACCTGTGTCCTGCCAGCTCTGTGGTTCCTGCGAGCCAGAGAGAGAAAATCTCTATCTCTTACCCGGATCTTCTTCCATGAAGGCTCTTCCAAGCAAAAAGAGAGATCTATCAAAGGTACATTGCTTATAGAAGAAGTTTCTAGCCCCTCCCCTACACCCTTGGCAGGTTGAACCATGTCTTTGTCATGGGAAAGTGGGGTGGGCCAAGTCAGTAGGGACTGAACCAGGTCACCTTTATGGTGGGATAGCTCAATACCACCTAGCTGACTTTGCCTCAGGTCATAGAGCAAAGAACACAAGACCTCCCCCAAGCAACTTCTCTTAAAATGGCAGGGACTTTCCATTCTTTTTTTTTTTTTCCTTTTTTTTTTGGTTTTTCGAGACAGGGTTTCTCTGTGTAGTCCTGGCTGTCCTGGAACTCACTCTGTAGACCAGGCTGGCCTCGAACTCAGAAATCCGCCTGCCTCTGCCTCCCAAGTGCTGGGATTAAAGGCGTGCGCCACCACCGCCTGGCCGGGACTTTCCATTCTTTAGCATTCTTGTCTATGAAGACTTTTAGAGACACACTCAAACTGCATCTCTTCAGGACACACATAACTGCATCTGACTTCTATTTAAGCTTTTATATTTTGCTAGCAAGTAAGTTTTCTATGTACGATAATCATATATCACATGTGTGATTATCTGGTAACATCCACTAATGCTAAGAGCTGGGACTTCAGTAAAAATAGATGACGACCATTTGACCAGTGAAACAATCCAGTAAGAACATGTGAAGAGAGACTGGACAGACAGCTCAGCTGTTCTCTCTTGTGCTGGCTGGTTTAATGTTAATATTTTTTGGCAGAAACTGAGAAAATGCTTCCTCTGGACTAGGCTTTAAGCAAGTGGGCGGTACATTTTCTCTACTGATGTTTGATGTGGTAGGTCTTAGCTCACTGTGAGCAATAGTACCACCTTTGGGCTGGTGGTCTTGGGTGGTATAAGAAAGCAAGCTAATGGGGCTAGAGAGATGTCTCAGCAGTCAAGAGCACTTGCTGCTCTTGTGGAGGACCCAGGTTCAACTCCTAGGCCCCATGTGGTGGCTCACAGTCATCTGTAACTCCAGGTCCAGGGTCCCCTCTTCTGACCTCTTCGGGTGCGAGGATTTCATGTGGTGCACAGACATACAGGCTGAACACTCACGCACATAAAAATAAAATAAACAAAACTTAAAAAAAAAAAAAAGCAAACAAGCAGGGTAAGAAAGCAGGGAAGCACAGGCGTTAAGCAGCATCCTCCCGGGCTTCTGTGGCAAGCCCCTCCTCCTGGGCTTCTGTGTCAGGCCCCTCCTCCTTGGTTTCTGTGGCAAGCCCCTCCTCCTGGGCTTCTGTGGCAGGCTCCTCCTCCTGGGCTTCAGTGGCAGGCCCCTCCTCATGGGTTTCTGTGGCAGGCCCCTCCTCCAGGCTCCTTGCCAGTTTGAATCTGTCTTCTCTCAGTGATGGACTGTGATCTGGAGCTATAAGCTGAAATAAACCCTTTCTTCCTTGTCTTAGGTTTCCATTGTTGTGAACAGACACCATGACCAAAGCAACTCTTACAAAGGACAACATTTAATTGGGGCTGGCTTACAGGTTCAGAGGTTCAGTCCATTATCATCAAGGTGGGAACATGGCAGCATCCAGGCAGACCTGGTGCTAGAGGACCTGAGAGTTCTAATCTTGATCCCCAGGCAGCCAGAAGATTGTCTCTTCTACACCAGGCAGAGCTTCAGTGTCAAGGCCCACTCCTACAGTGTGTCCTATTCTAACAAGGCCACACCTCCTATTAATGTCACTTCCTGTGGGCCAAGCATTCAAACACATGAGTCTATGGGAACCAAACGTATTCAAAGCATCACACTTCTCAAAAGAAACATAACATAACCTTCTTGCAGAGGACTGAAAGTCAGTCCCCAGTACACATATTGGGCAGCCTATACCTACCTGTAACTTCAAGTCTAGCCAGTAGGTGTGATGTCCTTTTCTGGAGTCTGTGGGAACCTGCACTCACATGTACGCATACCCATTCAGAGACACACGTATACAAATGATTAAGAAATAAAAATAAAATTTTAAAAAGGAAAGTAAAATTCAGGAAATGGGATTCTGTGAAGACTCACAATGACAATCTTGAGACTGGGTCTAATATAGCCCAGATGGAGCTGGAGCTGGCTGAGGCTACCTGTCCTCTCTGATTGCTGTGTCACCTTCAGGTAAGTTATCAGAGAGAAAGGAGCCTCAGCTTAGGAAATGCCTCCATGAGATCTAGCTATAAAGCATTTTCTCAATAGTAATTAATTAACCAACAAATGGCTCAGTCCATTGTAGGTGGGGCCATCCCTGGGCTGGTGGTCCTGGGTTCTATAAGAAAGCAGGCTGAGCAAGCCATGAAAAGCAGTACCCCTCCATGGCCTCTGCATCAGTTCCTGCCTCCAGGTTCCAGCTCTGCTTGAGTTCCTGTCCTGACTTCCTCCAGTGATGGACTATGATCTGGGAGTGTAAGCCTAATAAACCCCTTCCTCCCTATGCTCTTTGGTCATGGTGTTTTTCATCACAGCAATAGAAACCCAAACTAAGACACTAAGGACAAGCTTCCAGTTCCTGTGGCTGGAATTATATTACAGGCCCACATGGCTTTTACCACCTCATTTGAGGCTGGGATCAAACTCAGGGTCCCTGGTGTGCTAGGCCAGCCCTCTACTCACTCAGTAAGCCATATCCCTGAGTTGAAGATTTTTTTAAAGCCCATCTTCCTGTGCTTGGGCTCACCTCCTCATTTCCTTGCTGTCCTCGCCCTTCCAGTGTGTGTATAGCTTGTATTACACTGGCTCATTTTCTCTGGTTTTATATTGCGTCTGCTACACCTGCCACTGCAGATGCCTTGGCTCAAATGCTCTCTGCTCCTTGGGGAGTTTGTTCTTGGGATCCTGTGTCTCCCTCAGTGTCTCTCTCAGGGAAGCACACACATCACACAGGGGTGATTCATGGTCGTTCTGGGTCTCAGCACCCTGGCTGCATTAGCCGGGAAGCTGGAACCTCACAATCAGACACCTGCAGAGCACACTCCGTCTTTTTTTTTCTGTCCCAGAGACCTAGTTAATCTTTGTTACAATTTTTTTCTCTCTTTTTTTAAAGACGCAGATAGGTTTTTGCTGTTGGTCAAATGCAGAGTGTAGTGATGAATCCTTGCATGGCTTCTAGGGTATTGTGGTAGGTCACAGTGATGTGAGGATGAACTACTACTATAGTAGCATGAACTATCCCTAAAGTCCTCTGTGTCCATCTGTCCTTCCTTCTTGGCATTTCTTCACCTTCACCATTGTTTTCTCCCATGTTTTGGAGAATTGGTCTCATCTGATGTCCAGCTAGCTGGGATAGCCCCTGTGGTGACTCCTGTCTTCGCAGAGTCTGTACTGCTGGTCTTGTCTTGTCCCTGATTGTATTCGGAGACTTGGACTGCTTTGGGGAGAATTAACAGAAGGAAGCGGCTCTTTAGCAAATTATGCTGTCCTTATCCTGGCAGCCATGTTTGCAAGAACCCTTTTCTTCTCAGTGTGAGTGATGGAGAAGTGGTTAATTAAAAGTCTTCCCTGTTCACCCTCAATCTTCAGGGTTGGGTCCTCTAGTAGGAATCCTGGCAGTTTTAGCGGTACCTCCCCCAAAGGCTGAGATTCATTTCCATTGTAAAGGATGCTCTTCCTTGCCACATCCACTGGTTGGGTGGAGAACGCGGATCCAGCTGTTCTTGCCGTGCGAGCCTCTCTATTTCTGAGTCGGTGGATGCATTCTGAGCAATTATCTAGCTTGTGTTTTTGTTTTAATGAGCTCCTGGTCGCTCCTTGGGTATTTTTTCTCAGTTAATTGCTTGCTTCTCATCTCGTTTATCCGGGACATCAGGGGGTGGTGTGCTCTAAAGACACCTGTCCGAGCAGTCTTGTAGTGAGGGCATTCCTTAAGACAGGAGAGGGGCACTGCCTGGCAGCCTTGACTGCTGGTTCCGCCTCTCTGCCTTAAGACTGTGAAGTCTTGGCGGCTGATTCTCCCTAGCACCCACCCCTCAGACAGCCTTTCGCTTCTTCACAAGGACACAGTGGTAGCCGGAATACCTCATCCACGCTGACCTCGAACGAACCCAACCGGAGGCAGGTCAGGAGTAGAGGAAACAAGGCAGTTCTTTGCCTCTTATGTAAGGAGCCAGCGGTGTGTGGGTTCTCTCAGGAGTCACGTCACAGATGTACCCTGCACTTCTGGCCTGTCCCTTTGCCCTTGAGTTGCCTGGCAGGGTGGCAGCCTCTTTGGCCGTGTGAGCTGGCAAAGCCAGGGCTGTCTCTCTGTGTGGTCCTTTTATTGTCTGTCTGCCCGGGAAAGAATCCAAATCTCAACTGTAGCCCAAGATGTCCAAAGTCCAGAACGCTGGCTTATCCAGGCAGCCGAGGAAGTAAACAGTTTTTCATGGCCCTCACAATGGGCCCACACAAGGCTCTGCGGCCTGAGCGAGCCTCCGAGGGTGCTCGGCATCTGCTCTGCGGTCCTGGCAGAGAGAAATGGGGAGCTTTGTCTCCCTTTTGAATAACCCAAAACATTTGCCTCTAAAAAGCAGATTGGATCGTGCCCCACACCAAAGTGGGCTGAAGTCCTACAACCCCAGCTCCTCCAATGAGCGACCTTGTTTGGTGATGGGTCACTCACTGCAGATGGAACTGGCAAAGCCAAAATGAGGTCACATTGGAGTGGGGGGCTTTATCCACAACAACCAGTGGATGAATGGGTGAGTCTGGATGCAGGCTGGAGCACAGGGAGGGAGGCAGGGAAAGAAGGAGGCAGAGATGGAGAGAGGGGCACAGAAAAGGAAAGAGACAGAAGGCAAAGGTGGAGGTAGAGGTATTGTTCAGATTCCAGATCTGGACAGGCCTGAGACAGATCCCCCCCACCCCTGCCGCCCCAAGAGGGACCTGGCTGTGTTACTCTTGGGCTCTGTCTCAGTCCTAGAGACTTGTTCTTGCTCCCTAGGGTGCTGCGCTTCAGGACATGGATCCAAGGAGACTGATTGAGCAAATGACAGAAAAAGCCTCTTTCCTTCTGGCTCCAGACACAGACTTGTTCCCCGTTTCCTGTGGATCTTGCTGCATCCACCGACCATGGCTGCTGAGATGGTCCGTCTCCCAGATGCCCGGTTGGGCTGGCAACACTGGACCATCCTCCTCCTCCCTTGCTGTCTTCCCATCTGAGTGCTCACCGAGTCTCCTCTGCTTCTGCTTGGTGCCTGATCTTCCAGGTGTGACTCCCACCTCCCCCCACCCCGGTTTCTAGCCTCAATGAAAACTTGCACCTGAAACCCACACACCTACTTCTCCTTCTCCACCCCGCCCTCCTGTGCTGCCCTGCTGCACGGTTCATTTCCTGGGTCTTTAAAAGCCCCAACCGGTGCTCACCTCAGTCCTCCATCCTGAGAGAGTGCAAATTCTCTTGTTGAGTTCGTGTCTTTTAAGGATATAGAATGATGCCCAAGGAGCAGAGTGAGACAGGCAAAGGTTTATTAAACATAAAAGAAAAGTTCTCAACGCTAAAGGAGGACCTTGAAGCTACTGATAAGAAAGAAGCTTTGCCCAGGAATTTCTAAGTGAGTTTTAAAAGAAGTGGGTTTTGACCGATTCTCGTATATGCTAATTAGGTGAGAGAGTAAAAACCAATCAGGAGAGAGCTCACCAAACCCGGAAGTGTTCTCAGTTATGTCTGTGGCTCCACACCTACCTCTGATGTTACCAAGGATAGAGGTGGGGTGGGCACTGTATGGGGAAGACTTGTCCCTTTGGGTCTTACCCCAGAGTGCCGGTCTGTCTACCCCCTGCCTGTCTGAGAGGCATGGTCCTCACCACCTCCTACAACTTCGCATATCACCCCTTCTGCTAAAATATTTTCTCCGTCTCTGACAAAGTAAGCATTTTGGCTGCCTTGATTGGAACCTTCTAGAAGGAAAGCTGTACCTCACATGCCTGTCCTGAAGGCAGAGCTGCTTGGTGTATACCAGGTTTGGGGAAATTTTCCTTCAGGAGCTGCTGCTGAGGGTTTAGAACCCCAATTGGCTTGAGCTGGTGCTGGTGGCTGGAAGGGGCTGAGAAAATCTCCCATCATCCTTTGCTCTAACAGAACGTTGGGAGGGCCCCCCTCCCTGCCTGCCCATCAAGGGCCAGACTGAAGAACAGTAGTGTGTCAGCTCATAGGAATCAATGTCCCTAAAGGGGCATTTTTACTGTTTTTCTCGGAGGTCGGCTAAGCTAGATTCATGTTAGGAACTCCATTCTTCAGTGTTCCGCAGGTTCAGAGGAATCACGTGACTGATGACGCAAGCACGTGGCTGCTCTGGAACCCCAGCTGCAGGTGGGCTTCCTATTGCTCCCTCAGCTGTACTAACAACACAACACAGCTGCCTGCACGATGTGGACAGGTGACTTGGCGTGTCACTCTGTGTGCTCTACAGAGGGGCACAATGGAGGGGTTCTCTTTCCGCGTGTTTCCTCCATTTTGCCCCTGTGCACTACTGGGGACTCCTTTTGAGCTTCCTCTTCCTCAAGCCACACCTCAACCCTGGGCATGCTCCTCCCAGCTACCGTATTGTCTGGGAATGTCATAGGAAAACTCTAGAGCAAAGGGACGTGCCTCCTAAGACAGTTTCTGAATGTGAGGATTCCAGTGGAGCGGTGCAGCTTATGAGCCCTCAGTAAGTCCAGGCAGTAGCATGGAGACCCCCGAGAGAGGCCGTTGTGGGAACAACTTTCTGAGCCTGCACTCAAGTCCGTATGCCTTCAGGAAGCAAATATGTTAATTTGGGTAAATGTCATCCAAGCGACCGCCCACGTTCTTTGCATGTTTACATATGCATGTACATACATGTAGAGGACAGAGTTGAAGTTGAGGGTCTCCCTAATTGCTCTCCACATTAGTTTTTGAGGCAGCGTGTTGCACTGAACCCAAAGTGCTTACTGTAGGCTGGCTGGCTGGCCACAGGGTCTGCCTCATTACACCCTGAAGCTCTCGGATAACACGTTCATACGACCATACCCAGCTTTTCACACGGGTGCCGGGGGAATTGAACTCGGGTCCTTCTGCTTCAGTACCAAACGCTTTATCAAAGGAGCCATCTCTCTAGCCCCGAGCATCTTTAAAATGAACATCTTAGAGTCTTGGCTAACAGAATTAAACTAGTCTTCTGGGACCACCTAGAGGGAGATAGGGACTGAGACAAAGAACAGTGTCGGTGAGCTTGGGGTCAAAGCACGTAAGTTCCAGATGAGCATGTAAGGACCAGAAGATGCCCTCTCAGATGCTAAGAACATAACAAGGTCTTGGAAGTCTGTGGGTAAGGTAGTGATGGCTGGTGGACCACAGTCATGAGGTATGGTAGGGAATGACACAGATGAGTCACACAAGACTCTCTGTCAAATGCCCCGCCCCCAATCATTAAAAAAAAAAATGGCAGCCTGAGCTTTTAGTATTAGTATTTACATGCTAGCGCAGAAGAAAGAAAACCATATGTATTAAGCACATAGCGGCTTTTTCAGTCAGATCTTGGAGAACTAATTTCAAATAATTATACAAACAGTTCCCACTTCACCTGGCAACTGGGAGGGGTGTTCCCCTCCTCACCCGCTGAACTTTCCATGACCCCTCCTTGTTTTCACGTTGCATGGAGAGCTGCAGAGGCACATCTGAGTATCTTCTGCATCCACGAGGCTACAGAGGACGGAATTCTTAGCTAGGCTGGAGATGCCTCACATTTCACGTGGTCCTCTCGGTTTGCTGAATCGAACACAGGGGCACTTAAGAGTGTGGACAGGCAGACCTGTGCTGGCTCAGGCAAACCGATGGCTACTTATCCCTGGAAGATTCATCCCAAAGCCCCAGAAGATCGATGCCCAGACTCAGGGTCAGTGTGGATTCCTGTGTAGATTACGCTTTTCCTGTATGTGTGTCCCATGCTGGAGTTTAACTTATAAATTAGGCACTGTGGCAACAGTATGACCGTAACAACATCCTATACAAAGGTCTCTTGCTCTGTCTCTCTCCATCTTTCCTGCTCTCCCCTGCTTTCTCTCACGGGAAGCACTCTACTGCCCTGCTTTGCCACATCCTTGTTAACAGGTTAACACAGAAGCCCTGTCTGTGTCAGTAAGATAAGGGTCACTAGGTAGCTACTGTGTGACCTCTAGGGAGGCAGAATATCCAGCACGGGCCTGCTGGACTGAGGAAAGGCTCACACAGTGACTAGGATGCAAGAAACCCTGAGATTTGCTATGCCAGTCAATGGAAAACTCGGAATTTCTATAATTCTTTTACTTAGCATTTTATGACATTTCCACTTAACTGGGAAGGAAGCCTCTCAGGGAAGGAGACTAAGTATAAGCTAAGACCCTGAAGTAGAAAACCCTGTAAAAAAAGTGCTAGCAGACGTTTGCTGGAACGGGTCTTCCTTCACCCATCGCTCACGTTGCATGCCGAGAAACTTCGGTCACCAGCAGACTTACTGGAGTCACTTCACTGGCCATCTGAGATGCCACTTGTTAAACTTCCCCAATGGTTGGACAAAGTAAGACAAGTTTGTGAGGAGTCCACAGTGAGGAGCACTCAGAATGGAGCACTCTGAAGCACAGGAGGCCTTCAGTCACCTTAGTGTAGGAACCTCAACCCTCCATGTGAGCTTGCTCTTGGAGAGCCACCACCAGCTCTCTGAGGAATACTGGGCCAGGCTTCTGTCTATAGCCTGGTCTCACAAAGGGCCAAAGAGGGAAACAGACACAGGCTGAGAGACAAAACAGAGAGCAGGGCAGATTTTGCTGGAACATTTCTTCTCGGCGCTGTGGTCTGCACCTCGAGCTGAAATCCAGCAGATCTCACAAGCCCACGTTCATAGCTATGTTCACAGCGCTGTGAGGCCATTTCAGCTAAGCGAACCAGTGACACGTGAAATCTAATTAAAGGGCAATTTATACATTTGGAGCTTTTCACATTCTGTGCGAACAATGATCGTCCACAAGCCACACAGTTAACTACAGTTTGCATTAAAGTCCCCCCTCCACTCGGGGGACATGTGACTAATTATTGTACTCACTTCCGTTAATATGCATGCCTAGCCTTTTGTGTCATGCAAATGCGATACCAAGCCAGCATGAGGAAGTTACCGGAAATCACTGACAGACAAAGACAAGCCGTTGTGATCACATTTCATTTTGAGCATAAAGACCCTCAACTTTTGAGACTGCTGTGCCCCCAAAGTCTGCTGGGCTGCTCTCCCTGGAAAGGCTCAGAGTAGTAGTTCTGAGGCTCATTCCAGAAACCAAGGCTCTGGTGGGTGCTGGGCTGGAAGGCTGTACCGGCTGCCCTCACCAGGACTTCTGTGAGAACGGTGTTTATGTGGTCCCTGTAAGGATTCTTTCCTCAGGAGCTATTTTAGCCCATCTTTCCCCCTTGTGTGAACATTTTTTTTTTCACAGTAAAAACTATCTTTCATTACTTTGAGCTAGTGCTAAGTGAGGCATTATCTATGGGAGCTGTCTTCCATCCACCAGGAAAACAACATTATTATCCCCATTTTGCAGATAATAAAAATGGAGCATGGTAAAATAAAATGTAGAGAGGAAAGGCTGGGGAATTTAATGCGCTATTTGTCTCTAGCTCAAATACACAATTGTTGTCCTGTCTTTTTTTTTTCCTTGTAAGTTTCCTTAAACCCAGGTGGAGGTTTTCAGCAGCTGCCATCTGAGGAGGGTTTATTTTGCTTAGGTTTAAAGCTGTTAGCCCAACACCCAGAGATTATAGAATTCACACTCTATGTCCAAACCCTATTCCTGTTGACTCTTCCAGTGTGGGGGACATTCAGGATGGTGTGCCAGGCCTTCTTCTAATGGTCATTTCTCCAGTTTTGGTAGGCAGAAACATCCTGGCTTCTGTTGACAGACATGCCACCCTGAGTAGTCTCCAGGTCCCCATTTACTGGTTGCTTCATGAAGCCAGCATAGAGCATGTCTGGAAAAGGAAATCACTCAGGAAAAGGCTACTTGCACTATTCCACAGCAGATTTCATGGTCATTTATAAGTTGGACATGATTCCTGAAATTATTGCTTAATAAAGTATTTAGCGTGAGTCAAAAATCATACACATACAGAACCCTAGAACCCCTGGAGAGTTTGTCAACTATATTTGCCTGTACCCCTAAGCCCTAGCAGCTGTGTAAAGCAATGGTTCCACAAAACATTGTAAGTATAGTGTGCTTGCTTCTTCTCTTCTGGGAGAGAGCCGTTGTGTCTGCCTGTGGTTGGTTTCTGTGCCTTCTCAGTGTGGCCCTGCCTGCTGGCCAAGCAGGCTCTTGGTTGCCTTCTATATTTTCTTGTGAATAGCTAGATCCATCTTGCTGCCTCTGTGGAGTATCTGGGGTCAGAACTGACCAGGCCACTGCAGTCCACCACCCCAGGGCAGGACAGAGGTGGCACAGGAGCTTTTGTGCATTGGGTGAGACACAGGACAAGGAATATGTTAGTGGAGACTTAGGGGGTCTCATATGGGGTGTCACATGTTGTCAGAGGAATTGGGACCTCTTGTCAGAGTTCTTGGTCTCATTAATGGAAGAACTTAAGAATGGACTTCGAAGGAGACTTTGGGCAATTTTATTTGAGTTTAAAAAAAAAAAGACCACAGGGCAGACAAGCTGTGAGAACGGAGAAAGACAAGAGAGAAGACCATGCTGTGAGCAGCCACATGACAGAAGGAGATGGAGTAGGGACTAACTTGTTAGAAAGAGAGAGAGAGCTTGAGGTGTTTAGGAAAGTGTATCCAGGCTTTGACAAATATCCAAAACCAGGTAAAAGAGACACACAGGAGGAAAGGGAATAGTTACACTTTTCTGGGTAATTCCGAGAAATGATCAGGTTTAGCCCGGGAGCATGGCTGCAGCTCCGGAGGTTATGGTGGGAGCACAGCGACTCTGGAAGGCAAGTACATGATCCTATTAAGGGTTAATTATCCCTCTCATCTCTTTAGCATGATGTAAGGTGAGTCCACCTTCCTGAGCAGACATCTCTAGGGCAGCTGATAGACTTGCCCAACTGGGTTAACTCTTTAGTGAGCCAGCAAGGCTGTATCTCCATCTAGGGTTAGTCTACATGAGCTGACAGTGGTGTCTGTCCATCCAGGGGTAGTCTATGTGAGTCAACAAGGGCACCTGTCTATCCAGGGTGGTCTACATGAGCTGACAGTGGTGTCTGTCCATCCAGGGGTGGTCTACATGAGCTGACAGTGGTGTCTGTCCATCCAGGGGTGGTCTACATGAGCTGACAGTGGTGTCTGTCCATCCAGGGCTAGCCTACTGAGCTGACAACGGTGTCTGTTTATCTGATGGAGACTACTCTTTAGATCACGAGGAAACAGCTTTCCTTTAAGAGCTTCGACAAGTGGGCTTGTCTTCTTCCCAGCTACTGTGTCTGTAAGCCGGAGACCCAGCTTCTTCTGTATGAGGCGTGGACTAGGGGAGCTTACAATCACTCCAAGGCGAGGGAAGAGAGAACACAACATTCAGCTCAGAACAAGAAGGGTAGCTCAGATCAGGACTCAGGCTGCACTCTGGAGCCCAGTGCACCCGACCTGGCTTCTTGGAGGAGTTTGTCCCCTCAGTCTGGTCAACTTCCAACAAAAGGACCCTGCTCCAAAACCTTAAGAAGGGAAATACTCACTTAGCCTTGGCACCTCCCTGTCCTGAAACTTACAATGTAAATTACTGGAGATGACTGGCTGACTAATTGGGTCCTCCTGACAGCAGGCCCAGCCTGCTGCTGAGCCCCTGCTGCAGGTCAGATTGGGACAGTCTGAGGGTCAGGAGCCCTGCTCTCCTGTCCCCTGTGTTGCTTATGAGTAAAGCCAAGTCTCTCTTTTCTTTTCCTTCCCTGTATCTCTGTATTTTACAACCACCTACGCCCTATGTGAGCACACATTCATGCCCCTTACTAATTGGAAGGTCTTTTTTTTTTAAATAATAAATTTCTTTTTTTGTCATTTTGTTCTCGCTCTTTTAAAAAGAATCTTTGTATGCGAATAAGAGCTGGACTTTTCTAAAAAAAAAAAAAGGTGGGGTGGGGTGGGAAGACAACATACTGAATTATAAAACTAGTATTCTTATTTTTGGAGGGTTTTCCTCCCTTCAAATGGTATAGGTACAGGTGGAAACACTTTGTGACACTGGTATGAAAGCCTCCCAAGTCTTGGGTTTGGGGTGGGAGGGGTGCAAAGTGCTCAGGTCTTAAATCAACAGACGAAAACCTGACATCTGCTGGACTTGTTTCCCAAATATGTCCAAAACCTGTCATAATCTGCTTCCCTGAGACAATACAGAAATGGTTCCAGGCCCTGAATCGCTATCCATTCCCAGATACAGGTTATCTGATTACAGTCAATATAGAATTTTCAAATTTCGAAACATTTTATTATTACAGTGATGGCTATTACCGTTTCTTACTGACACCCTATCAGAAGGCTTAAAAAAAATGTATGCTTTGGTTCATGAAGGGGGGGGGGGAGAGAAAAAAAGGTCAAAACTTTTAAAATGTCACTTCTTCTGCAGTTTTTTTGCATAGAAAATACACCGGAGCAGTGGGAGGCCTCCCTGCCCATAGAAACGGCGGCAGGAAAGAATGTCTCCCCGCGGCTGAGTTTCCACTTTCGCCGCAGCTGCGGGCTGCGCAGAAAAGCACGGTGGGAGCCCATTGTTGCCCAGCTGGGTAACAGTTTTCTTATTTTACAGTCTGCATCCGAGGGGGGTTGGGTGTCTCCTAAAGTGCCTGAAAAATAATCTATCTGCTGCAAATAGATCGCGTTCTCCCTCCTCCCCGAGGAGCGGGGATCTATAAATTGCGTCCTTCATTTGGACCTAGCCGTGTAATTAAACATGGCAAGCAAAAGCCACCCCGAAAGCGAGGCGCCGATTCCGAGTGCTTTTCCTAACCGTCCTGGGATTTCGGAAACGGCGTTTGCAGGGGCCTCGAGCTTGGTGGCAACAATTGCGCACTCCGCCTACCGTCAGCCAACTATTCCATACTTGAAGGTCACTTGCCATAAGGCTGAAGAACAAGAAACTAAAATTTTAATTCCAAGGGTTTACAGCAGGTAGAGTCCCAGGCAGCGGTTCTCCGGGCCATCCGAATCCCGTCATTGTTTCCTGTGTCCAGTCTGTTCAAACCCTTGGTCGGTGGTGCAGCTCGCCCATGGCTCAGGAGAGCGTACTCCATGGCTTCTGGCTTACATTCTTTTGTTGTTTTGTTTTGAACTGTGAATTGTCTATCAGGTTTGTGTTACCATGGAAACTCACTTTTTTAAAGGTGAAGAGTCAGAGACCTTTGCCTCTCTGTCAGGTGAAGCAGTGACGTCTCCACGTGACTAATCTCCAAGCTAGAAGGCATAAGGGATTGGCTGCGCTCAGTGAAACCAAGTCACCCCCTCCCCCTCCCCCATTGACAGTTTCAAAACTAGCTTGGTGTAGAGACCAGAGGAAGTTCTGCTGAAGGCAGATCAAAGTGAGAAGCTTGTTGGGAATCTGGAAGCTGATCCCTGCCCCCCCCCCCCCCCAGCAATGGTGAGCAACCCAGTGATGAACTGGCAGGTGTGAGCCAGGAGACCGAGAAGATTCTGAATATCGGAGTAAGCCTGGCTTGAGTTTGACTCGGTAGCATGGTGCTTGTCTGGTTAGCAGGAGGACCTATTTTATCCTGAGCACCGAGAAACCAAGCTTACTTACTAGCTTACTCTCCTCAGGGAGCTGCCTTCAGTCCCTAGCTGGGTACATACCAAATGTGGACAGAGCAGCTGTTCTTCAATGAAGAGGAGCCTAGTGTATGTGCTACTGTGGAGGCTTGGGGACACTTGGGTGACTGTCTCAGGGTTTCTGTTGTTGTGATGAAACACCATGACCAAAAGCAACTTGAGATGGAAAGGGTTTCTCAGGCTCACACTTAGACACTGCTGTTCATCACTGAAAGAAGTCAGGACAGGAACTCAACCAGGACAGAAACCTGGAGGCTGGAGCCAATGCAGAGGTCACGGAAGGGTGCTGCTTACTGGCTTGCTCCTCGTGGCTTGCTCAGCCTGCTTTCTTAAAGAATTTAGGACCACTAACCCAAGGATGGCTCTACCCACAATGGGCTGGGCCTTCCCCATCAATCACTAATTAAGAAAGTGCCCTTTCGCTGGATCTTATGAAGGCATTTTCTCAGTTGAGATTCCCTCCATTTTGATGATTCTAGCTTGTGTCCAGTTGACATAAAATTAACCAGGACACTGTTGTGTTCTCTATTCTCAGGCTGTTTTTGTGATTGCTTGACAATGTTTCCCTAGAAGCAACATCTGCATGGTACTCTCCTGCATGGCCATATCTGGATGGCAGCCTCTTTGACTGGCATTCACCCTCAAGTTATCCTCTTAGACAAAATGAGAGACTCCTTTGGTCACCCAGGAAACTGAAACTGAAATTGGGAGCCTGAGGTGTAAAGGCAGGAGATTGGCCCTTGCTTCCCCAGTCTGAGGTAGAGCGGGAAGGGGGCTAAGGTTAGGATGTTTGCTGTCTCTGACTCATGGCTACCATGGCTATGCTTCCCAGGACTCCCTGCGTTAGTGTCTAGGTTTCTAGCATATGTGTCGGCTCAGGGGTGACGGCGGCCTTTACATCCTTCTCTCAGCCCAAATCTGACCTGTCAGGTCCCCTGGAATTAAAAACATATTTAGCAGAGGGACATTGCTTTAAGAAGTTTGTCTCAAGGATTAGGGACAAAAATACTGGTGACAAAGCCTGGTATAATGTGAGGCTAGGGCAAAGCCAGCAGAGATTCAGACACAGAATGTTGGATGAAAATATACCCCTGAGATACAGCGAACTTGTTGGACTCCAGATACCCTTCTCACAACGTCTCTCATTAGCCAGACACAAGTGTTTCATCCCATCTTTATTAGTAATAAAATAGCACCCACACTGCTACTTAGAGAATGAGGCTAAAATAA
The DNA here is from genome assembly GCA_030674055.1 of Rhabdomys pumilio. Classification (NCBI taxonomy): domain Eukaryota; kingdom Metazoa; phylum Chordata; class Mammalia; order Rodentia; family Muridae; genus Rhabdomys; species Rhabdomys pumilio. The sequence continues at coordinate 7,035,953 of JANHMN010000015.1, read as the reverse complement.
ACCTGGGTGACAGTCTTCCACTTGTTGCCAATGCAAACCGTAAACCAAAGAAGAAATATAGGCGGGACAAATTCATTACAAATTAAAAATAATGAAATTGAAAATTTGCAGTGAGAGGTTGACTGTGGCACTTTAAGATGAACAGAGTCTGTGGGAGTGGGAGGTCTAACCAGTCCTCTGAGCTGGGAATTCTGAAGAAGCTTAGCTTGACTGGGAGTTAAAGGGGAGGCCACCGGAGGTGATACTTTGTGTCAGGGAACACTGAGGCAGAAGAGCACCCAGCTGTTCAATTTCATTAAATGATTTAATGCCTGTGTTACTAGTGTGAGGCATAGAGTAGTCACTAGTTACACAGAAAAGAGAGGAAATGCAAACTGAACAGAGAAATAAAATGAAGAAAATTGCCAACCAGCTCGAACTATCCAAAGATACAGTGTAACAAATAATAACCAGAGGGTAAGACAGGGAAGAAATGTAGGCACATCAGTTACTACATTCAATTCCTCAGGTGAATTCAGGAGGTTGTCAGACTGCGTTTAAAAAATACACACTGTTGCTCCCATTTTAAATTTTCTTCTATAGGTGCTGAGAAAAGCTATCAATGACTGAACAGGCAGATATGAACAAACGAAAACAGAAATGTAGAGATGCTCATAGCAGAGACCTCATGGCTGTGACTCTGAAGAACAGCACCAAGAAGGCAGCACAGTCGTGAAACTCAGTTTGCCAAGATGGGTCAGTAACCAAGGGCATGTGGACATAGCAACAAAGCAGGGACAAAGATAGTAAAGTAACACAATGACAATTTCCACTGAGAAACTCAAGCACTCCCAGCACAAGAAGCTTACAACGTGTAACTATGGGTGAGGGACTTCATAGACTACAACTTTACGGAATGTTCCTCCCATCCCTGTGCCTAGAAACCAACCATCTTCGAAGTCAGTTACCATGGGAAGTACCCAATATTAATAGATATTCCAGGCAGCTCATTCTGCAAGAGACCCATTCACTAGCTGGCTTGTTCAAGGTTAAGCACAGAGAGATGCTCTGTTAAAAGACTGACTGGAGGGTCCCTAAACCTTAGAGCAATTTCTCCTGCTTATGAGACAAAGGGCCACCACTAGCCATATTCTTAAATAAGTGCTGAGTTCTTTGTCTCAGTAGACATTACCTGCCTTCATGCATAGTTATGTTTGTGAGTTTTATGTAAATGAGATCCCATTTTCCAGTTGACTAGTTGGTTATTTCTATTTGTTTTTTTTTTTTTGATTGATTCTCCGCTGACAGTGGGGCTTACACTTCAGCTCTACATCTCTTCCTAGCCTTTCTCCTGAAGCATTAGCTATCACTAAACAGGTGATTAGCTGCACTTGGAGACAGTGGCTTAGAGCAACTTCGGCGAGTCCTGTGACACACCCTTTGTTAAGAGAAGGCTGATTCACTGTCAACAGCAGCCCATAATTCACCTGTTTGGGCAGTGTGATGCTGTCTCTTCTGGAAAATACTACCTCCTTCACTCCTAGTCCTGTATTCTCAGAGTTCATTTCAGACACCACCCAGGCACCAGATCTGTCCCCAGAGCGCTAAGGATCCCAGCAGCTGAGTGTGGACACTCCTATAGAGGCAGGCTGATGTCCAAGCCTGACCTTGGCTTCTGGGAAGATGGAGCTGCCTGCCACATCATATGGTTGCTGCAGAAAACCCTGGGAGATCAGTGTGCTATGCACATCACACATTTGCTAGTGAAGCATTGAGTCTTGGGAGCCTCAGGTATATTCAGTCCCAGGTCTCCAGGGCCAGCAGTTTCCAAAGCGTGACAACTGTCTGAAGATGGAGCCTCATGAGCAAGAAATTCAGGCCAACAAAGCTGGTAACTGTGATGGCCATCCACCATGACATTCCCCTACTCAAGGCCTACTTTGGGAAAAGTACCCAATCCCTAGGGAGAACCCTCAAGCCAGCAGACCCTCAGGGGTTTTGGTCTAGGAGGTAGTGATGAGTTCCTAACTGGGAACAGGCAGTAGTACCCACTGCTTCTTCGCTTGGCTTACAGATGGTTCAAAGGTGGGGCTACCTTAGTGGTCTCTTGACATATTTAAGTGACCACCAAGGTGGCATACCTTGGAAGCACTTTGTTCCTTTGATGATCATTGGTATATTTTGGTGACTCTTGTGTTCTTTGTCAACTTTTGACACTCTGGTGGTCTCTACTAGTGACTAGTGGTGTCCCTTGATGATATTTGTGTCCATTGAAGACCTTTGGCATCCTCTTGGTGACCTTTAGTGTCCTTAAGCAACCTTTGATGTCTTTTGGAGTCCCTTGGTGGTCTTTGGCAACTCTTGGAGTCGCTTGACTTCCCATAGAGACTATGGTGGCTCTTGGAAGCCCATAACTACAGTACTTCACCCAGCTTGAGTTACTGCATGGCATTTTCTTTTTGTCTGTTTCTTCTTATAAAAACACCATCTTGGACTAGAGTCCCTTGGTACCACAAACCCATTTCCAAACAAGGCTGCTGTGGTCTGGGCTTTACATGTTTTAGAGACAGAGTTGAGATCTTAGCATTCTAGAAGTCTGAGATTTCAATGGGCCTGCCTCTTCCTTAGGTCTGGCATTTACCATAAAGCTTCCCAGTCACTACACCAGGAAGGAGAATCCTGAGGGTGAAATCTGCTGCCTACCTGGCTGGAGGTGGACAGTACCAACTTGTACCACCAGAGGCTGAGACGGCTCTGAACATCTCGCTTTCATTTTCTGTTCTTGGTGGACATAGGGTGATCATTGCCCAGAAAGAGAAACTTTTGGACATTGTTCCAAGGAATTCTAGGACCAATGACACTTAGGCCAAAGTGCTAGACCCAAGGGTTTTGTGTTTTCTTGCCTCAGTACCACGGAGTGTGATGGCCAGGCAGTGCAGGGTAGAGGGGAGGGCAGCAGGTGCTTGAGAGATATTTCCAGCTCTTCCATTACCTTGCTGGTGACCTTGTGAGAGCCCCTCCCCCACACTGATTTCATCTTCATCTTAAAGTGCAGGTGGCTGTCACATATATTTGTTTGATTCAGGTCTGGTTTTGTAAATCTCATCTCGACTGAAAAGTGCCACACAGCTGTGGTGCATTGTCTTATTAATAACCTCACGTTGGCACATGCTCACCCACGTCTCCTCCTTCCTATTAATATTCTACTGAAGGTTTGTGCACAGTCACAGTGTGTCTGATCCCCTCCGGCTTCTCTGTGTGAAGTTGACAAAGTGGTTACTTCATCCCAAGCCGGCCTAACTTTTTCTCCTTCCAGGTCAGCGTCTGATCCTGACTGGGACATCATACCTGGGTTCATTCAGCTACAGCCATTTAATGCCAATTTCCATGGTCAGCTTGAGACTGAGGACTCAAAACACAGCTGTTTGTTTCACAGCTTCCCACCCTGGAGTCTACAACCAGGGCTTCAGCCCAGTGAGTTTCTGCTAAGGACCTTCTTTCTAGCTGATAGAGCCACTTTAGTGTGTCTTCATGTGGCAGAGAGAGTGCCAGAAAGACAGAAAGACAAGTGACAAACTCTGTGTTGTCTCTTCTTACAATGGTCTGGGCTCCATCAGGAGGACCCTCACACATGTGAACTCATCTCAGACCTTGTCATCAAATGCTGCTTCTTGGAAGCTGAGGCTTTCATTTTTAATTTTTTGGGGGGAAGGGGGATGGTATAGACATCTGGTCAGTGATAGATATTTCCTAAGCATAGGATTGTTTCCACACCGATCTCTCACTGGTGGTGGGCTGGGGTTTCTGAGGCAGATGTAGAGACATCCAGGTGATTGTTCCCTTTGTCACTTGTGTAGTTCCTGGGGGTGGACATCTGGTGTGGGTACAGGAGAGAGTGTTGGGGCCCAGTACTGAATGAAGAAAGGGATGTGGCAAGGGCCAGGCCTGTTTGTTTTGGGGTAGCCTGGCTCATCACATAGAATTCTCAACTCACCAGGGGCCATGAGGTATCCTGATTGGATGAATGAAAGGTGCTGGGCCTTCTGTCTGGGCCTATTCTGAGTTAGAATTGGGGTGGGCAGGTAGGTATTGCACTCTTCCTTGGCTGCTGAGACCCCAAGCACAAGCAGGTCTCTGGGGGCAGCCATCGTGCTCCCTCACACCAACACCTCTGTTCATTCAGGTCCCCCACACAGCTTTCTTGCTATCTGGGGAGAAAACAAAACCATCTTGCACTAAGGCCAAGTTTGTCCACTGTATCCCAGAACCCAGACAGCACACCTTGTGCCTGTGCAGACAGCAGCCTCAGGACTTGGCCTCTTCCCTTCCATTCTGAAAGTGCCTGTAGTCAGCATCCCGCGGTTCCTGCAGCACACAGGTGCTGCTAACCTAATTCACTCAGACAACTTGATGTCTCAAAACCCGTGCTCCCCACTTTTCTCTGGAACTTCCCCACCCCCAATAAGAAGCAAACCTCCATCAGCCACATGGGTGCCAGACTCCCATCTTTGATGCTCTTTCTGTAGCTGCCTACCCCATTATGAGGAAGCCTGAGGGGCTATCCTTCCACCCTTAAAGCCTGAAAACATTTAGTGCTGGAGGTTGGACCTCTTGGACAAGAGCAAATGCAACAGAGTTGCAAGGAGTATCTGATGTCTTGGGAACTTTTCCAAATAGACCCCCCCCCCGCCCTCCATAAACCTCAGTCAATAAATCACTCAGTCTTGTCCAGTGTGCTCACCAGCCCTTGAAGAACATTAAGATGGTGCTTGGTGCTGTGTACTATACATTCTAAGAGCCCAGCTTTGTACCCCAGAAGATACAGAATGGCCTTGGAAAAGCCTTGGCTCTGAGGGCTGGAGGCCCCCCTCCGCCCCCACCACACAGCTGGGCCATAGAAGCAGGTGGCTTTTGAAAATAAGTGTGATGTTCTCAGGGAAGGGGCTCAAGGGTTAATTTGGTGGTTGACCCGTTGAATCCGCTGACTGCAAGAAGAACCGTGCACTGAACACATGATTATTCTCGAAAGAGCGGTGGCTGAAAGCCGATCTGGCCCACCAGGTAATCAGGGGAAGCTGCAGCCTGGAAGAACAGAGCGGCTCCATGAGATTCTATTACTAGTCGTCTTTCAAGCATTATAATGAGATTATAGTAACCCTAAACTGATTGAAAACAGAAATCTGGCCGGCTGTCAAGTTCACTGTGTGTGGCTGTGTCACAATCCAGATCCAGTTGCCCTGAATCTGCTGCAGCAATGTGGGAAGAAGGTCTTGAAGGACTCCCGAGAACCTCTGGGTTGAGCGCTTTCCTGAACACTGTCTTCTGACCACCATGCCCTGGCACTTGGAGAGCCTTCCCAGGCTCGTTCCTTGTCACATGTGATTCAGAACCTTGTCGCATGATGTTGCCACGGTTCAATCCCTCAGCAACAGCAGGCTTTCCATGTGTCAGGAAGCACACTGTTCGTTCTGAGACGGTGACTCTCATGGTGGCAGTTCACACGCCCACACTGGCTGGCGAAACAATCTTGGGAAGCCCCGGTTCCAAACAGGGGCATAGGAAACTCACTTGGTCCTTTTTGTAGATTTATTTATTTATTTATTTATTATTTTAGTTGCACGTAGGTGAGTGTCTGCATGTGGGCTTGTGAGTGGGATCGTGGGTACCTCCAGAGACTGGAGGCTTTGGATTCCCTGGTGCTGGAGTCACAGACAGTTGTGAGCTGCTGGCTGGTGGGTGCTGGGAACAGATCTCAGGTCCTCCGGAAGAGCAGCAAGTGCCATCACTCTTTCACTTGAGCCGTCTCTTCAGCTCCTTCTTTCCTCTCAAAGAAGTTTGTTGGGGTCTGAAGAGATGGCTCAGCGATTAAAAGCACTGACTGCTCTTCTAGAGGTCCTGAGTTCAATTCCCACAACTGCATGGTGGCTCACAACCATCTGTAATAGGTTATGATGCCCTTTTCTGGTGTGTCTAATGACGGCTACAGTGTAGTCATATATAATTAAATAAATAATTCTTTTAAAAAAGTTGTTTGTCCCACTGAAAAGGTGTCTTCTCATTTCATGGAAGGCCAGTTGGGCCACCTGTTTGGGTGGTTGCAATATTGTTGGTTTATGTGTGAGATGCTCCCTTACCTGTGTCTCCTGCTGACATTGACTGAGCACAGGCTGGTGTGGCTTCCTTGACTTTCTCTAGTATCTATATCACATGTGCCCTCAGGGCTGCATTAGAAAGTGGGAAATAAGGAAGGAGGCTCCCCAGATTCCTGTGGCCAGCAGGGACTCTGGGGCCTGCCTCAGCCCCATCTGGCACTGAGCATGCTGTGTGGCTGCTCCTGGCTGCTCCCGGTGTGGCTGCTGGCACTCATTCTTCATTCACTTGAAGAGACTGTTCTCCTCAGCAAGGCAGTGTCTTAGAACAGCAAATAGGAACAAATGACAAATATCCAGTCTTGAAATCTTTTTACTTGTTAGAAACTAGCCACATAGCCCTTGACTTCTGCTTTCAGAGACGTCTCCTCGGAGATGTGACATCTTCGAGTCGCTTTAGTTCAGGGACTATTTATTAATGCACACTCATGATGAGTGTTGGCTGCCTCTAGAACAGGGGTCAAGGAGATTAAAAGCTCCTGTTGCATGAATCACGCTGTGGTCCCAGTCCCCAGAGGAACAGAAAAACTATCTGAGCCTGAGGAGTGTGGGGAGGCCGCCTGAGTCTGGATGGCAGCAAGCATCTTCTTCAGAAGAGGGAATCTGTCACTCAAACTTCCAGGAAGAGGTGAGGTCAGGATGGTGGCCACCTTTCTAGAACTTTCTCTTAGGCAAGGACTTGCTCTACAGCCTGCACTTTGTATACTGTCTGTGACAAGCCATTGTCTTGTCATATTGCCTGGTTCTTGTCATCCTGCTAGATAGCCAGATCTTCAAAGGAGACACACAGTGTACTGGAGGAGCCACAGCCTTCCATTGCCTGGGCACATAGGACCGCAGCAGGACACGTGTCCATTGACTTTGTTGGAGGCTGATTCTGTTGCTGGACTGGAGGGATTCCAGGCTCAGAACAAGTGTCCCACCAACAACTGAAGGTCAATGACTCTTCTGGCAGGAGAGTGTGCCTGGCTTGAGAGGGGGCAGCAGGGACACTCAACAGCTCACTCCCTAGGCAGGGCGGGGGAGGCGAGGAGCTTGGTAGGGCACACAAGATGTGATATCTGATTAGGTTTACCTCCATCCCTTTTGTCCTCCAGGCAGGGCCATCCACAGGTCAGATGATGACTGCTTCTGGCTTCCCTGCCCAGCTTTCCTTTCCCCTGTGTCTGAAGGTCTGAATCATTTTTACTGGTCTCTGTGTTTCCATCCTCTGCTGATGTTATCATAGTGAACAGAAGCCTAGGGGAGCCTCCCTCTATGTCCAAAAGAGTGGGGTCTGTAGAGAGGTAGGTTCCCCTTCCACTGGCTGTATTCCTGATTCTACTCTGTGAACTACCTATAGGCCCCAAAGAACTGGCTTTTATGGGCCTCATGACAGCTCCCAGGGATGTCCACTGCTCAGGACCCAGGTGCAGTGAAGGGAGGCCCAAAAAAGTCCTTTGCCTCATGTACTAAATAGATGCCCTGCTACTACCCAGAGCAATAACAGTAATTTCAGTGGCTTCTTCACATTTCTGCAGTACCACAATGACACTCAGTCCAAAGGCATCTTGTAAGTATGGCACCATGAAATCAGCCACCCAGTTGTTAACTGAAATCCAGAAATAACTGGCCAGGTTTCCCTTTCTACTTAGAGTTGTGTGCTATCAAGAAAGGACAAGGCTGCTCATGCTGAGCAAAGCATAGGTGACTTTGTCATCCAGGAGGAGACAGAGGAGAGCCTCACGGGTGCATGCCCATAGTTGGGCAGCTTTACAGTCTCCACAGCAGAGGGGTATCAGGTCCTAGTGCAATCTTAGCCATCTGCACAGTGGGTGGTATTGTGACCTACAGCAGAAATCAAGTCCCCACAAATACCCCGTGTTGAACACAGCACTCCCCGCCCCTCCACTGTGGCTATGGGGAGGAGCCTCAAGGAGTATGACGGGGGTGGTCATTGCTGTGGAAGGCCCTGGACAGGGTGGGCATGCACGGATGTGGGATGTGGGCTTTGTGGAGGAGGCTGGACAGTGTGAAGATGGGTGGTTTACAGATCTGCTCTCTGGGGAAGAAAGCTACAGAGCACCTGAGGGGTGGGGAGAGTAGAAGGTGGGTCAGAAGGTTGCCTGGAGAACCAGGACTACACTTCATAAGGTTTCATAGCAAGGCAGTCTGTGGAGCTGGCATGGCCGACCTAGCCATTCGCCTTTCTGACCTACATGGCCAGCCTGCCTCTGACCGTCTTTCTTCTTATCTCCATCCCATTGATGACGTCCGTGAGCTGGCAGGCATCATTCTGAAGCAGCCACCGAGCATCTATGAGAGCCTTCCTCCTGTAGACAGCGTCCACCCTGTGGAGTTTCTTCCCAGTGGACGTTACTCACTCTGGAAGGAAAATTTCAGCTCCCATGACCTCCAGGTGTAGCAGAACCCCACTGGGGATGTTGACCCTAGACCCATAAGGCTTTGGGTATTCAGACATCAGAAGCCAGCACTTGGGCATAACATCTGGCTCGTGAAGATCCTGTGACTTTAAGTTAGTGACAGAAATACTACTCTAGACGAGACGACTTTAATCTGTTGGCAGCACACGCAACTGACTGTAGCTTCTGTTGCGTTGATCTGAAGGAACTCACTATTCAGATGCTGGGATCTTCATTCCTACTGCCCGTTTGGTGACAAGAGGTAGATGCCACCTTGTGTGTGCTTTCTACTGGAGTCTTAATACAGGAAGGTAATTACAGGTATACGTATCTGCATGTGGGTGTGGAGGGCGCCTGGGTCAGAGAGCAGTGTCAGACATGACTCAACTAAAACGAGCCAGGTTTCTAGGAGAAGCAGCTCTTTGAGGCTGGAGGTGGACAGTCAGAGCAGGAGTGTCTGTTCCACCCCCAGGGCAAGCTTCTGATGGCCAGGAGCAGACAATTCAATCATCAGAATATAACAGCAGCGATTGCAACTCAACGCATCTGCTTAAGCCCGTGAGTTCTTAATTAAACTGAAAAATAATTGGTGCCAGTGGAAGATGCTAATGCATGATTCATTGTTTTAACAGCTAGTAAACAGAAAAGAAGGGATCAGACACTTATCCCGCCTCCCTAATATAAGCCGCACAACTCGTAGCCAGACTTAAAATATCAGGGAAATTTTCTTCATCGAGATGTGTCCGGCTGGTAAGTGGAAGAGAGAGTGGTGGTCTTAGGGTCTGGCCTTGCTGGAACCCAAAATGTATTCACGTGTCTCTTGAGACGCTGAGTATGAGGACTCTCACAGTACAAAAAGGGAACGGGGTGTCTCCGAACCATTAGGAAGTCCACCCCAAACAATCTGACTACCCCCTCCCCCCATCTAACTACAGCTGGAAGGAAACGCAGAGGAGACTGCCAGACCAGCTGGGGTGTAACAGGGAGAGTAAACCATTGGCCTCTCACCTTGTGGATAGATGGCTGATGGGCAGGTGGCGGCTTCCCCAGGAGTAAATCACACTGACTGAGGAAGCGTGAAGGATGGTGAGAGAGACCTGCAAGTCAAAAGTCAGAAAACATTTGAAATCACAGTCGTGCCAGTCAAATATGAGTTATGAGGCAAAGTGAAAACCAAGACCTATATCGACTCGGTAACAGTTAACTGAGAAACAGGCTGATGCTAATTAGGTCTTTTATGGTGTTAATGACTTAGTTTAATTTTCACATAATCCTAGTTTTAAAGAAAGAATCCTTCTTTGAAAATTCATTCTTAAATCTTTACATATACATTTGGGATTTGCTGGTGGTGGGGTATGGAATGAGTAAGTCTCTGAGAACTCCTTGTTGTTGGTGCTTGGCAGAGGGCGTGAGGGAGTCCATCAGAATTTCCTTTCCTGTCACAGGTTTCATGTGAGTTTTAAAATGAAACACATATGCATGTGCGCAGGAACACACATGTACGAATACACAGGCACTCACAGGCTCACACACTCAGACATGGATTACCTCCACTGCTGAAACACAGATTTTTCTTTCTGTGTATGCAGCTTCCTTGAGTGTATATACATGCTCAATATAAACAGACATAGCTATACAGTCTGCTTCTGCTCCAGTCCTTAGGCGTATGCTCTCAGATAATGAGACCCGTGTTCTAACTGCTCTCCCTGGTGGAGACAACACACTCAGGAGCCAGTGAGTAAAAACATGAACCAGGAAGTTGGGCTACAAAGTTTAGGAAACTTTCGGAGGTTACATTTTGACACGCTCGGATCTTGCCTTTAACAATGACAGAATGCTACACAAAACAGAAGCTTCCTCCGGTATGGGTCTTTATCTTATCTTGACAGATTATTGCTGGTTAAATTGTAGCGCTGACTTAAAGGCAGGACTCTTCAAGGGAGTCAGAAATTAAGGCTTCACCAAATGGTAATAAAGCTATTAAAAATGCAAACAGCAAACAGCTACCCTGTGCAGGTTAGACAGCTAATCCAAACTAGCAGTTTAAAAAGCAGAGCAATTACACTTTTATTTAAATGCAAGGAATATGAGCAAGAATAGAATGAGGAGCCTTGTTTAAATGCATTCTTTTGAATATTTATTAGAAATAATACATGTAGTTAAGCCACTTATCTGATTTCAGCGAACAAGTAAAATGCAAAAGATCAATTTTCATAATTATAGCAAAGAAGCCTGTCTTTCATAAAAATCTCATTAATAACACCATTATTACTGAAAAAATATCTCGGTATTATTATTGTTATTCTAATTATCAGCAAAATGCTACTGATAATGTTGTCATAAAATTTCCTTTTAGTATCCTATTAAGAGAGATCGACTAAGTAGTGGTTTAAGTTCAATCTAGACCCTAAGTGGCGGCATAAAGATCTCCTTTGTGTGTTTGGGAAAATACATTCTGTGTATAATTACAGAAATCACTATGAGTTTGGAAAACAGGGCCTTATGAGGATATATATGTCCGAATGTGATTGTGCAGCCGAACGCATCTGTAGATGCACACACCCACAGAGTGCCATGCGGGACAGCGGTGGCGTTTGTGGAGTACACACACACACACACACACACACACACACACACACACACACATCCTTTAACAACAAGATAGTTCTGTTTAGTGGCTGAGAGTGGAAGCTGCCTTTAAAGTTAGCGAGGGCGGGAGTTTCAGTTTCACGCCAGACCATGCCTTTGCTTTCCTGGCGTCTTTACAGGGAACCCTTTCTTGTTAAAACTAGAGAACTTCTAAGGCTGGCTGGGATCATTGCCTTGCTCCTATGGCCCAGGGTTCCCTCTCAGAAACTCACTGGAGGAGGTTGTACTCACTATGTGATTCTTGACAGTTGAGCTGAAGTGTGATGATGGCCACCCCAAATCTGGGCAAACATTGTTTCAACAACACGAAATACAGCAGAAAGATTCTGAGACTTTTGGGTGCATAATAAACGATATTAAAGAATGAAAGATAGGAGGCAGAATTAACTATGCAGTTATTGTTGAGACAGTTCTCAGTTCCCATTTTAAAAAAAAAAGTAAAAAAACAAAAAACAGGATTCTACAAACTCCAGCGTCTTTGTTTTCTCCCACACCAGCTCTCGGCTACATGAGCAGAGGACAGAGCAGTCATAGCCCTGCCTCTTGACAGAACTACGTTCTCCCTGTCTGGAGACCCACAAAGAAGCTGCTGCTGCCTCTCGTGCTCGCCAGCACCGGGGGATGATACAGATGACTGATTAAACAAACAAAAAGTAAAGCACTTAATTTAATACCTGTGTGTGAGCATATTTAAATATCACAGTGCTGGCATGAATAAAAGCTTATGAATACGTAAAGCAGCCGCAAATGCTGAGCCTTGTTTAGAATCAAAGCTAAAGGATTGCTTTGAATTGGAACAAATAATAATTTTAGACAATGTTAAAGAGTGGAAATAGCCACAATGAAGTAAAGCCTTATTTTTAACTTTCCTTATTTGTGTGTCATCTCACAGCTGAATGCGTTAGAAAAATGTCTGGAAGGAAGAGGTCACCTTGGACTCTCTTAGTGGCCTGTTTGGTCACTCCAGTGTGTTGGGAAGAGAGCAGCAGAGGGATAAGCTTTGCTCCGGAGATGTGTGCTCTTCCAGAGTGTAGATTAGCCATGGCTGCAGGGGCCATTCGTCTCTAGAGGAAGGCAGCCCACTTTCCAGAAGCTTCCAGAACTGTCTTTATCAATATGAGCAGAAGAGACCCCAGTGGGTGAGGAGAGGGTCCTTATTCCTAGGACAACAAAGTCTTGAGGGCAGCCTTCCATTCCATTATGCATGTCCCTGCACAGCATGGCTGCAAGGAGCCCTTGGCCTGAGAAGGCACCCTGGGCAGCTGAATGGTGGGATAAAGATCCCTTTGATGGCTGGGCAGTGGTGGCGCACGCCTTTAATCCTAGCACTTGGGAGGTAGAGGCAGATGGATTTCTGAGTTCAAGGCCAGCCTGGTCTACAGAATGAGTTCCAGAACAGCCAGGGCTACACAGAGAAACCCTGTCTTGAAAAACCAAAAAAAAAAAAAAAAAAAAAAAAAAAAAAAAAAAAAAAAAAAAAAAAGATCCCCTTGATGAAAAGTGGAAACAGGTGCCCTCATGCACACCAGTGACCCTAGATCAATCAGTCAGTCCCCAGAACCACCGGAATCCAGAACTCATGACCTCTGGAAACACAGCCCTTTGTGCCTCTCCTGTTCTACAGGAGAAGCTCTCATTTCTGCTAGGAGTGAGGAGACATGTGGATGCTATAAACAGTGTAGGAGACTGTATTGTCACAGGACAAGCTCTGGCTGGGGGTCCTGGACAGATGGATACAACCAGAAGGAAAGAATACGAGTCAGGTCAGACCTGAGGGATGAGGAGAAAGTTGAATTTGAGGAAAGGGAACCTAAAGCAACTGGGAAGTCTGTCTTTCCAGAAGACCTCTCCTGGTCTGTCCTATGGAAAAACATGTGAGAACTGAGGTGTTCAGGTGAGGTGACCAGGAGGTGTGAAGGTTGCAGAAACCAGGCAGAGGAAGAATGGGTGGTGTGAGCATCCCACAGGCTGAGGCTGAGGCAGGAGATAGGCAGGAAGGGGGAGTTGAGAGTCCTAGTGAAAATGTTTAGAAAGCAGTTTGATAGCACTTCTCAAAACATGGGCCACACAGTGAGTGAGTGACACAGCTTAGGGAGGCTTCCCTAGGTTAACCTCGCTGTTAACATGCCCAGTGATCTCCACATCTTCACACCTGGCACCGGATGGGCACTCTTGTAGACCAAACAGCCTCTGAGGTCATGGCTTCTGCAGCTGGCAGGAAGGGAAGGATGGTTTTCTCATGGATGTCTGCCACACTCGCCAGATGGATATGGGTCTTTGGGATAGTTTCTAGTTAGTCTCAGATGGTGGCATCCAAGATGGCAGCAAAGTGTTTGGGAAAAGACCTGAGCTTTCTGTGGTGCCTTGAGAAGGAATATTGTCTAAGCTGAGGTGGAAGGTGGCTTCTTTCTGGGGTAGACCCAGCTATTCAAAGTTTGGGACTTCAGGATGTCACTATCGGTGGTCAGTACAACCTTTGAGAGGTAGTGTCCAATAGGAGGTCTTAAGTCATTAAGAGCATGTCTTCAAGACAGATGCTGGAAACCCAGGTTTTCTCTTTCAGTTTCCTGGCCACCATGAGGTGAGCAGCTTTGCTCTGCTGAATGCTCTGGCCAGGAGAGTTTTTGCCTTGCTAGAATTCCAAAGCAACAGGCCCACTGACCCCGGGCCAATCCCTCTGAAACCGAAAGGGCCAGGACAAGCTCTTTAGTTGATTTTCTCAAGTGCTCTGTATCAATGGAAAGGTAACCAACACATTTCTCTCATCTGATTTTTTTTTTTAAAAAGATTTATTTATTGTATGTATGTATATGAGTATACTGTCACTCTCTTCAGACACACCAGACGAGGACATCGGATCCCATTGCAAATGGTTGTGAGCCACCGTGTGGTTTCTGGGAATTGAACTCAGGACTTCTGGAAGAGCATCCAGTGCTCTTAATTGCTCTTAATCCATCTCTCCAGCCCCCTCTCATCTGCTTTTAAAAATAGCATTAAAATCATTGCTGGGATCATCAGTCTATGACCCCAGTTTCTATCTGTTGTGGAATGATGGTTCTAATAAAAGCCATAGGAAGACAAATTACTAAAAACAGCACAAGTGACCCAAGCTTGGCTGTCCTTATCAGGAGAGTCAGCATATACCATGCAGGTTTATTTTTGTTTCCTTGAGGGACTGTATATCTATACAGATATCTATACAGATATCTGGAGTTCTCAGTGTCTGAGGCTGCCAGCACTTGGGTCCTTGACATAGGCTGTGATCAGGACTCATTCACTCAGGACTTTATCGGCTCTCCACAACATCCCCTCCTCTAAACAAGGCATTTGGCAGTCTGGCTCCTTGCATGAATGACGTACACATACCTCTCTCCAAGCCGTGCACCTAGTGAGCTTGGACACCTGCCCCTACTTATTCTGGCTACTTGTGTACCTTTCTTGAACAATAGTAAGACTTTATTCTTTCCTAATGATCATCAAACTTGATGTTTATTCAAATGTATTCTCATTGTATTCAGATATGAAGAATGGAAAGATCAGTCCAGCCTGACCTGGTCTTGGCTATGTGTGCAAAGAAGACAGACTGCCCTTAACTTCTGAAGAATCCCCTATTTGCCATCTTATGAGCATAATTGGTTGAACATGTAATTAAAATCAGATGCATTATGAGAAAGGTCAGGTAAGGAGAACAAAGGCCTAAAGAATCTAAACTTGTCAATCAAAATGGAGAACCCGGTCAGTAAGATGGCTTGGCACATACACAAGTATCTGCTGCCAAATCTGATGACCTAATTTGGATCCTTGGAACCTGCATGGTCGCAGAAAAGAACTGAATCCTGCAAGTTGTCTTTTGACTTCCACGTCCTCATGGTAACACGCATGCATGAACCCTAATATACATACACTCAAAATAAATAAATGTAAATAATATATATTAAAAACAAACTAACAAACAAACTCCCTCTTCTCTTAAACCCCATAAAAGGAAACCCTAAACAGTGACCAAGGACCTTGAATAGCTCCGCTCACATGCCCAGTGCTATGGCTTTGCTCTAAGTAAAATTTTTTTTTCTACTTTTGCAAATCCAAATGCATTTGGATTCTTTGGGAAAGAGGGCAACTGATGTGTTTATAAAAAGATAAAGGGATATAGAATACATTCTATGGGTGTGGTGAGGTATGGGGGAAGGGGATGTCTCAGCGGGCCCATGCCGAGGCATCCCTTCCCCCTGAGAGACCAGCCACACGATGGTATAATATAGAATAGAGTTTATTCAGGGGGTGGGGAGGGGAGTTAAGAGGGCAGTAGAGGCAGAGAGGAGAGAGTAGAGAAGTAGAGGGCGTCATGAGCACGTGGAGAGAGGGGGAAGGGGAAGTGACAAGGGGACAGGGGGGAGCAAGAAGGCAAGAGAGCAGGAAATCAAGAGATGAAGAGAGAGAGGAGGGGGCAAGCAGCCCCTTTCACAGTGGGTCAGGTCTACCTGGCTGTTGCCAGGTAACTGTGGGGTGGAGTTTAGACAGAATGCTAACAGCAACAACCTGGAAATCCCCTGAAACAGCAATAACAAAAGAGAAGCCTTTGAAAAACACTTACATCCACTTTAAAACAGGCTTTACTGTATTTCTTCTGTTTTCATGAACAAGGACATCTCTAAGCATCTCCCAGGCCACCAGCAGGATCTCCCAAAAAGATCTTGAAATGTTTTTAAGTCTATAGGATCAAGTTAGCTTGGGATCCCCTTATAGGACAGAGTTCTCTAGCTGCTACTACTGTTATAGCTGCTGCTTCCTCCCCCTCGTGTCCCTCTCCCTCCTTCTCTCCTCCTTCTTCTCACCACCCCTGTTATTTGGGGTCCCACAGAGCTGCAGCACAGTCAGGTAAGTCATATCTGGTTCCTGCACACACCTTATCTTTTCCAGTTCTGTGTCTATTGGTGAGGCCGAGTCTTGAACAATGGACTTTCTTTGCCCAGGAAGGGTGCATTGAGACAGGGAACCATGGTGGTTTTGCTGGCTTTATGGAGCATCCTCGCTGACCATGGAAAGACCAGTGCTGCAAACAGCCGGTGTGTCCATGGTAACAAGCGGTTCAACATTAACTTTTCAGGATCTGAAGGAGGTAATTACTTTCTTCTCTACATTTGTATAGTCATAATAGCAATAATACTGTCCCACCCCCGGGGTCAAACAACTCCTGGTGACTAATGACCAAGTGACCATTTTCATTTATGTGTTTTTTTTCTTAAGGGCCTTTGATTTCACCCCAGGATTTTAAACTCCTCTGGCCACTTGCTAACTGCCAGAAAATGTCCCTGTGGGTCACCACTGCCTCCACACTCTGGGTTTTAAAACAAAGAGCGTCCTGCTGTGCGGCCCATGCCTGCTCCCTGTGTTTGTAAGAACTATCCTAAGCACCTCTGTGAGACAGCGGTGATGTAACAAACAGCAAAGGAATACATCCTGTTAATCAAGACAGTACTCGGCACTGGAATGATGTCCAGCCCTCAGTCTCCACAAACCCGGAGACCAGGGACACCTTCTCAAGGCTCCCTTCTTAAGGAACTTCATCCTCAGGTGTGTGCCAAGTGTGGAACCACAGGGATGCTGTCTTTCATCAAGCAGGCTTTGTACCATGATGAGGCCCTTGCTCCTTTGCAATCTGGGCGTGCTTGCCAGGACATGCTTGGTCATGCCTGGAACATACAATCATGTTTGGGAATGCCTGGGACATGCAATCATGCTTGACCATGCCTGGGACATGCAATCTGTGGAAGGATTTCGAGGGACAGAATGGCACCCATACAGACACATGCATCACGAGGCTGACCAGATGTTGTTATCTCCATTGCTGGATCACACACTGTAGCCCACACTGCCCTCCCTGCTCCTGCCTGCACAGGATGACTCTCTCGCCTCTACCTCAGGCTCCTTAAGTTGCTCGAAGGGTCAGGGTTGCTGTCTGCTTGCAGATAAGCCTTGGAGGAGT
This sequence comes from Rhabdomys pumilio, assembly GCA_030674055.1. NCBI lineage: Eukaryota > Metazoa > Chordata > Mammalia > Rodentia > Muridae > Rhabdomys > Rhabdomys pumilio. The sequence goes on along the minus strand of JANHMN010000015.1, from coordinate 7,018,788 downwards.
TAGAACAGAACTCTGTTGAGCAGACACCTGGGAGGTTTGCAGCTCTTACTTTTTCATTAAAATAAAAAGGAGGAGGAGGGAGAAGAGGAAGAGGAGGAGGAAGAAGAGGAGGAGAAGGAGGAGGAGGAGGAGGAGAAGAAGAAGATGAAGAAGAAGAAGAAGAAGAAGAAGAAGAAGAAGAAGAAGAAGAAGAAGAAGAAGAAGAAGAAGAAGAAGCAGCAGCAGCAGCAGCAGCAGCTTAAACCATTGGGCTGATGGTTTTGTGGGCCAGATAAATCTTCCAACTTCCAGTGGGGATTTGAGATAAAAGCATCCCTCACTGGCTCAGAAATTGAATGCTTAGTTACCAGCTGGTGGCGCTATACTGAGAGGTGAATTTTAGGATAAGGCAGTGAGAGGTACTTTGGCAGAAAGCCTGATGTCATGGTTGAAATATGCTTGTCCCAGGAGTGGCACTATTTGGAGGTGTGGCTTGTTGGAGTAAGTGTGGCCTTTCTGGAGTAGATGTGTCACTGTGGGTATGGCCTTTAAGATCCTCATCCTAGCTGCCTAGAAGTCAATCTTCCCTAATGTTGTCCTTTTAAGAGTTGCCTTGGTTATGGTATCTGTTCCCAACAGTAAACCCTAACTGGGACACCTGGTATCAGGACTTTCAAATGAATCCAGAAGGTGAAAACTGCTTGAAACTTCACCCAAGGGAAATGGTCAGACAACCTACGCCAGACTGACTGAGAGGGAGAACTTACCAATTGCTGCTGAAGGATGGGGTGCCCAGTGACAGGTGGAGGTGAGGAATGGAGATTCCTCCAGAGAGGTTCCTAGTGTGGCTCAGATCACAGGTGGTAGGCACGCATGCAAGCACCAGGAGAGCCTACTGTAAGACTCTGGCAAGCCTTAATTTACCCGAACCCCCTCCCCCCAACAATTTGGAGCCGGGAATGGGGATTGATGCAAAAGCAAGAGGAATTTTATTGTTTCAGCATGCTGGGGTCTGAGTTTCCCTTATCCGCTGGAGGTCAACAATTGATGTCTTAACCTCCTCCCCCCACCCCATCTTTCTGAAGAATGTGATTCATCCCTTCTCCTACAAGTCTTTGTTAGTCTCATAAAGCACAGCAAAACGTACCCTTGGCAGTTTGAGGACAAAGTGTGCTACCCTGTGGCAGAGCTAACACAAGAGGTTTCTTAGGGGAGAGGAGAGAGCAAAAGGCTGTCTCCCGGTTGGAGCATAAGAGATAGAGACAGATGGATAGAAACTGGGAGACAGAGAATGAACAAGACAGACAGAATGATCTGGGGTGGCCGGGTCTTCACAGCAACGGATACAGCAAATACAAATTTCCCTAAACATTGCTGACAATAGCAGCAATATATGGTCCTAAATATAAACATTTCAAAGGCAACTTCACAAGTACAGCATATCCACGTACTAAAACAACAGTAGTGGTTTTCTCATTACATCCCAGGCCTCACAGAGCACACAATATTGACAGGATTGACAGCACCAGATGTGGAACAGGCTCTAATCCAACTGGAAAGCAGTTGGTTATACACCTTGCAGTCATTGTATCAGTAGACACAATGTTTCATGTTAATAATACAGCACTCAGGACCGGGACTATTGTTAAAAAAAAAAATTCTTCACCATAATGACTTCTAGCAAAACAAAAGCTAGCCAGCAAGGAGAAGCTTCCAGTTCCACCCAACCTGACTTCTCACGTCTACAATTAACATATGTGGGTGTGTTCATCAGTAGAGCCTGGCCATTTAGTCTTGGTGGGCAAGAAACCCCAGGGAGCCTCTGCAGTTAACCACAGTTAGGAAGTAGCCCATCTGTGGCACAGGAACCTTGGACTCTGGGGGTGTCTTTTTTTAACCTAGGGTTAAACCAGGGTGCTTTCCTTCAAACTCCTTAACCGTTGTTCTAAATGTTTACAGGCACAAGCAGGCTGTTGTTGGAGGGTTTTTCTCATTCTTTTGTGTACTGTCATGTGTCTTACTTAACAATGAAGCTCCCAGAACTTGTAGCTATGCCGGGCCACAGCAGACTGCCTGATTCCCCACCCTGTTCCTTCCGGGTTCATGCAAACCTCTCAGGTGCCTTTCTAACCCTGTAGGACTCTGTATTGGGCAGCGCTGCAACATTTTGTAATGGCACTTTTTTACAAAGAGTGGCAGGTGAGGACCACTGCAGGTGGTAATTGGTCTCTAGGGTCATCTGCTAAGAGGCTGTTAAAAGAAGCATTAGCAAGATCCAATACAGTGTAAAAAGGTTCATAGTTTGTATCAATTGTTTCTTCAAAAGGGTAGGGAGTGGTGATGTGTTTCTTAGGTCACCTAGGACGCAGGGCAAACAGATCTTTATGAGTTCAAAGACAGCTAGGGCTACACAGAGAGATTCTGTCTCAAAACAAACCAACCAGGCAAACAAATCAGCGTTTAGCATAGCAACAGTAGGAGACACACCTTAGTTAACTTCCCATCCATACAATCTCCAGGAGACCCAATAACAATTTTTAAAAGATTTATTTTATTTTATGTGTATGAGTGTTTTGCCTGCGGGTGTGTAGGCACACCACATGTATGCCTAGTGCCCCCAGAGTATAGAAGAGGACACCTGATGCCCGGAAACTGGAGTTATAGATATGTCTGTGAGCTGCTCTATGGGTGTTGGTAATTGGTCCTCTGCAAGAGCAGCAAGTGCTCTTAACCTCTGGACCATCTCTCCAGTCCTCAAAATAAACCAGATCTGGATTGCTGGCTAACTCCAGAATATTATTCTGAGCACTGGATATCGCTTCTGTACTTGAACATAGAAGTGAGAAACTGCATTTTCATGAAGTAACTAGCTTTTACTCAGTGCAGCTGACTACCTATACACACTTGGAAAGGGGCGTTGTCTTATTAGGGTTTACTGTTGTGATCGGACACCATGACCAAGGCAACTCTTAATAAGGACAACATTTAACTGGGGCTGGCTTACAGGTTCAGAGGTTCAGTTCATTATCATCAAGGTGGGAGCATGGCAGTGTTCAGGCAGGCATGGTATAGGAGCTGAGAGTTCTGTATCTTGTTCTGAAGGCAAACAGGAGAAGACTGGCTTCCAGGCAGCTAGGATGAGGGTCTGCACCCACACTCACAGTGATACACCTACTCCAACAAGACCACACCTCCTAATAGTGCCACTCCCTGGGCCAAACATATACAAACCATCACATCCATGCACTGATTTTCTGGGTGCTGTAGTAGTCTGTTTTAAATTTTCACAGGATTATACGTACAGTATTTTCTACAGTAGCTGTCTGCATTCTGTCAACTGTGGTCAAACGTTCTCTCCCCCCCCCCCCACAGCTCCTGCTCTGCCTCTGTGTTCTCCTTATTCCCTGGATAGCACTTAGTTTATTAGAATGTGTTTTTAAAGCATTCATAAGCTATGCCAGTTCGTTTAAATAAAAAGTTGGAGATCAGACTAAAGAATCTGTATCAGACAGTGTGATGGTGGGGACAGTGGGGGCAAGGAATACATTTGGAGAAAAGAAAAGAGGTTAGAGAAGGCATAGAGGAAGGAGAGGCTGGCACAGGATAAGGAAGACAAGGAAGCAGAAGGAAAATGAAGGGCACGCTAGATAGTCACGGATCAATGGCCTGGCTGGAGTGTTGAAGGCCCTCTGATCCCATCATGTCTGGAGACCTCATGGTCCAGCTCAGTACAGTAACAAACTGCAGGACTATATACCCACAGGCAAGAGGATGGTTTACTATTAGGGCAATTGGAAAGGAAATAGAAAGAGTGAGCAGGTGGGAATGTTCCTGGCCCCATCAAGGCCTCTTGCTCTATGTCCTGTCCCTCAAGGTTAAGCCGGTGTTTGGACCTCCTCATCCCAGGTCTTTGTGGGGTGCAGAGATGGAGAGCAGCATGTCAGGGGGCCAGTATTGCCCTCAGGACTACAGCCCTCTGTGAGCACTCCAACCATGCACTCCACATCAGCGTCTTCAGGTAGGGTTAACTGAGAAAGATCCACCCTGAGTGAGCTCAGTGCCATGCAGGGGCCTAAAGTGAACAAAGGTGAGGAGGCCAGCTGCACCCCACTGTCCATCTTGCCATGCTTCCTGACTGAGGATGCACCAAGGCCGGCAGCTCATGTTCCCACCACTGTGGCTTCCCGACCATGAAAGTCTCATGTGAGCCAAAATGGAGTCTCCTTCCTTCCACTGTCTTTGTTAGGTTCTTGGTTAGAGCAGAGAGAGAAAAAAATGCTAATACAGGTGAAAACTGGATGAAAGGATGGGAGGGAAGGGAAGCTTGGTTATCTTTTCTTTTAAAAAATGTTTTATTATTTGTGTGTGTGTGTGTGTGTGTGTGTGTGTGTGTGTGTGTGTGTCTACGCATCGCTGGCTCAGAGCTTCCTCTGCTCCCTACAAATGCTGACATGGTGTCTTAGTGGAGGCTCAGGAAGCTCTCAAATACACTGAACTTCAAAGAAAACCTCAGTAAACCAGGAATTTTTACCCAACAGAGCCAATCTGTACCACAAGCCTGAGCCTTCCTGCTGCAGGCTCTGGGGGAGGGGAAGCTACTTCTCTTATAACACTGGGAGTGAGCAGGACACAGTAGCGCATGCCTGTAACGTCAGCCTGAGAGAAGCCAGAGAAAGAGGATTGCTGTGTGTTCAAGGCCAGCCTGGGCTGTACAAAAAGAGGCCGTCTTAAAAAAAATAATAATAAAACAAAAGCAAACAAATAAACCAGACCAAGATAAGACATTAACCACTTCTGTTTCTGTCCAGTATCATATAAGAGAGGTTTCATGTAAGCATAGACAAGAGCAGGAAAAAAATTACATGAATTGTGAAGGAAAAGAAATCTATATTTCTTCACCAGTGATGTCCCCACTACACAAATCCTGCAGAATCTGCATACTATATCCTAAGACTGACACGTGTATTTAACAAGACTGCAGTACAGCAATATGGAAGGGTGTGTGTGTGTGTGTGTGTGTGTGTGTGTGTGTGTGTTCCCAACTAACGACTGGGAATTAACTTTCAAATATTCTTTCAACGGAATCACAACAATGAAACATTCAGGTGTTTATATCATAGAATAGAGGACAGAACATATGAAAGGCCATAGGACGATTGTAAAAAGGCCAGCACACACAGAGCAGTACCCCGTGCGTGCATCCGAAGGTAATATCAGCTTGTCGCTTCTTCGGAAATCTGTCTACAGATATGAAGCTGGTCCTAATCAAGCCCTAGCAGGATTCTTTTGTAACAGACAAGCTGATTCAAAAATTTATGTAGAAAGACAAGTTACTGGAATCATAAAAAAAATAATTTTGAAAAGGCACAAAATTAAGACTACCTAATTCCCAAACTCAGTCTACAGCTGCAACGATCAAGACAATGCCGTATTGGCAAAAAGACACACAGGGATCGATACAGGAGGATGGAGTCCAGAAATAGACCCACACCATTGATTTTTGACAAGAGTACAAAGATAATTCAATGGAGAAAAGACGGTCCTGTCAGCCAGTGGCACTGCAGCTACTGGACACCGTATGAAAAACAGACCTTCTGTCTATAGCTAAAAATTGACCACAGACATAAATGTAGAATTCAAAACTATAGCAATCTTAGAAAAAGTGTAGGAAAAAACATTGCATTGGTTATACAAACTGTTCTTAAATATGACGTGAAAAACATAACCTATAAAGGAAAACATATATTTATCCAAATTAAAAGTTTGTCTCTGCCCAAATCACTACTAAAAGAAAAAAGGTAAAACATGTATATTATCCCAAGATGCTTTTAAATTACTACCTTACAAAGAACGTATGCAAGGTAAAGGGGGAACTGTCAAAATCCATCAGTAAGACCAAGCTGCCTGGTTGTAAAGTCAGCTAACTATATGCAGCAACACTTTACCAAAGAAGAGTTGGACAGAAAAGTAAGCCACACCTACAAACACCCAGGCTCATAATCCACTTGCTGATAGCTAGCCTTTTTTTTTAAACTGCAATTTTAAGAGTTGGTGGGCTTTAAGTGTTGGTGACCAGAATTCTCAAGGCAAAATGGCCACACGTGACAAAAACACTTTTCAGAATTCTTATGAAATTAAATTAATCTTGCAAGAACCTGTGGTCTCAATCTCAAATATTTAACCAGAAGACCTGAGAGTGTATATGCACACACACACACATACACACACACACACATAACAGACACATACAAATAACAAATACACACAAATCACTTTCAAAAATGCTTTTAAGACTACCTCTGCTTTTCAAGTGCTGGGATTAAAGCTGTACACCACCACAGCCACCAGCTTTTAAATTTTTTTCTAATATCCCCAAGTGGGAAAATTGAAGGAGAAACGTAGAAAAAAACAAACAAACATTGTATTATTGGTTGGATAAACTGTTCTCAAATACAATGTGAAAAGCAAACTCTACAAAGGAAAAATTTAAATTATCAAAATTAGAAAGTTTGGCTCTGTCCAAATTACCACTAATAGATAAAAGTAAGACACAAACATAACCGTTGAAGGGATGTGCTCAGTGAGCAAGTGAGGCTGCCTCTTAGGTAAGACAAAGGAAATGAAAGATGTCCCCTGCCCCTGTGTGTGTGTGTGTGTGTGTGTGTGTGTGTGAGAGAGAGAGAGAGAGAGAGAGAGAGAGAGAGAGAGAGAGAGGAGAGAGGAGCAATTTCCTCTGAGATAAAACATTTCACCTTGGAGGGAAGCTCTAGAGACTCAGGATATTTTAAAGGGAGGGTCATTTGACTCAAGGAGTAAACAACTTAGACATTTCAGGAAGTCCCTGAAACTGACTTGTTCCACTTGGCTGGAATCTCTTCAAGCTTATCTACAAAGTAAGGATTGCTTAGAGACACCCTCAGACAAGTCCAGATGCATGGAAGGTTCACTCTTCAACCTGTTGGGTTGCCTGCAAATTGTGCAGTGAGTTCCAGCTTTCTTGAGCTGTCACTCATGCTAGGGCGGGTTTTGGTGATGTGTCACTTCTGCTCCTGTAATTAACCCATCATCTATACTTCTGTTGATAAGCCCAACAAACACATTGGTTCACCAAGTCGTGTCTTGTTGGTTCTATTACCTTAGTCTGTTAGTTCCTGTCCTACTTTGTTCTCTAATGCTGTGGCAAACATGACCTAAATCAACTTGAGAAGCGAGGGGTTTCTTTCAGCTTACAATTTATAGTCCACCATAAAGAAAAACCATGGCAGAAATGCAAGGCAGGAATTGAAGCAGATGTCATTGAGAAATTCTGATTACCACCTTGGTACTCATGCATTGTTCAGCTTGCCCTCTTATACTTCCCAGGACCACCTGCCCAAGGGTGTCACCACCCATAATGGGCTGGGTCTTACCACAGCAATCATTAATCAAGAAAATGCCTCATAGATTACTTCTTAGTTGAGCTTCCCTCTTGCTCTTGGATATGTCTAGGTTTCTGTCAAATTGACAAGAACCAAACCCTTTTCTGAGATGCTCAAATCTCCCCAGGAACCATCCCCCAATGGTGAGAGTCTCGACTTCATTGTGAATACACATGGTCACACATTGTGCACTCACAGAAGTATGTGCAAGCGGGCACACTCCATTGTTCGAGTACTAACTTACACAGCACACACACATGTACACATTCTCTCCAGCACAGAACATTGCTTGGGCTTCGAATAAGCAGCCTCTCATTTTACCTGTAGTTACTTCCTTAATGCAAATATCGAGAAGCCAGTGGCAGTCATGCAGCATTTCCAACTTGCAGCGTGTGCGGCCACAGAGCACTGCAGTGCTATTTCTTAAGTGACTACTTCCAGGGACTCTAACAATGTGTATGCAAATCTTTGCACTGGGGTTTCTAAAATGCCCCCCTCCCCCACAGTACCTGTAGCATCCATGTGGCATAGAATAGCAGCTGGTGTCTGAACATGCAGAAAGAGATGTCAGTGAGAGGTGGGGAAACCCTAGAAAACCATCAAATCCTCAGACCCGTTCATCCCCAAAGTCTTTGGCTGTATAAATCATACCCACACTTCTCAGAAGGCCCGGGTTCTCTACGCACTGACTGTGGAGTCAGAGCTTGTATAGACCACCCATGGCCTTGAGTCAAGAGTAAAATGACCTGTTTTTCCCAGCTCAAGAGCAGCCGCTGCTCTTCCAAAAGACCCAGCTTCATGATGGCTCCCAGCCACGCACAACTCTAGTTCCTTGTTGCCTGACGCCCTCTTCTGACCTTCCTGGACAGCAGGCAAGCACACGGTGCACATACATTTGTGCAAGCAAATACTCACACAATAAGTAAATCATTTTCTTTTAAACCAATACTTTATAGCTCTTGGCAGCACAGGCTCCAGTCAAGTTCACATGTGTACAGGCCCACGCATGAAAGGAGAGTTCATCTTTGCATAAACATTGTGAAAAGCAATGCATTGCTCTTCTAGAGTTCACATACCCTGTGTCTGTCCACCTGTCTGTCTGTCTGTCTGTCTGTCTGTCTGTCTGCATACCTGGATAATTATGCTTAAGGCAGGTTTACACATCTCCTGTGATACCAGGTGGTCCCCTTGGAGCATTACCCCTAAAATAAGATTTGTTCTTTGTGCAACTGAGGAAGGACAATCATGCTAACATTAGGACCTCTCAAGGTTGTGCCTGCAACCCCGTGGCTGGCGTTGGCCACGTAGGGAGGAGCTGCGTCTGTAAGGTGTTTTGTGTGCTTTGTCCTTGAGGAGGCTCTGGGTGGTGGTTAGACCTATGTATGCTGCTGCTTCCAAGACCCCAACACTTGAGTCCCTGTAGGACCACCTGAAAAAGAGCTCTCTCTCTCTCTCTCTCTCTCTCTCTCTCTCTCTCTCCCTCCAACATTGCAAGCCAGAGATCAAAGCCACTGTAGGCCTGTTGGAATTTAGCTTCATTTCTACACTTTGTTTTCTTTGATTTCCTTCTCTTCCTCCCCTCTTCCCTCTTTCCTTCCCCCTCCTCTCCTCCCTCCTCCCTCTCTCTCCTTCCTCCCTTTTCTCCCCTCCTCCCTTCTCTCCCCTCCTCCCTCCTCTTCTCCCTCCTCCCTCTCTTTCCTTCCTCCCTTCTCTCCCCTCCTCCCTTCTCTCCCCTCCTCCCTTCTCTCCCCCTCCTCCCCTCTCTCCCCCTCCTCCCTCTCTCTCCTTCCTCCCTCTCTCTCCTTCCTCCCTCCTCTTCCCTCCTCCCTTCTCTCCCCC